>SJYA01001028.1:881160-966812 GCA_006410615.1 Neotragus moschatus | reverse complement strand
ACGGTCTATCTGATCTCTCACTAATATTGCAGATTAGTCCATATTCTAATTTTCTCTCTCTTTAGTACCTTTTTTCTCTAATAATCACAAGTGCAAGCAATTATTATATTGATTTCTTAAAAGTAAAAATTAAGGCTCAATGAAGTTTAATGAATTGTCATGTTTACAAAACAAACAAAAAAAATAGCAAAATATTCTGAGACTCCAGTCCTAGGCTCATCTCACAGTTTTTAAATAGTTGTGTTTAAACTGGAAAAGGGGAAATGATATAGTGGGAGAAAATATTTTACAAATCTCACCAAATCAATGATGCATTCCTCAAAGTACATTGGTCAGTATCCCACTTTTCTTTTTATCTCTAAACTTTTAGAATTGTATTTTTAAAGAAGAAACAAAGAGGAATTAAGGAAGAATTTCACCATGACTGGTATCTTACTCCCAAATGCATCCTTAAACATGGGAGAAGGATTACTTGCAGACTTGGATTCCCTAAATATCGTTACTAAGATTAAAAGCCACCTGTTTTCAGGCTTTAGCGAGAATACTGTTAAAAGACTGCAAAAGGCATTCCCAACGGGTGGTCAACTTTGGCCATTACTGTCCTTTCACAGAGACATATAGACAACTTGAGTAGGTGCTACATAGGAATCTTTGTGTTGTTCTGACAAGAGATAATATATAGAGGCAGTTTTGAACACCCTGTATCTCTGAATCTACTTGAAGATTTTCCTCAGTAGTCATTAGAGATTAAATCTAAGCAAATAAAATCTCTTTTAACATGTAAATGCTAATAAAAGTCTAAGGCCAGGATTTTGATGGCGCTATATATTTCTACTTAGAAGTCTATATTTTTCTATCTCTACTTGTACACTTAGAAATTACAAATGTAAAACAAAAACCATTTGCAATGAAGAGAAGCTGTAGAGGCCATGGCTTACAGCTTTATAAACAGCCGTCTTCTCTGACGAAGGAAAACATCTGCATCGCATTCACTACTTGAGAAATGTTGGATTCCACCATGGAAAATTCTGAAAGTAAGTTAATTCTTGAAAGAGTTTCTGCCCCGTAATTCTTGATAGTTAATCTCAGCACACAGGGGCTTTTCCCTTTACATTCCAAACTAACGTAGAAGCTAAAGAAAACACTTTACATCCTAGTCTCACAGTCGGTCAAAACCCGTCATTTTAAAAGGTTAATATGATATTTAAAATTTATTAAGATACATATTGATAATGTTAGGGTTGCCACTATAATCTTAAATCTGATATGTAAAGAGCTACGTGCACTTACGAAACAACACATCTACACCAGACACTACAGATTTACCAAGAAAAAATACACAGGCTACTTTTACTTTGATTTTTAAAGAAGGCTATACATACATTCTTTCATAAAGATAAAAGGGAAAATCTAAGGAAAGTATTCACACAAATTGAAAGACACTTTTCTCATTCTCACACTTCGGAATTTAATAAAAATGGTGATCTAAAAGCTATTTTAAAAAGCTGTAGCTCTAGGCCATAGGTATCTCTAACAAGAAAATATTATCTGTTCTTTCCAGAAAAAAAATAGTCTGCATTTCCAATAAACACACCAATAACAAGTGAAAAAGGTACTATTGAAATAAGCTCATAGTAAGAGGGAAACAAATACATTGTAAATTCCTTTTCATAAAATCATTTCTTTAGACTTCACGAGGTTAACCACAAGGTTTGAAGAACCTTGTGATAACAACTGCAGTTGTTATTTGATAACTTCAGTTTCAAGACATCTTCTAAACAAGACTTCCTTTAGATAACATGTAAAAATGATTTAAAACTTATTGTTACAGGTTCTCCTAAGGAAGCATAAAATGCATAAGCATTCACCATTTCTTTCCCAACACTTTATTTAATACGAATTAAACTTGGAAAATGGATAACTTTAAAAACAACAGTATCAATGAGAAAAAATACTTACAGATTTTTAATATCAACTGCCCCACGAAAAGCTTTCCTTGGAATTGCCTGAATCTGGTTTTCACTGAGGTCACTAAAAAAGAAAAAGGATAAAAGATCAAGTTATAAATATGATTTAAGAGTTATTTTAATAATTATTGAGAAGTGATGTCACTTTCCAAAAAAGAAAGCTAAAGAAACACTAAATCATTATAATTAAGTTAATAGCATTAGATACAATTTCTAATACAAATATTTTATATTTCTAACAGAAATTAAAAATTTAGACAAAATGGTCTCTTGAAGTAACTTTTCATATCTTTAGTTCATAATAAATTATTAAATATGATTCTCTTAAATTTAAAAATTGATTCACTTCTGTGTAATAAAATATTTCTTTAAAACAAACAGTAAATTGTTCATAACTCAATTTTAAAGGGTTCTAAAGAAGTAGTACTTGATATTTCTCCAACACCACTGATATAACTTAAGAAGTATATAAGAAAATAGTTCCTTTTAACATCCTAGAGAAGACTGGGCAAAACTGATAAAACCAGGGCAGTATGATTAAGTTTTCATAGCACTTTAAGTAATCTTGAAAATGGAAAATGGCAGTACTGGCCCAACAATAAAACCCACAGTTCTTGCATGAAATATTAACAGCACATTGATTTAAAACCTTCTTTAAATAATTCTATTATAACCATAAACACAGACCATCTATATTTGCATTTTAATTTAATCGAGAAATACATTTTAATCAAGGGAACAAAAAGCACTCTTTGAGCTGAAAGGAGAGTTTGTAAAAATTACTCATCTCATGAAATGGATCATTATTTTCCCTTCAGAGTTCAGATGCAATTCTATAAGCTCATATAGTATTATTAGCCTTAACAAGTAGGATATAAATACACAATGCAAGAAATGTCATCGAAAAGAGGACATTTTAAATAATGCTACCACATAGCAGAAAGCTCAAACAGCAAATAAATAAAGTATTAAAGTAACATTGAAGGTACTAAAATTATCTTTAAAATTCAAAATAACTGATGCTCATGAAGAAAGGCGAAGCTACTGACCACGGGTGTTTGGCTGATGAAACAGAGCCATTTTCCAATTAAGCGAAGGCATACTGGACAAATTCATCGACAGCCTCTCCCCCAGTGCTTATGACCAGAGCTGACTGCTCACACAGTTATGACCACACAATAGAGAGAACTGGCTGATATAGAGATTTAGTGTGTGGTTTTGACCTCATGAGCACCAAGTTTTAAACAACTGAGGTTTGCATTTATACCTCAATATCTGCAATGTTCAAATTAAAAAAAAAAAAGGTTCACTAAGCAATCTGTAGAAACAAACGCTAGTCTATTTAAAGAGTAAAAGTCCTTAGAAAAAAGAAAAGTACATGTATGTTTTATTCCAAACAGTGAGTTTGTAAGATACGCTTATGTAGGTGTTAATGTAGCCATTAATGTCCTAAGTGAACTGTTTTCAATAGCCTCAGTATATCCATAAGAGTAATAAAACTTCATTTCCTTAAAAAACGCTTGATTCTCCAGCTTGTCATTGATTCAGACTGACTTCCTTCCTTTGTTTAATTACATCGAATTAAGAATACATATTTAAAAGCCTTAATGCCAGAAACAGTGCTCAAAGGAGGCTACTAAGCTAAGAGAAGGTAAGAGAGATGCTAGAGAAAGACATTTCAGAAAGTAATAAGAAATGCGGAGGGAAAAAACTGAGTTCAAGCAAATTTAAATCTAGAGCACTCCTTGAAAACCAACAGTGATTTTATTGTTGTGCCTCTGTCAATTCAATGTTTTCTCATCATTTGTTTTCTTTTTCCACGTCTCCTAGGACAAAACAAAAACTGCTTTAGAAACTGTGTGAGTGAGTGAGTGAGTGTGTGTGTGTGTGTGTGTGTGTGTGTGTTCAGTCATGCCCTACTCTTTGGGACCCCATATTCTGTAGCCTGCCAGGCTCCTCCATCCATGGGATTTCCCAGGCAAGAATACTGGAGTGGTTGCCATTTCCTCCTCCAGGGCATCTTCCCAACCCAGGGATGGAGCCACGTCTCCTCCATCTCCTGCACTGCAGGCAGATGGATGCTACCTGGAAAGCCCAAGATGAATAAAAATGGCAGAGATGCTGACTTCAGATATCAGTCTTTTTGATTGCCTCAGGCAGAATTCTAGAACATAGAAAGGTTTTATTTTGGTAACACTTACTATCTTATCTTTTATATAAGAGTGAGTAACAATTAGGCTCGGAGCCTTAAGATCAATGTTTCCCGTGTCACTGCCCCAGGAGCAGACTATTCTACGGGGTCTCTGCTCTTGTGCCCACCTCACTCTGGCAGCCAACTTCAGTTATGGATCTCAGTTCCCTTAAGTTAAGTGGGCAATGTTCACCCATGACAGGAAGAAGAACCTGAACAAGTTTTTAGTACCTTCTGTATGCAATATTAAATTTTAGAAATAATACAATATCAAAATTTATATTTTAAACCACGTAGCCGTCTTGTGAAGTAGGTATTATTATTATCACTGTTATGATTACTTATTATTATAAAGAAACCAAGCTTCAGAGATGTCAGGTATTAGTGCTAAACAGTGACATAGAGTTTTAAATTAGATATAGAGGAAGTCCAGATAACTATTGAGTCAAGATGAGAGGATTTCTAAAGATGACACTGGGGGCTATTAAATCCATCTCAAAATACCCTTTCTGTGACCTTAAAACTTCAGAGATTTTTTTCTTAACTCATCCTGCTGCTGCTGCTGCTGCTAAGTCGATTCAGTCGTGTCTGACTTTGTGTGACCCCAGACTCTGACTTATTTCACTGGCATTTTTGTGTGAAATAAATGGCACAAGCAAAAGTATGGAGGTGCAAAGCAGAACTTTTCATGGGAATAGCTTTTGGTCTGGTTTTCTTAGAAGGTGTAACATGCAGTGGAGTAATAAGAGATGAGGCTGGAGGAGAAATCAGTGATGCGATTAGGAGACTCTTTCGTACCCACTGAAGAGTGAGTTCTTTCAGCCGATGGTGGTAGGAAGGGGAGAGTGGTGGATGGGAGCTGAGCAGATGTTCTTCCTTAGATTAAACTGTCAACAGAATTTAGCAGAATATCAGGGGTCAAAGACTCAGATCTAAATAACCAGATACCAGATTTTTATGATAACTGAGGGAAAAGTGATGAGAATGTCAAACAATAGAGTGACTGTTAATAAAAACATTGCTTATTTACTCTGACCTAGTTAATGGATGAGGCATCTCCCATCCTTTAGATAGAAAAGGTGCAAAAGGTTGAGAGTGGTATCAGGAATGCATGAAGAACCAAACTTGGAAGCGAATTGTATGTGGATGTGGATTAGGCCAAAGAGAGAGAGGACATATGAGTCACTTTTAACTTAGATTAGAGGAGCCATTAACAAAATTGGGAAATCAGAATTGACACTGTCTGTTGTGAGCTTGGGTGTGAATTTTTTTTTCAATCTCAGTATAGAGATGTGACTTTTTATCTCACAGTTTGATGACAACAAAGTGAATATAAGATAAGTAAAGCCTGAGTGGTACCATCTGAGAAGAGTGATTGAAAAGATCAGAGAAATAACATTTATTGGAGACTTAGCTGACTCAAGCCACTTTCAAAATAAAAAAGGGATTTTTGGAAATTTGATGAAAGCAATTGCACTCAATATTCTCATCCTCCAGTGTTGGTATGGGTGGTTGACAGAAATTTAAGGAGAGGGTAAACATGCCAGAGGAATTAACAGCACAGACTACAGGCTGAGGCTATCTGAGGTTGAATTCTTTAGCTCTTCCATTTATTAACCATGTGACCTTGGGATAACTGCTTATGTTTTCTGTACCTCGGTTTCCTCATCTGTAAAATGAAACAATAACAGTGTCTATATTATAGGACTGTTAGGTGGATTGAATGAAATCATATTCTTAAGGTGGTCAGAAAGTGCCTGACATCCAGTAACTACTATAGAGGCATTGGTTACATACGTGTTCCAGTTATTCTGTTAGGAGACTATGTATATCTCTGTTCCTTGAAAGACCATTATAGGCAATGTGAGATATTACTGATGAGAGTGCATTGTTTTGTGAACTATGTGATATGAGGAAAATGAGCCAGAACTACTGAGTTAGCAGGATAGAGGTGCCAATGGAAGAGTCTGTAATTACATCACTGGGCAACAGAGTGTAAAAATGTGCTTCAGAAAAGGAAATGGCTTGATTGGAGTTGATTTTTAGGAAGATTAGTCTGGAAATTGAATTTTGGAGCAGGCAGGGACAATTGGCAAAGAGGCGCATTGGGAAGTATTGTGGGGAAAGGGTGGGTATCCAGTGAACTAGGCAATTCTTTTTGGAGAGCATTAAACAATACAGTGGGGAGTTGGGGTTAGGTTCAAACATAAAGTCTTTGATGCACGTGAAGGGGCTTGACATCTTGGGGAAAGTTTGGACTCACTCAACTTTACTGAGGAAGGCAACAGCAAAATGCAAAAATGTGAAAAGTGTTTAGGGAAAACAAGTGTGGTCATTGAGGAGCTGGGATGGAAGACAAGGGGCTAAATTTGCTTTGTAAAATTTGTGGACACAAACAAATGGAAAAGTATCACATGCTCAGGGACTGGAAGAACTAGTGTTGCTAAAATGTCCAAAATGATCTACAGATTCAACGCAATCCTTCTCTAAACTCCAATGTTCTATTTTCCACAGAAAAAGAACAAACAGCCAACCCTAGAATTTATTTGGTCCCACAAAAGAACCTGAATGGCCAAAGCAATCTTGAGAAAGAAGAGCAAAGCCAGAGGTATCACACTTCCTGACTTCAATGTATATTACAAAGCTATAGTAATAAAAATAGAAAGATATTAGCAGAAAAAGAGACAGATCAATGGAACAGAGTTGAGAGTTTAGAAATAAATCCATGCATGTGAAAAATTAAAAATGGACATATAATGGAGAAAGGATAGCCTTTTCAAGAAATGATTTTGGAAAGATTGTACTGCCACGTACAACAGAATAAAACTGGACTACTAGTTTCACACACAGAAACTAAAATGGATTCAAGACTTCAACATAAACATATGACAGGAACCATAAAATTCAAAAAAGAAAACATAGGTGGTCAGCACCTTGACATTTATCTTAGCAATGATTTTTTTCTAGACTTGACTCAAAAAGCAAAGGCAACAAAAGCAAAAATAAACAAGTGGATATATATCAAACTAAAAAAGCGCTACATAGCAAAGAAAACCATCAAAAAATGAAGAGGCAACCTACAGAACTGGAGAAAATATTTGAAAAACATGCATCTGATACGGGGTTAATGTCCACAATATACAAAGAACTCATACATCTAAATATCAGAAAACAAATAACCCAATTAAAAATGGGCAGAGGACCTGAACATACATTCTCCAAAGAAGACATATAGACCCATGAAAAGATGCATAACATTACAAATCATTAGGAAAATGCAAATCAAAACCACAAGATGTCACCTTACACTTATCAGAATGATTATCATAAAAAATACAACAGATAACAAGTGTTGGCAAGGACACAGAGAAAAGGGAACACTAGTGAACTACTGGTGGAAATGTAAATTGGTGCAACCACAATGGAAAACAGAATAGCAGGTCCTCAAAAGATTAAAAATAGAACTACCATATAACCTAGCAATCCTACTCTTGGGTATATACCCAGAGGAAACAAAATCATTCTCTTGAAAGAGTATCTGGATCCCTGTGTTCATTGCAGCATTATCAACAATAACCAAGATATAGAAATAACATGTGTCCATCAACGGATGAATGGATAAAGAAGATGGTATTATTCAGCCTGGTAAAGAAGGAAATCCTGCTATTTGCCACAACATGGGTAGACCCTGAGAGAACATGTTAATAAGTGCAATAAGTCAAACAAAGACAGACAAATACTGTATGATCTCATTTATATGTGGAACCAAATAAACATGGAACTCACAGAAAGAACACATTGGTGGTGGTCAGAGGTGGGAAACTGGGGGGTGGGTTAGAGAAATGGGTAAAGGTGGTAAAAAAGTACAAATGCTCAGTTGTAAGATTAAAGTGCTGCTCTGGGTGTGTAATGTACAGCATTGTGACTGTTACTTAACAATAATGTATTGTATATTTGAAGATTCTAAGAAGGTAAATATTAAAATTTCTTATTCAGATTTTTTAACTATGTGTGTGTGCTGAGTCATTCAGTTGTGTCCAACTCTTTGCAACCCCATGGACCGTTCTCCAGGCAAGAATACTGGACTGGGTAGCCATTCCCTTCTCCAGGGGATCTTCTTCACCCAGGGGTTGAACCTGGGTCTCTTGCATTGCAGGATTCTTTACAATCTGAACTACCAAAGAAGCCCTTAAATTATGTGAGGTAATATGGTGGGATGAGATTTTAGAGAATACCAAAAATACTTCTGTTTTAGGGCTTCTCAGGCGGCTCAGCAGTAAAGAATCTGCCTACCATTACAGGAGATGCAGGAGACATGGGTTCGATCCCTGGGTAGAAAGATAACCCCCGAGAAGGAAATGGGAACTCATTTCCTGCCTGGAAAATCCCATGGACACAGGAGCCTGGTGGGTGTTAGAAAAGAGTCAGACTCAACAGAGAGACTAACACTTTTTACTTTCACTTTCAATGATTATTAATAAAACATACTGCAGTGATCATTTAGTAATATATCAAATCATTTTGTTCTACACATTAAATGAATATTATGTATGTCAATAAACCTGGGAAAATACAAAAAAAATCACTGCAAATTATCAGGCATGATTTGGAATTTTCCATGTGAATTAAAATTACTGATTACATTAAATCTGAAAGTCTGGTTTATTCACTTTCTTACATGATAAGAAAGTGAGAAGAGCTGGAAAAGACTGTCTCATTCTGAAGCTAATCTTGGTAGGAAGGATATGAACACAGATGAACATAAGTGGTTTCAAACAGAAAAAGCTTCTTGGTATTTGCATAACTGTAAAGATATAGGCCTCCCAGACCCAGGCCTGAGAAAGTGAAAGTCGCTCAGTCGTGCGGAACTCTTTGTGACCCCTTGGACCACACAGTCCATGGAATTCTCTAGGCCAGAATACTGGAGTGGGTAGCCTTCCTCTTCTCCAGGGGATCTTCCCAACCTAGGGATCGCACCCAGGTCTCCCACATCACAGATGAATTCTTTACCAGCTGAGCCACAAGGGAAGCACAACAATACTGTAGTGGATAGCCTAACCCTTCTCCAGGGGATCTTCCCAACCCAGGAATCAAACTGGGGTCTCCTGCATTGCAGACAGATTCTTTACCAACTGAGCTATCAGGGGACCCTGGCAAGCGGTGCTAGTAGTAATCGCCCTGGAGTTTCCCATTTTGGATCCTCCTCCTTCTACTCCATCCAACTCATTCATAAAACTACTTCAGCAGCATCTTGAATCAAGCTCCTTCCTCCCATTTTCTATTGTCATAGTTCCTGTTGGATAACAATAGTCATCACCGTTCCATACATGACTGAGATTCCAAACTCAAGTCTTTGTCTTGATTTATGGTCCTTAACAATATATCCTCCACACTGGCACCACCTTTACATTTCCGAAACTGAAATCAAGTCCAACTGAAATAACCATCTCCTGAATTCTTACATGGTTCAGTTAAGAGGATACCATCCTTACAGTAGTTCAGACCAAAAACTTGGAGTCCTCATCAACATCTAATATTCTTCTACACCCAACATGCAATCCACCAGAAAATTCCCTGAACTGTTCAAAATATCTTCAGAATCTGATCTACCTACACCTCTGCTCCCCTGAGAAAGCTATTGCCCCCCCCACCCCTTCTCTGGATTATCTTCATAGCTTGCTGTACCTCTCTGTTCCCTTTGCCTTCTTATAATCATAGTTTGCCATGTCTCCAATCAAAATTCTTCATTGATGTCCCATCTTAAAAGGAGGGGAAAGCTCAAAGCATTACAAAGTCTACAAGACTCCCAAATAATTGATGGACACCTCATCACTTTATCCTTTTCGACCTCATATCTTTGTTATCTCCACCTTGCCTACTCTTCTCCAGTTACACTGGCTTTCCTGGAATTTCCTGAAGCCTTCACATTGTGTCTCACTTGTGGGACTTCCTTGATACATTCTGCGCTTCTATTTTCACTTCAGACCTTCATTCACTGATTCCATTCTCTTAACCCACCTGTTACAAAATCATCTTTCCAATTCTTTCAGCTTATCCACATTTTATTTTCTTAAGCACCTAGTTCCTATCACCATGAAATGCAGGGTTATACACTGTTCAAGACACAGAGCAAATAGTACTCTCTTAAACATAGTTCTTTTCCAATCCCCCAGCTGAGCCATGTGCTAAGATCTCTGTAATGTATTTGCTATGTGATGCTGTGCAGGTCACTTATCCCTCTCTCCATTTGTGCACCTATAAAATGAGCTAGGATAAATCACTCTTAGGGCCATTTTGCCTGGTCCAAACAACAATATTATTATTGATGAAAATTAATATTCAGTAACTAAATATCAATAAGCTTGTTATATAATTACAAATTAACTATTAAACATTACTATTTATTATTGAGGAGTCAGTTATTCTCAGCCTCTGTGCTCTTAAGCTGGCATGCACACAGATTACAGTAACACTCAAATTTTTAGTTGATTTGTTTTTGTGATAACTGTCTTTCTTTTGAGATAATATGATGAATAAAGGCAGAGATTTTAATTCATCTTGTTTATCAAGAATTCCTGGCATATCACAGGCTTTTAATAGCAAAGATTTATAGAAAGAAAAATAAATTCTGAAGAAAAATCTTACATGGCAATGGATATGTGTGAGCAAGGAAAAAAGGTGGTAAGTTATAAGCCTGAAGTTGGAGCACCGATAAGTAGCAAAATCTGGTATTATATTCACAGTAAGGGGGAATCAGGAAAGAAAACTGGACTCCTGAAAGTACTTTTAAATATATTGATATCAAGGCAACACAGGAGAGGTAAATGTCACTGTTTCATAAAACCTTGAGTTATTAAACTAGAGTTCAATGAAGAGATCAGAGGGAGAAAGACAGATTAATGAGTCTTTGTACCACTGTGAGAATTGAACATAGCACACATAAATCTTCTTCAGAGGATACGCATTGACAAATTTCATATTTGCAGGTTACTGTTCCTAGGAACCAAAACTTAGTGTACTGGAGGCTTCAATATCTGAAGGTGGGAAAATCGGCTGTGTTCTATTTCTCTTTCTCACTTTTATTCTCTCACTCATGCATCCAAAAGTATTTACTCACAGCATAAAATATGATATAATCATTGCTTTGTGATAATTCTGTTTCTTTTTTGGTATGTTTTTAACCAACAGCTTGACCTCTGCTTCTTGCTAAACAGGGCTGTCTCTCCTACACATATCCTGTCTCTTCCTGGTCTTAATTTAATCCAATGTAGCATATCTTTAAAATAAATCATTTTTGTCCAATATATGCATGGTCTCTTTTCAGAGATTATTGGTGCTGTTTCTCTACTAAAAATTGTCTTGTAAGTGTGAATGTAACAACTTCAGGTACTCAGCAACCAAAGCTTTATCACACATAGTAGTGATAATGCACATCCAGTTTTCTTCCGGGCTCCCCTGGTGGCTCAGTGGTGAAGAATCCACCGCCAACGCAGGAGACGCCGGTTCAGTCCCTAGGTTGGGACAATCCCCTGGAGAAGAAATGGCAACCCACCTCAGTACTTTTGCCTGGGAAATCCCATGGATAGAAGAGCCCAGCGGGTTAAAGTCCATGGGCCTGCAAAAGAGTTGGACATAATCTGGCAACTAAACAACACTTTTCTTCTAATTTCCAATACGCTTTGATAATAATGCTTTCTTCCACATAAGAAAAAGTGTCAACAGGTTTTTACATAACTTACGGATGACAGTTGCAAGACTCCATAGATACCTACATGTGTTTAACTTAGAATTGATGGATAAGATAATACTCAAAGATAACTTTCATTGGGAAAGTACTAACTGCCAGGTGATACACTTGGATTTGTTTCTGTAATCATATCAGAAGTACTCTTTTATTACCATTTGGAGGCAAGGAACTGAAGTTTACAGAGGATATGCAATTTAGCTGTGGTCATATAGCTAGTCTACTTGTTGACACGTCTCACAAGAGCTAAAATTTTCTGAGAATAGATACTGAATAATTCACCATTGCATTGCCAAGGCTGAATATAGTGCCTCGCTGTGGTCATGCTAACTCGTTTCAGTCATGTCCGACTCTTTGAGACTCTATAAAGCATAAATAAAAATGGCCACCACTGATTAGGGAATTAGGATTACACTTATTGACATTTAGATTTCCAAACAGATTATTTATTTGATAGGTACTCAGTGTCTCCTTTAGGATATATCACATGAAAATGTCATGGTTTACTTGCTAAATTAAGACCACGATATCATTTTCTTCCCAAAGATATGGTTAAAAATATTATTATTAAATATCCAAATATCTTTACTAAGAGCAGTAAGATAAACGTAATAGCAAAGTTAGAATCATGGTGTTAGTATAAATATTACATATTTCAAGTGGAACACAGTCACTGAAAATCTTTATTAAGCCTACACAATAGTCTCAGTTTCAGCTGATGGACATAAAATCTCTGTAATTTTCTCAACATTAGGCCCAAGGATATGTGTGATTCTCATAATTTAGTCCATAAAACATGGATGCAAATAAAGAAATAACAGTTTCCTGAATACAACTCCATGTATTTGTATCTAGAATTGCACTATTCATGTATTGAGACATATCAAAGATGTGACACTATTTTTTCATTAAAAAATCTCAATATAGTCAGTAAGACCAGCATATATATATATATATATATGAATAAAGAGCAAACACATATTCATGGTAACATGCATGAGGAAATTAAATAATGAGTGATAACTAGAATGATATGACATATAAATCAGGAAATGCTTTAGCAAGGGGAAAGCATCTGGGTCTTAGGAAAAGCAGTGTGGATAAGCTGTTAAGAAGAAATGGGAAGCTGTTTCAAAAGAGACCAGCATAAGAAGACCAGAGGCATACGGATATATTAAGGGTGACATTTTTGGCACTGAATGGAAAGAAAACAAAATTTTGCTGCATTTAACTATTCATTAGAAGGAAAGAGAGTTTGTGTTGGGATCCTAGAACATTCAAATAAGATGACTATTGATTTTCAGTTAATCTTATTAGCAGAGAGAAACAAGGTGCTGCTGCCGCTGCTAAGTTGCTTCAGAACAAGGTGCGTGAGTAATAAAACAAAGCAAAGCAAAGCTTCAGAAACCTCTGTGCAAGAATGACTGGAAAATAATATCTAACAATATCTACTTCAGAACATAAAGTTTTATTGTTTTTCCTCCCCAGTTGTTCTTAAAGATATACTTACAATGAAGGGTCTTTGCCAATATATATGTATACTCAATTCTGACTATAAAAACTGCTCTATAAAGATAGCCAACCATCAGCCTTGCCTTCCAGAATTTTCATATTCCAGTTAAAAAGTGATTCTTCATGGCTATGAAAATATTTTCAATTGAAGGCAAACTTCAACTGGAAAGCTACAAATCAATGATTAATAAAATTGGCAAACTCAAATCTCAACACATTATGATCCCCACCAAGAGAAACAGTCTAAGAAAAAGTCTATTTTACAAATAGACTTTAAGAGTTTTACTGAAATAAAATTTATGGACCTAAAAGTCTATCAGTTTAGACTATAGAATTCAATGGTTTTAGATCATTTAGAGTTGTTTATCAATCATCATATTTTAAATTAGAACATTTTCATTACCCCTAAAAGAAACTTTAGGCTCATAAGCATTCACTTCCCTCTTCCTCTCCCATCTTGTAGCATGTATCCACAGTTCATTTTCTATTGTCAAACAACATCCCATTGTATGGATATAGCACATTGTTTACTCTTCAGTTGATACTCATGGTATCAAAGCAACAGGCTTTGTAAGGCAATTTAAAAAGTAACAACTACTTTGTGCTGAGGACAAGTATATTTAATATGCTCTTTGATTTCTTTTGATAGTCTTATTTTTGATTTAATATATCATTTGCTCAGTATAACAGAATCCCAGTTATTGCCCCATGGTCATCAAGGAGTGGTTACTACTTTAAATCATCTTGAACCCTTTCAGATATAATCCTCTCTTAGAAGACTTGTTGGCTTTGGTTCAACTGTTTACATTGAGTTATAGTGTTCTTCCCCTAATTTTGCCTCCATAAACCCACAACAGCTCTACAATATGTGACATATTCTTTTGATCATGCTCATAGAATCGGTATAGGCTATAAAAAGCATCTCTTGATTTCTTCTGTTTTGAATTTGGGATAAAACTTTGTGGGAAGGGAGCTGGGAAGCGGTTCAGGATGGGGGGGACACATGTATACCTGTGGCTGATTCATGTTGATATATGGCAAAAATCATCACAATATTTTAAAGTAATTATTCTCTTAAAATTAATTAATTATTAAAAAAAAAAACTTAAAGAAGCAGAGAATAGAATGGTGGCTGCCAGAGGCTGTGGGGTGGGGGGGAAATAGGGAGTTCCTAACCAATGAGCATGAACTCTCAGTTATGCAAGATGAATTCTAAGAGATATGCTGTACAATGTTGTACCTACAGTTAATATACTGTATTGTACACTCAAAATTTTGTTAACAGGGTTGATCTCATATTAAATGTTCTTATTAAAAAAAATAATCTGTAAATGTTTCAATGCAAAAAAACAATGGGAATAGACATTTTATTTTCTTATCACTGTTTTTATCCATATACGCATAGTCATACTGATGCTGATTTTAAAAAGCATTATTTTTTTTCTAAATGTATGTACATTGTGACAGACAAAGACAGAGAGAGAAATAATAGACAAAAAAGAGAGAAAGATATAGGGATTCAAAACTCACCGAAAGCATGGATATGTGTGCATGTATATATATACACCCACACGTACACACACACCAACATATATATATATATTTGGTGTGTAGATGTCTTAATTACAGATCACTACTTGTAATTTAGGTAGAAAAATGTAAAATGTTATGAACTAAGGTAGTGTTTCTTCTCAGATTTAAACAGATCTCAATGATTTTCAACTTAAAACAGTCCTATATTACTATAACGCCTGATGATAATTTTAGAAACCTCACGTGAAGTCTGGAATAGTCTCTAGAGAATTTATTTTAAATAGGAGGTACAAAGAAAATAATTGGCAAATGCATTCATCTAAGCACTCTTTACAGATCTTCATTCAATCCTTCCATTTCTAAAAAATCAAGGCAACTTTCAAGAAAATGTTCTTTTTAATCAGCAAATCTCTCTTACTTGTTCTACAGATTTTTAAAAGGTAGAATGTACTCTAATGGCGCTGAAATACTGCATCAGCTTTTAACAAAAGAGCGAATACTGCAATGCTGCTGTTTTACTGCTCACGACGTATGGTTTCCAGTTGAGTATCCCATTAACCTCAGAGTGCAATGATATCATTTTAATTATATAAATTGAAACAGCAATGTATAATACTTATATCAAGTAAAAATGGATTCGCTCTACGTGAAAGTGTCTAAACTATCTCTCACTATGAAGCCATAAATTTGCTTTAGATGGCAAACCTGCCTGCAAATTTAATTACTGGTAATTTTATTTTCCTCCACAGTTTAACCTCTCTTAGAGTCTGACCAGGAATATCATAAATCTGTACTTCCATGGATTACTTTGAAAACTACTGAGTAATGATAAATTAGTATTTGCTCAGATTTTAACTTAGAAAAGCAGATAAATATAAGTCCCCAGAAATAAGTATGTCAACCTGTAGAAATCATCATAGCCTAAATTCCTAATTTGTTAAAAAGCATATTTTTTTTAGTGAAGCTTTTTACTTCTATAACCAAGCAATACATTTCATGGAAGATAACTATTTTTAAGCATCTGGTGGTGGTTTAGTCGCTAAGTTGTGTCTGACTCTTGTGATCCCATGGACTAGGAANATAGTCATACTGATGCTGATTTTAAAAAGCATTATTTTTTTTCTAAATGTATGTACATTGTGACAGACAAAGACAGAGAGAGAAATAATAGACAAAAAAGAGAGAAAGATATAGGGATTCAAAACTCACCGAAAGCATGGATATGTGTGCATGTATATATATACACCCACACGTACACACACACCAACATATATATATATATTTGGTGTGTAGATGTCTTAATTACAGATCACTACTTGTAATTTAGGTAGAAAAATGTAAAATGTTATGAACTAAGGTAGTGTTTCTTCTCAGATTTAAACAGATCTCAATGATTTTCAACTTAAAACAGTCCTATATTACTATAACGCCTGATGATAATTTTAGAAACCTCACGTGAAGTCTGGAATAGTCTCTAGAGAATTTATTTTAAATAGGAGGTACAAAGAAAATAATTGGCAAATGCATTCATCTAAGCACTCTTTACAGATCTTCATTCAATCCTTCCATTTCTAAAAAATCAAGGCAACTTTCAAGAAAATGTTCTTTTTAATCAGCAAATCTCTCTTACTTGTTCTACAGATTTTTAAAAGGTAGAATGTACTCTAATGGCGCTGAAATACTGCATCAGCTTTTAACAAAAGAGCGAATACTGCAATGCTGCTGTTTTACTGCTCACGACGTATGGTTTCCAGTTGAGTATCCCATTAACCTCAGAGTGCAATGATATCATTTTAATTATATAAATTGAAACAGCAATGTATAATACTTATATCAAGTAAAAATGGATTCGCTCTACGTGAAAGTGTCTAAACTATCTCTCACTATGAAGCCATAAATTTGCTTTAGATGGCAAACCTGCCTGCAAATTTAATTACTGGTAATTTTATTTTCCTCCACAGTTTAACCTCTCTTAGAGTCTGACCAGGAATATCATAAATCTGTACTTCCATGGATTACTTTGAAAACTACTGAGTAATGATAAATTAGTATTTGCTCAGATTTTAACTTAGAAAAGCAGATAAATATAAGTCCCCAGAAATAAGTATGTCAACCTGTAGAAATCATCATAGCCTAAATTCCTAATTTGTTAAAAAGCATATTTTTTTTAGTGAAGCTTTTTACTTCTATAACCAAGCAATACATTTCATGGAAGATAACTATTTTTAAGCATCTGGTGGTGGTTTAGTCGCTAAGTTGTGTCTGACTCTTGTGATCCCATGGACTAGGAACCTACCAGGCTCCTCTCTCCATGGGATTCTCCAGGCAAGAATACTGGAGTGGGTTGTCATTTCCTTCTCCAGGGGACCTTCCCGACCCAGAAATTGAACTAGGTCTCCTACACTACAGGCAGATTCTTTATCCACTAAGCAACAAGGTAAGCCCTTAAGTATTTAAAGATCCAAATAGCTATGGGTGAATAAGGAAAAAAAAAAACATGTTTCAAGTAAGAAACAGATGTTTGCATTAGTCCAAGAGAAAGACTAGTTTATAGGTAGTAAAGTCTCATACTATATATTCACAGAATTATCTAGTATTGTTAGAATATTTCAAGGGTCACATTCCAGGGAACTTATGCAATTTGGGGAGAGGTTGAGGGGCACGGGAGGAGTGTTCCCCATCAAGGATCCTCTCCTTCCTCAGAATTCCCCACAGGGTAGCTATTCTAAAAGGAACAGGAAGGAAACATGGTTGTGATGGGTGAAAGTTAGAATATTTCAGTCTTAATTAAATGTGACACACACCAAGTGTGAATAATCCTATCTTCCTGTGAACAGAGTGAGGAATACAGCCAGGTCACTCAAACTAGAGGGTTTAGACTCACATGGCTCTGCCACTTACTGACTTTGTCACACGGGCAAGCCACTCTGCCTCTCTACTTCCTCACTCCTTCATGTGTAAAGTGGGGACAATAATATCACCCACTTCATAAAGTTATCACTTGGAAGAGCTGGAATAAATTAAAGCCTGTGCAATGCTTGGTGGGGTGCTAGGCACAAAACAAGCACCAGATCGTGCCAGCGGTGCCACAGCCAGATACACGTATCTCTCTATTCCCTCCACGTCAGGGAGAGCTTGAGGGCTTGGTCTCTGCCTTAACCATCTAAGAGTTTTATCCTGGATGTGCTTTCATTAGCTCTATGACCATGCACTAGTTTTTTGTTTTTTTTTTAACTTCTCTAAGCTTTCATTTCCTAATTTTTATATAAAGACTAACATTTAGAACCCATTTCATAGGGCTGTTGGGAATATTATATGAAATATTTAACAAAGGACCTCGCAAGTATTAATGATAGTAAATGCTACATATTATCATTTTATTATGTGGAAATATACACCAACAAACAGGATTTTGGAAGATGCCCTATAATCTAGGTAAAATTGTAGTATACTAATCGTGTCTACAAAAGTACAATTTACCAGAAAACAAAAAAGCCTTTTTGCACAGTTAAACACAATATCTGTGAATTATATTGCTGTCATTATCAATAAATACTTAAAACAATACCAGGAAGCTCTGAGCTATTTTAAGATACATTTTAAATTCAGGGAATTTAAATTCATCGTATACAGTTTCTGAATTACAAAGAAGGATAAGAGGTTCATAACCCATATCCGGGTATGCCACAATGTTCTGAATGTAAAAAAGCCATTGTATAATTTCTGAAAGGCAATCTTAAACTAATGTTACCATTTAATGCACAGTCCACCCTTGATTATGCAGCTAGCACACATTTTCAGGAGATCCAAAACCACATTTTCACGATGCTATGATTTCCGAACTATATCTAAAAAAGAAAGTTCTGAATTCCGTGAGCTACCCTGGGTGGGGCCTCACGGATGGAGGAAATGGGGGTGAGTGTTTGCATCACCCTGGGTGACCCCCTCTCCCAGGACACAAGCCTCAATTCAGGAGCAGTATGGCGGGAGCGTCTCACGGCCGATTGCCTACTCCCAAGCTTGCAATGCTGATGGAGAGGAAACTGCCACACCGCAGAGAGGACTGAACACCACAAAGGAAACTCAGAGACAACTCAGAGCTGTGCCGAAGTAAGAAAGGGAGAGAAATGTATACCTGTGGCTGATTCATGTTGAGGTTTGACAGAAAACAACAAAATTCTGTAAAGCAATTATCCTTCAATTAAAAAAAATTAAAAAGGAAAAGGATGAAAGGGGGAGAAAAGAACAGGGCAAACAGAGAGAAGGGGTGACAGAGGCAGGCAAAAGAAGAGAGGATGAGATTAAGAGGGAAAAATGATAATGGTGTAAGACAAAACAAAAAGACAACAGCAGCAACTTGTGCAAAAGAAGAATCAGGGCTAAACAGTTTTTAAACTGCACAGTTTATTTCTTTTATATACTTTGGAGGAATGCATTTTTACTCAGCCATCATGCCATTATTTTAAACATGTGTTGTGTGCTAAGTCATTCAGTCATGTCTGATTCTTTGTGACCCCATGGACTGTAGCCCACTACACTCCTCTGTCCATGGGATTCTCCAGGCAAGAATACTATAGTGGGTTGCCACGCCCACCTCCAGCGGGTCTTCCCAACCCTAGGTCGAACCCAGGTCTTTCACATTGCAGGCAGTTTCTTTACCATCTGAGGCACCAGGGAAGCCAGTTTTAAACATATGTCACATTTAATATTCATAAACCTAAGAGGCAGGTATTGTTATCACTCATATGCAGACGAGGACAGGGAACTTGAGAAGTGAAAGGAACTATTACCTTCAGCATTTAAGGAGTGCTGGGGATTCAGAAGTGAACAGAAAGTTCCTGCCCTCGGGAAGCTAAACTTAAAATGATCCAGGGTAAATTTGTTCTGGGTTTGGAAAGATGTGAGTGGAGAATATAAAGGCATCCACTCACTTCTATTCACTTGTTTCTTTATCTGGTGATGCCAGGGTTTTGCTAATTAGAACATCTCATCAATTGAACTTTGACCTTGTCAGATTATACGTTTTCAAGGAGACAAATACACTTTAAAATTTCTAATGCAACTCAAATACTTTGTTTTGTCTTTGCCAGCTGTCAATGGGTACTGTAATCCACCATACTTTACTGAATCTCTTAATAATATACATCACAACATTTCACTAAGTTGACGGAGAACCCACTCCAGCCACTACCAACCGTTCCATTTGCTTAAAACTCTATTTAGACGCCAAAATCAACCCAGACACAATTGTGCTGTGTAAGTTAATCTATAGGCCACAGAATCAATTCTGCCCAACACTGTTCCAAAAAGCCACTTAAATCAATTTGCTACAAAAGTACCGCATAAAATGATATATGGGCGAACTTGACTTAGTTATTATACATAGAAAATTAGCTGCAGGAGATTCGGGGCTCAATCTGAGTGCAGTTCTCAGTCTCAGTGTCTCTTTGTGAGGCGNTCTGCCCAACACTGTTCCAAAAAGCCACTTAAATCAATTTGCTACAAAAGTACCGCATAAAATGATATATGGGCGAACTTGACTTAGTTATTATACATAGAAAATTAGCTGCAGGAGATTCGGGGCTCAATCTGAGTGCAGTTCTCAGTCTCAGTGTATCTTTGTGAGGCGTATTCACAATAAAATAATTCCAACACACATACGCCACTTGTGTGTGTGTGTGTGTGTGTGTGTGTGTGTGTTAGTAGGAAATTAACCTACCAAGTACGAACAGCTTTCTATTTACAAGATCTTGGAAATTTTATACATCTCAACAAAAATTCAATATATTCTTAGCTAATGGCAATATTTCTTTTACCTGTTTAGGGAATAAATGGACCACTTGCAAAAGAAGCATTGTCTGCACTACATGGGATTACTTCTTTTAAAGATGGATTAATTCCCCAAACCTTAACATTGAGGGGGAATGCTTGATCCCCCACAGAGAAAGTCAATGAAAGTGGGACTGAGTGACTGCTGCCTACAGTGGACTGAACTTCGGGACTGAATGGAGATTCAGTACCTGCACGACAGTCCCGCAGAGCTGGGACGGTCACCTACGTCACACTAGTGACCTGTGTCCAGGGTAAGGTTGCTGGCTGACTTAATATTGAAGGAAAAAGCTTTGTGGAGGTTTAAAAAATGTGTCTTTATAAACATACCACAAATGTATTATTTTAATATTCTTTTTTGAAATATACTTTATTTACACTATAGTAGCTGCAGGTATATAGCATAAATATTCAATATGATTACAGATTGTGCGTGCTCAGTTGTTCGGTTGTGTCCAACTCTATGGGACCCCTTGGACTATATAGCCTGCCAGGCTCCTCTGTCCATGGGGATTCTCCAGGCAAGAATACTAGAGTGGACTGCTATGCTCTCCTCCAGTGGATTCTCCCAACCCAGGGATCAAACCCAGGTCTCCCAAGTTAGAGGCAGATTCTTTACCATCTGAGCCACCAGGGGGGCCCATTTCAGATTATACTGCATTAAAAATTATTATGAGATAATGGCTATAATTCCTTGTGTTGTACAACATATCTTTGTGGCTAATCTATTTCATACACAGTAGTTTGCATCTCAATCTCACAGCCCTAATTTTTCCCTCTCTCCTTTGGTAACCATCAGTTTGTTTTCACTGTGAGTCTGTTTCTGTTTTGCATATACATTTATTTATATTATTTTTAGATTCCACATATAAGTGATATCATACAGTATTTTTTTTTCTTTGCAAGCCTGACTTACTTTACTAAGAATAATAATTTCAAGGTCCATTCATGTTGCTGTGAATGGCAGAATTTCATTTTTTATGGTTGGGTAATATCCTAATATTCTTACTCTTCGATTATGGCTGAGATGAATATTTTACTTTGTTGTAAGAATAGATTATTCTGAGAAACATAATGGGGTCTCTCCTTCTCTTTGGTTAATCAAGTTACTTTATCCCAAGTATGGATGCAGGTGCTGTAATTGACTAAGGTTATCAACTGTGAAATATACAGCATAACTTTCACTGTATTATAGGAACGTGTATAATTCCAAGTCACATATTAGATTTAGAATATGACTTTTCTGAATACATTTAATAAGCAAATAATCTAAGTGTAATTCTTCATAACATTTTAACTTAGCAGAGAAGTTTGCTAAAATCAGGAGAGTAAAAACAAATTCATGTTTATTATTTGAAAAATTAATAAAATCATCAAACCTAGCTGGATCAAAGTTTTCTCTCATCAATAATATAGGTGTATGTTTTTCTGTAGAGCAGATCTTTGAAAATAGGATATCGTCTCTCCCTATCTGGAGTGATTTACGTGTTCTCTGACAGTAGCTGATGGGATGGGATGAAGTGACGCTTCCAGAAGCCTTCTATTATAACGGGTGTCATTTGTTTAATCATTTGTTGATTATAGTGATGTGCCAAAAGAAATTCATATTGGAGAAAATGGAATAGAACTGTACATATCTAAAATGTGGCTTAAAATACAAGATTCCAATTTAAAATTAATTTGTGATGTTATTTTTTCAATATCTCATTGAATGAGATGTAGCCCAAGTCTACAGTGTATCCACATGGCTCAGTCAGTTTAACAAGATTTCATATTCATCCTTGTAGCATCATTTCTCTGCTTTCACTTTCTGTATGGAGAGAATAAAGTGGCATGGGTCTCTAATGGTCTGCTAGAGGGAAAAGAAGTAGCATTAACACATGACGGAGATTCAGTTGCCCAACTCAGTTGATCAAGCTCAGAATTTATCCAAGGTACTTTTCCTCAAACAAAGAAACTAAAGTTCATGATGCTGAAAAAAAATTAAACAGGTTCTCAGCTACTGACTATACTCGATGGGTTAGCCATTTCAAATTATATTTTTAGGAATTTAGACAAAAACACTGAGCTGTAGATACAGAAATAAATCACAGCAGTGGGTTTCTGATTGTATATTAATTTTTAGCCTTAGTTATAAATTAAATACCTTCAATAATTTTATTTTAAAATTTAAATATGCTGTTATATATCTCTTCTGTTTTTTCTTATAATATTTCTAGCTTTTAATTATCAGTTATTTTGAAGTCCTTAGTAGTCTCACTAATACTTGTATTACTGATGTTCTATTTTCTTCTTCTTAAGCAAATCAAAATAAAAAAATAGGTTTTCTCTCTGTAAATTAGAAAACAGTGCAATAAAATGAAGCTTGTACATTGTCTCCACTTTTCAAGTAATCTGAATGAAAATATTTAACAATTCCTCATGGACAAAGCTTCCCAATAAATAAAAAATCATGCGAATAAGCAAAAAATTTGAAAACATTTAACAATTCCTCATGGACAAAGCTTCCCAATAAATAAAAAATCATGCGAATAAGCAAAAAATTAAATTGAATTAAACTGAATTTCCAGAGGCTCCTACCCAGATTTTTTTCACTCCCTGAACAAATAGACTATCACTATTTTCATAGTGACTAATGATAACAATTAAATGCAACTGAAGTAATCTTCAAAAAGTAATGAATCTTCACAATTCAAACATAAAACTGAAAGTCTTTTTAGGGATGACAGGAATATTCTTTTCCTGTTCCTCTCAAAGCAATTCTTAAATATCATACTCTGGGTTGCTTAACTAACTACAGCCACTGGATCATATAATAATGCAGAGTATTAAATACACAATCAGGATATTTAGTACCATTCAACTAGTACATTATTAGCACAATAATAACAGTTCATATTTTTGAAAGATTAGGAAACAGATAGATTTCTTAAGTCTCTCAGAAAGATAATAGATAGCAAGTTAGGTAGGTAGATAGATTTGCTCATGTTATTTTCTAGGCTCCAAATGTGACTGACCGGAGTATGTGTGTATTAGTGTTAAGTCTCTTCAGTCATGTCCAACTCTGTGTGACCCCATGGACTGTAGCCCACCAGGCTCCTCTGTCCATGGGATTCTCCAGGCAAGAATACTGGAGCTGGGTGCCATGCTCTCCTCTAGGGGATCTTCCCAACCCAGGGATCAAACCTGCATCTCTTGTGTCTCCTGCACTGGCAGGTAGGCTCTTTGCCACCAGTGCAACCTGGGAAGCCCTCTGAAACCACAGAGCTGTCTACAAAAGTAGGCTCCTGCTCAGGACACTCTTGGCAGAAGAAGTGGACACAGACCCAGGCACGCCAGCTATGCAAATGGCTGCAAGGCCACACGTGTGTGGGCGCTTGACACCTGCTCTGTGGGGGACCAGGTCACACGGGCAGACCTGGAGAACATTGCAGGAGGCGGGTCTTCTGGGGAGGGGACATGCATCCTGACCAAACAGGCCCACGTTCCAGGATTCCTGGCCTTGAGCCATAGACCTGGGCTCCCAGAGCCGCCTTCCCAAGAGCCAGGGGTCCCTCCAAGTGGCCCCCTAGCACATCCACCTGCCACCTCCCTCAGTAGACAAGGGAATCATCTCTCCAGGGAGTCCGGATGCAGATAGCCACTCAGGGTGATGAGAAGGGTTTATAGGCTTGGTAAAATCCCAGTCTATAAAATTTCCATTTCCTTTTGATCAGTTGTTTCTCTTTCTTCAGAATAATCCTGAGCATCTTTTCACTGAAAAAGTTCTGGAGATTCCTCTAATAGTATTTTCTATTCCCTTCTTTTATTTAGTGAGTCAAGTGGCCAAAAGGGCAATGATTTTCACATCACTGCTATTGTGAAATAATTGCTTCTGAATTCATTTTCTGCTGTATTTACCATAAGTGTGAGAGTGTGTGTGTCAAAGAGAGAGAGGTATTTTTTCGTTGTTTTTTTTTTTTTTTAATCTGAAGAACTGTTTCTTTCCAACCAGCCATGCCTTGGCAAACAAAGATGCTCATCCTTCTTCTGCATCCCTGAGGGCACATACCTGTTGGCTTTCGTCAGCAGTTTACAACTCACTTCTTTCCATGGAACGCAGGATATGGCACCCTCCCACACGAATGTCTTACCGATTAGCTCCATCTTTTCTCCTCAAATCAAGAAAGGATGTTGGGATTCAAATGAAAGTCATGCTATAATATGGATAACCTTGAACAGACTTCAAAAATAGAACCTTCTGAATTAAATTTACTTCAGCTGCTCTGACTCATGTTATGCACGGTGCACCTGACAGTTGCATCTGCCTGGCCCCTTCCCCGTTGCTCACCAGGTGCGCAGACCGCTCACTGTAGGCTCCCGCTCCTCAGAGAATGTGCTGCCTTCCCAAATGGCAAGGCAAACGGCTGGGTTTAAAAGTTGTTGCCAAGAAACTTAGAAGTTTTTATTCATAGTGGTAAGAAGTCAGAATCTTGTGGCCAATGCATGACTAACAGGGAAAGAGGATTGATATTATGTGTCCAAAGAATGGCTTTTCAAAAAATACCATTTCCTTCTGCAAAGCCACCTCCTTAGAGCAAGCATTCATCAGGGCCACCTCTGTTTCTGTCCTGCTTACAAGCCCCATATATCTTGGGGTCCTGAATTCCACATCTAACTTTTCTCCTGCCTTTGTTCAGGGAAATATATTAACAACGCATCACACCAAAAACTAAAAGTGTATAAGGTATTTTCATCTTTCTCATTTCACACAACAAAGAGGAGCTGGGTGTATAGTGGATTTTCTGAAGATCATTTATTTGATGGAGTTACCCATTCACTCTCTATACATATACAGTTTTAATAAAATGAATAGCTAGTCTTAAATTCAGGATTGTAATACTATGCATCTAGAATTTAGTTAGCTATTCAAACAGATCAACATGCCAAGGGGCCTTTTAGAGGCAGCAATTCATTTAAATAACGCATATTTTTCTTTTATCTGTTCTTAATTTGCAATTTGCAATTGTTAAGTTCTTGCTTTTAAAAGCTGTCTGATTCATTTCTGACCATAAGAAAAGAGATATTTGAACGGTTTGTTTTGCATACTGACTTTTGGCTTTGCTTGGCTCCAGACTGGCTGGAAATCCTGTATACAATTTCAAACACTTTTCCCAGACTTCTCCTCAGACTTCTCCCATTATTGCTGCTTCAATCTTTCTTCTTCATTATTCACCCTTTAAAAAGTAGCACTTCCTCAGACTCACTCCCCGTTTGTAGGCAGAAGTGGTGTCTGGGGCTGCTGGGAATCACCCTATTGGGTTGATCTCTCCTTTATGGCAAAGCAGAGACAATCAGGGCAGAAAAACAAGAATCCAAGCTGGTACTCAGCTCTGCTGTTAATAACACCAGCTTCCCCCTTCAACCACTGGCCTCTAGAGACATACCGCCTTAAGTGGGCAAACCACTGAGAAAATTCCCATCTGACAACTGGCTACAAGGGTCAAAGGAATTAACCTGTGGTTAAGGAGGCAAGGGTTTGCTTAAGTACTTTAAGCACACAGACAGTTGTCATGCACAGAGACTGGAGCAGCTGGTTTCTATCTCCGATGATAAATGAATCAGAACAATGCCACAGTGGGAATGATGGCTTTTAGACAAGGACAAAGTCTCCCTTGCATTTAGGAAGCAACCATTATGGGCCGGGGCTTTGTATATTTTATTTCATTTAGTCCACGCGACAGTTTCAAGGGACTCTTAAAGGAAACCAAGGTTAGAGAGTAGCTTTTCTCCTTCAAGGTTGCAAAAAAAGCAAGTGGTAGAATTTGTGTTTGAAGCTAATTTTGAAGTGAGGAGTCCTTTCCACTATAGCAGTGATTCTTATATTTTACAAGGGAAAAGGGAACTTAGAAACCTTGGAAGCTCTCACTAAATTGGTGGATCTGACCCTGGAAAACTACACATAGCCAGATGCACAAGGTCATACATGTTTGCTGTTGGTGCATGAGGTACAGATCTAATAAGTGCTTTGTGGTAAAGTGTGCTAACAGAAAAACAGCAAAAACTGGACCTGGTTACAGAATGCAAATGGTAACCTGGAGAAGAAATGGTAATATGAAAGAGAGAGGTGATGGCAAAAGCCCCTTTCAGTCTTTTGATTCTATGTAAATCCTTTTTAACATTCTCAACAACATTCAATAAACATTCTTACTTAAACATTCTGCAACTCTTACTTATGGAAAATACACTTAACTTAAAAACACTCCCTAAGATATTTTTAAAGGATCCAAATTAATAACAGAAATAAACAATAAATTCTGGAAAATATGATGTTCAGGTAAGAAATATCGCCCTTTAAAGTAACACATTAATATAAAAGCAAGATTCTGTAAAGAGTAGTCTTCAAGCACACTGAATTACTGAAGCAGAAACCAATTTATCATTTTAATAGCAGATAATTTAATAACAGGGTTGGGTGCAGAGCTCTCTGCATTAATGGCCAGGAGAGGAGCAAAGAGGATGGAGGAAACTGACATGGTTCTTAGTGGGCTGGGGCTCATCAGTGTTGCCAGTGCATCACTGAGTCAACCCTCCACAGCCCCCTTCCATGCCCTGGATGCAGACAGGGCACTTATTTGGTGCCCAAGTAACAGGGCTGACATTACTGCAAAAGCAAAGAAAGTATGGGTTAGGATAGGATATGCGTAGGATATCTGGACAGAATGCAACAAAATCTTTTGTTACGGAGGCTCAGATGGTAAAGAGTCCACCGGCAATGCAGGAGACCCAGGTTATATCCCTGGATGAGGAAGATCCCCTGGAGAAGAGAATGGCAACCCACTCCACTATTCTTGCCTGGAGAATTCTGTGGACAGAGCCTGGTGAGCTACAGTCCATGGGGTCCCAGAGAGTCAGATATGACTGTGTGACTAACACACACATGGATGTAGGCACTGGGAAACAAGTGTAGAGATGTGTGGCCCCACAGTATGAGAGTAAAGCTTCATGGAACAGGTGGACTTGACAATGAAAAAGGTGTTGGGGGAAGGCTCAGGGGGAGGGGATACATGTATGCTGCTGCTTCTGCTTCTAAGTCGCTTCAGTCATGTCCAACTCTGTGTGACCCTATAGACAGCAGCCCACCAGGCTCCCCCGTTCCTGGGATTCTTCAGGCAAGAACACTGGAGTGAGTTGCCATTTCCTTCTGCAATGCATGAAAGTGAAAAGGGAAAGTGAAGCTGCTAAGTTGTGTCTGGCTCTTAGCGACCCCAAGAACTACAGCCAACCAGGCTTCTCTGTCCATGGGATTTTCCAGGCAAGAGTACTGGAGTGGGGTGCCATTGCCTTCTCTGATATATCTATACAGAAAGCTGAATTTCACTGTTGCACAGCAGAAACTAATACAGCGACATAAAGCAATTATCCTGCAATTTAAAAAATACACTGAAAAACAGAAGTGTTGAATGCAGTAGACGGCAGAGACACAGAACTGAGGACTTGTCAGGCTAAGAGACTTTAAAGAAGTTTTCTCTTAAAAATGAAATTTAAAAGCAAGTTCCATGTTATCAAAAGATTGTGATATACTTAAAAAAAGAAAAAACAGTGATATGATAAAAGTGCTTTCCATTTATAGCTGATGGAGGCTTCTGAGCTATGCCAACATACATGTGTCTGATTCAGCGCCTAGAGATAAGAAATGCCCCATGAGAAAAGCTATCACAACTGCAGTCAAATCAACATGACAGTTACATTTAAGTAGCAACTGAGTTGATTTATTTTTTCTGGAGTCAACTTTTAGGGAAAATACAAATAAAACAAGATAATAACATTATTGCACATTTATAGTTTTCGCTTTCTTTGGGCCTCCTCCTGACTTGAGCTCAATTCATCCTTTGTCATTTGCCACAACGGCAGTTGGCGGGAGTGGGTTTCTTGATCACTCTTTTCAAGCTTCCCATCCTGGGCTTAACCTCCTGAATCTAGGAAAGCAAGTCTGTCTTCTAATTCACCAAGAAACTGGAGAATGTTCCTTTCCTTCCCCTCCTACACTGATCCAGGTACCTATACCCACAGTGACCCGCAGCCAGTTTCTCCCCATCTCCGAGGTCAATGTACTGTGCCTCACAACCACACAGACCTCTTCCACCACGTGTTAAACTAGGATTCCTTTTATCCTTGAGAGTCAAATCATGTTGTCACTGCCAATCCAATAGAGGCTTCTGCCCACCATCCACCGCTTTTGAATTTCGTGGCTTTCTTTGTCTTCTTGTTCTCTTCTTGCCACACCGAGGCACTCTCTCAATCTCATGTGTTCTTCCTTTTCTCCAGAAAACCATTTTATAATGACGCTCTGTAGGGGTCCTCTGCCTTCAAAAGGCAGGTTATCAGTTCTCCTTAAATATTCCAGGATGCCTTCTAGAATACAATACTTCCACCATCAGGTCTGCCTAGTAGGTAGCAAGTTTTCAACAAATACTTGGTCATCATGGTTATAAAGCCATTCATAGTCTAATTCCAAAATACATTTTTAGCTTCTTTTCAAGGTTTTCTCCTATTCTACTTCAACAGCTGATACTTTAGCTATGGTTCAATCAACTTGTGAGGAATGAATGAGTGATTCATGCAAGCGCCTTGAGCTAAAAGTTATCTACTTGAACCAAAATGCATTTAAACTTTATGAGAAGATGTATCATTTCCATGCCTTGTCCCCTAAAGCACTGCTCTCTGGAACTTTCAGTTTTCTGGGTTCTGTCCTTGAGAAATATTTTAGGCCTTTTCTGGGAAGGCAAAATGACTCAGGTGGGAAGAAATTACATCCTGTTTGTGTCTGCACACAGTAAAATATAAGTCAAAATTTTAGTAGCTCTTTTAAAAAGACCAAAGTGAATCCTCTGTGCCCTACTCGATTCTTCATCTTTTAATAAAAGACTTTCTAATCACCAAAGCTGTGTGTGCATGTACAAATAATGTGAGCAGCATACAGGGAAAATGTCAGTGCCTTCCCTGATATATTGCTGTAAAGAACCTGGAGATCTCCCAGGCATGATTTGACCTATGAGAAACAGAATCCTATTCAATTCAAGACTCCTATTCATGTGACTTATTCTAGTCACTTCTAAACTACTAGAGCAAGGAAAAGTAGCCTTTTTCTATTTCAATACATGATTAGCAAAATTTTCATTTTTATTTCTTTTCCTCAGCTTTGTCGCACATCTGAAAAAGTCTCCATCTGTAACCTGTCTAAGCATTCCCTAGAAAAACATTAAATAGACAAGAAACTCTAGCCATCATTTCAATTGCAGGGAAAATTCCACGGAGTTTTCCGGCAAAATAGCAATGCTTCCTAATATTCCTTCTGCACCCTCAAGATAAATCTCACAGCAAATGTGAAGACCCTGCTTCCGGCCTATGTCTTCTCCAGTTTATCCTCCAGAGCTCTAATTGAGGAACTTTTATTTTATTTATTTATTTTTTTACCTCTTCCTACCGTGCTAAGCCTTCAAAATTTGCAAGGTGTGATTTGGCTACTTTTCCAGTTTTACTTCACAGCCTCGTCCATGTTCTGCACCCTTCATGAAACTGGTTCCCTTTCCTAACACATCGCCTCTCATTCTTGGCTGGGTGCTTTGTACTGACCATCCTGTCTGCCCGTCCCTCATCCTGCGTATACCTCTTTTCTCCACTCAGGAGGAACCAGGAGCTCACTATGACACCCATTTAATCCAGTTTGCCTTTCCCCAACCATTCTCCTCCCCACCCACAACTATCACCTTAGTATTGTCCTTTGTTTTCACATAGGGATTTATGCACATCTCGATGTGCATAAATGATGTGCATTTGCTTGGTTGTAATAGTATTATTAATATATTCTTGTTTCATTAAAATCATCTTAAAATACAAATTGGGTTCTCTGACTAGGCTAAATTATGACTAAGACATCATAATTACATGGAAAATGTTTTTCCCAACAAAGTACTTTAAGGTCCTTATAGAGAGGAAACAAACTTTGGTTAACAAGTAGAGTTCTGGGCTGGGTGTAGTAGGTGAAATGTTTTTAGGTGAGGATGTTTGCTAATCTACAAAGGAATTACACACTGACTCATGGAGAGGGAGGGCATATTTTTAAGAAGCTTTCGTTGCACCTTGGAAGATACTTACTTCTAAACAATGCTTAAGGGCTATAACATCTCTAACTCAGACACAAAGGACACTGATTATGGGTATTTGTGTACACACTGTATATTTGTGTGACTGCCCAGTTTGTGTATTGAGAGGGCGAGAGAGAAAGGGGAAGAGAGACAGAATGAATGTATGAATGAATGAATACGTTACCAGTACCACTATTATTTTGTAGCAAATGCATGTAGGAAGCAAGAAAACCAACCTAGACATGTTGTTGACTGTATTAAAGCTGCATGTGAACAAATTTACATGAAAAATTGAAAAATTCTTGCGAGAGGTATAAAGATCTGATGTAAAGAGATGATCAGCTGTGATTGGGATACACAACCTATCAGTGCAAAGGGCATCAGGGAATGATGTGAACTCTAGGATGTGAAAGAAGAGGGTCTCACTGGAACAGGATACAGATGCCCTCCTCTGTTACACTGACCCCCACAAGTTCTTGCCAGATCCTCCTGGAGAGAGGATTTAAAGTCCGTGTTAAAATTACTTTGACTATCGCTTCTCAGCCTTTTGGCTAAGATCAAGTGTAAAACTACCTTGACTACACATTCACTGTTTAGGAAGGGATTTTTTTTTTTTCTTTTTTTCTCATATGGAAGCTTTACTATTTCCAGTTAATCCTGTTGTGGCCTGGGCAAAAAAGTCTTGTTAACCCAAAGTGAGATATTCTAGTCAACGATGGAGTATAATTTTAATTACAGGGGAAAAAATCGTTACTCAGAAGTGCAGAGAGGCTAAATGCTTTGTAAGGGACTAGCTTTGTCTGGTCATTCTAGCTCCTTCACTAGTGAATTTGCTAAAAATTATGCCTACCCACCTTCCCAAACATTAGAGTATAACTAAATGCATTTTAGTTGGACTTTGAAGAAACAAAAGATATCTAAATATCTAAATAAAATACATTATTTTACAAATGAATTCAATCCATTTCAAATTATAAGGGCCACAAAACCTTCTAGAAAATTTAAGTCACAAATATTTTGCATCAGCCTGAGTAAATTATAACTTCACTTTCCATGGTAATATTATTTAAAGGGTGTCATTAAACAGATGAGAGAGATCATTCCAGTGAATTCCATGCAGTCCCTGTTTTAGTCCTTGTGCTCTTTTCTATTGCCCCATATTTCAGTGTTTCCTTAGGCTGTACACATCAATTGAGTTTCACAATATACTATGCTATATACAAACCTGCAGCTGTCAACAACTGTAGAAAAGTCTCAGAAATTGATTTAGAGTCTACAACATAAGCATATCCAATCCTAATAGTACACAAGAATATATATCTTCTTTGGGAAACTGACACAGGGTTCACACTCTGACTGGTGATACGCATCCTTGCCAAGCCCAGATATAGTTTCAACTCCAGGGAGATGCAACCTAATGATGGATCAGTATAACCCAAACATGCTAACATTTGTACTTGGAACCCCTACAGTGGAGAACTGACAATATTTTTTTTTATATCCCCTACTATGTTTCTTCAAGTATATCAAGATGTTCTGCCAGGATGACAAGCATATGATTGAATTTAATGGTATATAAAGATATGGCAGACTGCTTTCCAAAACGAAATTTCATAGTTGGAACTTTTATCAGTTAATTGCACTTCTGGCAACCTCTCTGAAAATTAAATTAAATAGTGGAACTATTTCATTAGAAGGCTTTGGCAAAATAAACCTCAAAGATGGAAAGCTCTATATAATTAAAAACGGGAGGTGAGTTACTTTCTGGGTGCTTTTATGTTATAGGTCTTAATTGTATGTCTTTCTTTCCAGTTTTGTAGTTAGTTCCTCATGGGCAGGGGCTGAACTTTACTTAGCTTCCTATCAGAGTCCACAGTACAATGCATTAATGAATATTACTAAATTCACATAAATATTAGATTTATGTGCAGATATTAGTACACTGTGAGTTCTATAATACAAGTTTGAATCAAAGCCCCTCTACTAATGAAATTAATGCCTGCTGTGGGTTGAACTGTGTTCTCCTCAAATTCTTATTCAAATTCTAACCCCCAAGACCTCAGAATGTAACCTTATTTGGAGACAGAGGTTTTTTTTTTTTTTTTGGTAGAGGTGATTAACATAAAATGAGGTCATGACAATGAGTCTTAATCCAATATGGCTGAAGTCTGTATAAAAATGGTAAATTTGGATATCAGGACAGATGCAAACGAAGGGAGAATGTCACATGGAGAGGGCAGAAATGGGATGATTTTTCCAGAAGCCAGGAAACATTAGGGATTGCAGACACCAGAAACTAGGGTGAGAGGCTCAGAAGTGATTTCCCCTTGTGCTCTCAGAAGGAACCAGCCCTGCTGAAGCCTTGACTTTAGGTCTCCAGAATTGGGAGACAGCGCGTTTCTGAGCTTAAGTCATCTAGTTTGTTATCCTCTGTTATAGCAGTTCTAGCAAACTAATACACTGGCCTCAAACAAGTCATTTTAGCCTCTGTGAGCATTATCCATAAGACAGAATATCTCAGCACCTAACACATGATGAGCACATAGTAAATGTTAGCCTTGAAAATGATGAGGAAAATAACAATCCATAGAACTCATGGGAAACACGTTTTATGTGCAGAGCCCTGATTTACCTTCTGGGTAATAGCTGTTAATGGGCTTCCCAGGCGGCTCAGCAGGTAAAGAATCTGCCTGCAACCTAGGAGATGCAGGACATGTGGGTACAATCCCAGGGCTCAGAAGATACCCTGGAGAGGGCATGGCAAGCCACTCAAGTATTCTTGCTTGGAGAACCCCATGGACAGAGGAGCCTGGTGGGCTATGGTCCATGGGATCACAAAGAATCGAAACAACTGAAGCAACTGAGCACAGCACAGCGCGACAGCTGTTATTATGACAGCATTCAAAGAGCTAACACACAAGCGAAAAAAGTCAAATAGCAGATAAGTGAACAATAGAGTGGGCTTCCCTTGCAGCTCAGTTGGTAAAGAATCTGCCTGCAGTGCAGAAGACCCAGGTTCGATTCCTGGATCAGGAAGATCTCCTGGACAAGGAAATTCGATTCTTGGATCAGGAAGATCTCCTGGACAAGGAAATTGCAACCCACTCCAGTATTCTTGCCTAGAGAATACCATGGAGAGGAGAGCCTGGCAGGCTACAGTCCATAGGGTCACAAGAGTCAGACATGACTTAGCAACTAAACCATCAAACAATACAGTATGTGAGATGATAAAATCTCTAGAGGAAAAACAGAGCAAGGAAGGAGAATAAGAAGCAAATGTTGAAGGGAAAAAATTTATATAGTCTTGCCTGAATTGATAAAATATGAAAAAAAAGATGTATAAAGGATATGAATGAGGTAACATGCTATGTGGCTAACTGGGGAAGAACACACCTGGCAGAGGAAACAGCAAGTGCAAAGGCCCTGAGATGGAAATATTCTTGACATACTGTGTTAACAGCAAGGTGGCAAGTATTGCTGAGCAGAGCAGAGCAAGCAGGGTGAGAGCTGTAGGAGGTGATGTCTTGGAGAGAGTGTGTGAGTCAAAATAATGTTGGGACGAGTAGACCTAGGATGAAGCCACCGGGCTTTTTGGAAGCCACTTTAGCACTGGCCATTACAGGGGAGATGACATGGTCTAACTTCTGTTTTAACAGGATCCCTCAGGCTGCTATTTGGAGAATCATAGGAAAGGTGTTAAAGTGGAAACTGTAAAACCAGTTAAGAGGGTATTCTGATAACTGAGGGTATTGTAGGCAGCCTGGACTAAGCAGCAGACGTGATGGGCAGTAGTAAGATGGTGGATATATTCTGAATGTAGAGCTAACAGGATTTGCTGTAGGACTGAATATGGAAGATGTGCTCAACAGGAAGTCAAGGATGATCTTGGTTGTTTGATTTGAGCAAGGAGAAGATGCCATTAAATGAGGAGACAAAGTAAGCAGGAGAGGCTGGTTTGGGAAACAGGACCAGGAATTCCATTTAGAAAATGAGAAGATGTAGATTCTTCCCATCAGACATCCAAATGGAGGTGGAGGGTAGGCAGTGGGACACGGGTCTGAATTTTGATCAGAGACTGGCTAGAGATATAAATCTGAGAGTCCTTACAGGATTTCAATTTAAGAAACTGCATGAGATCACTAAATGGATTTGACCAAAAAAAATGCTGAATTTATTAAATGCTTCTTGCATTCCAGACAATTTTCTATATGTTTTACATAGGTTATCTCATTAATCCTTGTAGGTAATCCTAAAATGATTCAATAGCTTTCATTTTGCATTCTAATTTTTTGACTTTGCCCACTTTTACGAAGGAAGCTGTTTTTCATCGTTTTAAGTCTTGCCAATCCTAGCAACAGAGTGCAACACACTCATTTTGCCTCTAAACCAAGGGTCAACAAACTTCTTCAGTAAAGGGCCAGACAGTAAATATTTTAGGCTCTGCAAGCCATATAGTCTCCGTTACAATTCTATGGCTACAGTGAGAAAGCAGCCACAGACTGTACATAACGCAGTGGGCGTGGCTGTGGGCCAATGAAATTTCATTTATAAAACCTAGCAAAGAGCAAGATTTGTCTTGTAGGCAGGAGTTTGTGGATCCCTCATCTAAACAGGGAGAAGGCAATGGCACCCCACTCCAGTACTCTTGCCTGGAAAATCCCATGGACGGAGGGGCCTGGTAGGCTGCAGCCCATGGGGTTGCTAAGAGTCAGACACGACTGAGCAACTTAACTTTCACTTTTCACTTTCCTGCATTGGAGAAGGAAATGGCAACCCACTCCAGTGTTCTTGCCTGGAGAATCCCAGGGACGGCGAAGCCTGGTGGGCTGCCGTCTATGGGGTCGCACAGAGTCGGACACGACTGAAGCGACTTAGCAGCAGCAGCATCTAAACAGATGATTTGAATCAATTTGATGTTTCATGTTGATAAAATCAGAAAACAAATAATCAGAAAAGGAGTAAAATATTTCCCAGTAACAAGGTATTCTCAATATTGAATTAGAGGCTTTCAAATTTCATATTATAGTGCTCTTGAGATTCAGAGTATCCCAGAATCTAGAAAATGTACTTAAAAATGTGACTTGGTGAGCTTCACCTGAGAGCACTCCAGGTTTTCCATAAGAAGGGTTCTAGGGATGGAAATATGATGGCAGGAAGAAGGACAGGTATATGTACTGAAGTACTGATTGTCTTAGCAATCCATACTTACTTAGATTGCTGAAGAGGTAGGTGGCATGACTTCAGAGAACTACTGAACATTTCATGAGAGGAGATCGTTTTGTTTATTTCAGTACTTAATTCTTTACTTTGCAATATGATTGTTCTGAAGTCTTACAACTTCAGAAGGGCTTTTATGATTTGAATGCTTAACATGGAGTGAAATATATGGCAGAATATATAAATTATAGTTCATACTATCAGACAGTAATTAAAGTTAACAATTCCAAGAATAATTAATAACATGAGGGTATGTTCATTTTGCCATGTTAAGTAAATAGTTGGGAGAAAAAATTCTGTATGTGGCAAGTTATTAATTTTTATAATTCAGGTAACTTCAAAATGTTCCTTGCATCTGTAATCTTCTTCCCATTTATACCATCACTACTCTTGGTCAGGCCTTATCACTTTTCACCTAACCTATATTAGCCTCCTAAACAGGTTTTCAAGTACCAATTTATTCCTTTAAATCTCTACTCCTCCACTCCCAAATCAAAGCATTGAATAGATGTGCCATCATTTTTTTTTTAATGTGGACCTCATATAATCATTTCTTTCTCTGAATCTGTTAAGTGGTTTTCTAATACAGATAGAGTAACACCCTGATGATAAAGTTTCTACTTTAATTATTTCAAACTACCTTTTCACTTATATCCCCCTCCCATAGATTCCACACATCCATGATCAATTCCAACCATTTACTGAGCATGCTTTGCCCTTCCCCACCCCTCAACATACGCCCCTACCTGCAAGTCTCGTTTGTTACTTTGGTGGTGAAGTCTACTGACCTGAAATCCCACCACCTAAGAGAACCATCCCTCCCCCCATTTTCCCACTCCACTTCCTCCCATGTCTCTGCTGCATCTCAGTCTCCTATGTGCCATTCTTTTCAGAGTCAGTATTAAAAGCTGTTACACTCAAAGCTATGTTTTTTTTCCAGTAGTCATGTATGAATGTGAGAGTTGGACCATAAAGAAGACTGAGGCTAAGAGTTGATGCTTTTGAATTGTGGTATTGGAGAGGACTTTTGAGTGTCCTTTGAACAGTAAGATCAAACCAGTCAATGCTAAAGGAAATCAATCCTGAATATTCTTTGGAAGGACTGATGCTGAAGTTGAAGCTACAATACTTGTGTTACCTAATGTGAAGAGTTGACTCACTGGAAAAGACCCCGATGCTGGGAAAGATTGAAAGCAGGAGGAGAAGGGGGCAACAGAGAATGAGATGGTTGGCTGGCATTACCAACTCAGTGGACATGAGTTTGAGCAAACTCCAGGATAGTGGAGGACAGGGGAGCCTGGTGTGCTACAGTCCATGGGGTCACAAAGAGTCGGACACGACTTTGTGCAGAAACAACAACAATTTGCCTTTTCCAGATGGCCATTATCTGGAGTTCAGGAACACTGTTATTTTTCAGACTGGTATTTCTCCAAGTCCAAAACACAAAGTAGTATAAACAAGAGAGTCTATAACTCTTTTAATTCACTTTAAATTTTAGATGGGTATTTTATATCCTTACTAAATGAAGTTTAAGAGAACTTTTGTCTGAAACTATCTGTTAATAAAATGATTTTTGGTCAGAATTAGTTATTCAAGGAACTTTACCCTCCAGACATATGTATCACTCACAGTAATTAAAGATGTGTACCAATCATTTAAAATCCATCATAGTATACAAATAATCTTCAAATAAATTAGAAAGACACAAATAAACTATAGGTAAATTACAGTGAAGGCATGTCTTCTGCCAGGAGAGCTGGAGTTGAAAAGACACCAGCCAGTCGGATATCCTTGTTCAGAGAGAAACTTGCCCAACCATACAAAATGGGCCTGCCCTTGCTCCTCTCTTTTTTGAGGAAATTAATTCCATGCTGCATGCTAAAACTGAACCAAGTACTAAGGATACAATGGCAAAAAACAGCTTCATGTACTGAGGAGTGGGAAATATGCCCGTTTTACTGTGACACGGAAGGAATACAGAGTGTACCTTATCTAAACTGGAGAAAGGGATATAAACCATCTCTGGGAATATAAAAACACACACTTGAGCTTCTTTATTTAAATTAATTATTGTGTCATATTTTAACAAGGTGACATGGGGGAGGGGGGTTAATTGCTTTCCTTGTCCAATGAGTTCCTTTGTCAATTAGTCTTCTTTCGCCTCTTAATAAATAATGAAAGTTCCACTTCTGTGAAGCCACTGGACAGTTCATTAAACAGGAATGCCTGTTGTTTCCTCTTCTGGTCTTAGGTCAAGACTCTGCCAAAGCCAAGCCAAAAAGCTTTCTAACAACTAGTGATGACTCTGATCTGACTGGTTGTGGCTATAAGATTCAGAAGTTAACTTAATAAAGTATATGGTGTCCACATGCGTAGATACTCTGAAGAGTTTTTTCCTACCATGTTTTTGGAAGTAATCTTTAATTTATAGACAGTAATAGTACAGTTGATACACAGATTTTTAAGATGATGGGGAGGAGATGAGAGAATACAATGTGTTTTAAAATGGTTCTCTTCTTAGGTATATTTTACCACAGTGAATACTGTCCATATTAAAACACAAATACTTAAGTAAGCAATTCAATTAAGTCTAGAACACGGCCCTCAAATTTCTGTTTGCAATTTTTTTTTGCAACTAAATAATCTATTCAAGAACATCAGAGATTTTTTTTTAAGTTCTCCTAATTGTATAATATTTTTCCAGCTTGTAAAATGCCTGATAAGAACTCTTCAGATTTTCTAAAACATTCCCTTTATATAACATTGTGAGAAATCTTCTGAAGGCAGCATTTATGGACTTAGAATACTCTGGGTCCAGGAACAACAGCCATTAACTCTAATATTGAGTAAGTCACTTTTCTTCACACCTCTGGTGGCCCAAGTTGAGAAAAAAAGAAGAAAAGGCAAACAGTCCGCAGCAGTGAATGAAGGCTCTGGAATCCTTTCATAATCTTCAAGTTGCTCAGGGTCCTCGTGGAGAGGTCTTACTTCATTTCCCACACATTTTCTGACCTGTTTTGTCTGCCTTTTCTCAGAAGGATTTTGCTTGCTCCACTCTCGACTAAGCAGTAAACTAATTATCTTGTTCAAATCCCTTTGTAACGCCCCTAATCCTATTAGTTATAAGAATGTCTGAATACTGATTGCAAACCTTTTCTCCCCCTTTTCTTTTTTAGAGAGAAAGGTCCAGAGGTTTGGTCCTCGAGAGGTGTAGTCTAGCCAGTTCACTGGACCACGGCAAAGACAATTCTGGCCATCCAAACTCCCAGGCTGCCCATACATACAGAAAAATTACTCTATTATTCATTCATTTCTGTTATTCATTCATTCCGATTCTCTCTCTCTCTGTCTTACACACACACACACACACACACACACACACACTGGATTTAGTAATCATCCATGTCTCTTTGATTGCCTTATAAAAGTCAAGTTCTGAACACTCTTACTCACCCAGCGGAACACAGTGAACGCTGGCCCCAGCTAGAAGCTCAACTTCTCTTTCCTTCTTTTATCTGGAATGTTTTAATGAAGAGGGTGACGCTGTTACAGGAAGTCAAAGCCTTACGAAGCAGAGGAAATGAACAACTGTTACAACAGACCTCTACCAGCTCTGTGAGTCTTAACTTCTTTTCTTCAAAGCACTCTCACAAGTCTTGTTAAAGGACTCTCTCTGCCTCTGTAGAAGACGCCAAGACCATTGCCCCCTGCCGTCTATTACTGAGGGAACTTTAATCACTTTTTCTTTTTTGTTCCCAATGGGGAAGGAGCCAGACTGTGGTGAAAAGCCTGTGGTCAGAGGCAATGTTAAGGAGCATGAAATTTATCTGACTTCCACAAAAGATGAATTCTACCCTTCCCATTCTGCTTTTGCCAGGCAGGCTGCTTTGGGTTGGCTGCTCTGTCTTAGAAACAACAAATATTTGTTTTAAACATAGATGCATGATGAGGATCCGATCTTCCCATGCCATCTCTTACCTATGTAGAATATCCATGTCCTTAGCATAGAAAGCCAGCTTTTCATATTAGTAAAACAGTGTCTCTCCCCTTGCATGACGGTTTCTTGGTACCACAGGCAAGGTTTTAAGAAATGATCTTGAAGAAGTTATGATATGTGTTAGAGGAGAGTCTCCTCTTTACCATCTTTCTGGAGTCTGAGAAAAATTATAACAGACAAGAGAAAAGTGCAGATTCCTCAGGTAAGGATACAAAACTGCTAACCTAAAAAATTTCAAGGACTAAGCACTTGTACTTATCATATTCTTTAGCAGCCAACAGAGTCTGTTAAGACACAGAAGGTTGAGTTTCTACTGGACACTCTCCTGGCATATGAGAAACAGTTGGCCTGTTCTGGTGTGTGTGTCCACGGTAAGGTGCATGTGGATGTCAGTATATAGAGAAGAAGGTGAAGGCTGTGAGGAAAGGAGAGGGTGTACACACTTCGAGCCATGGCCTGCTGCTCTACGGAAATTCAAGGCCTAATGAAAGTGCTAAGTATTTGTTAGCAGCAATTTGAAAACAATGAGANTAAACAGTTGGCCTGTTCTGGTGTGTGTGTCCACGGTAAGGTGCATGTGGATGTCAGTATATAGAGAAGAAGGTGAAGGCTGTGAGGAAAGGAGAGGGTGTACACACTTCGAGCCATGGCCTGCTGCTCTACGGAAATTCAAGGCCTAATGAAAGTGCTAAGTATTTGTTAGCAGCAATTTGAAAACAATGAGAATACAGGCTTGGGGGTGCTGGGGGGTGGTGAGCAATTTTATGGTCTATATACTCTATTGGGCTTTCCTGATAGCTCAGATGGTTAAGTGTCTGCCTACAACGCAGGAGATCCGGGTTCGATCCCTGGGTAGCGAAGATCCCCTGGCGAAGGAAATGGCAATCCACTCCAGCACTCTTGCCTGGAAAATCCCACGGACCAAGGAGCCTGGTAGGTTACAGTCCATGGGGTCGCAAAGAGTCGGACACGACTGAGCGATATACTCTCTATTACCTGGTGCAGAAAGGATTCTAGGCAGTTAACAGGACTGTGTTTGATACAAGAGGATGCAGAAATAGATAAGTAACTTGTGATGAAGGGTAAGTTCAGAGGTGATCATTCATGGAAACCCTTGTCCAGAGTAAGATGCAGACTCCTTTCTGTGCTAAAAGACACTTTGTCTTGGAGATCAAAAGCATTCCAGCTATCCAGGAAGAATACACATGTTTTCCCTGGTGATGAAGCCAGGAACACATTTACCTGAGAGGTCATATGATGAGATGGCACACAATATCCTTAAAAACATCTCTACATAAATACAAGAATAAGTGTAGCAGCCAATTCTCAAAATAACCCTCCAGAAAGTCAAGGGCATGTCAAGGGCATACTTCTACTGAAGCAAGTACTTCTACTGGATCCAAATACAACTGAGCATAAGCATGTGACTTTGAAGGAGCTTAGCTTGTGAGATACTGTCTATATTCAAAAAACTGAGTATGTGTTGGTTAGGAAAATGTGCAAGAAACATGAAAAAAAAACGAGCTTTGAAAAATTACAAACTAATCTGAAAACAATAATTCTTATATTGTACTTCTTTAACTGCTTCATNACTGAGCATAAGCATGTGACTTTGAAGGAGCTTAGCTTGTGAGATACTGTCTGTATTCAAAAAACTGAGGATGTGTTGGTTAGGAAAATGTGCAAGAAACATGAAAAAAAAACGAGCTTTGAAAAATTACAAACTAATCTGAAAACAATAATTCTTATATTGTACTTCTTTAACTGCTTCATCTGTACCTGCTTCATTATGCTATAACCAACATCCTATGTCTGATAAAGTAATAAAAACTCATAAACATCCCATTAATCTGATTTCAGTTTTTCTTAAAAAAAAAAAAAACTACATGCAAATGTAATCCTCAGATAACATGCAAGTGTTATCACCATTTCTAGTGATGGCAACTGCTGCTGCTGCTGCTAAGTCGCTTCAGTCGTGTCCGACTCTGTGCGACCCCATAGACGGCAGCCNTCTCCGAGTGATGGCCACTACCTACAGAATAGAATTCACACATAATCAAAAGGGCCGAATCCAGCCCCACTTTGTTGTTCTACTTCATTCTTACTACTCTCCTCAATACCTTTCTGTTTCACAGATGCATCAAAATGCATTTATGCCACTGGGATTCTGCATTTTCTGGTCTCTCTGTCTCAAATGCTGTCCAGTTCTTGATTTACTCTCTGTACTGACAACTAAGCTCAAAGATCCTGGTCTTGGAGAAGCTTTCCCTGACTCTTTCATCTAAAACAGCTCTTCTCTCTTCCAAGCATTCTTTAACCAAAGATCTTCTTTCTTCATGTTTCTTAGACTGTCAACTGAAATTATCTCATTTATTTTTTAAATGTATTAACTTATTTAATCATTACTTCTAGTTATTTGCCATAGACTAGTGGTCTAAAATTAGAAATCTTTTCACCTTATTTATAGTAATAATTTTGGTTCCTCCAAAAATATTGGCTGAGTAGATGAGTAAACCAGATCTTACACCAGGAAACATTGTGTCTTTCAAAATACAGGGCAGCAATTTAAACTCGATTCCATTTTTTCAACTTTAAAGAAATTAGGGCTGTAGATAGGACTTCATGAAGAAGCATGGAAAAAGAATTTTTGCCTTGATAACGAAAACAGAGGAACCAATAATCTCCCACTAAGGGTAAGTCTTAAAAGTATTCTTAGGTTGCTGCCTTTCCTTTACTAAAAGTATCATCCCATGCCCAGTAAATGCCCACAGACTTATGTGTTCAGAGGCAGCCAGCTCCCCATGAAGTACCTTCAATTCAGTTTGGTTCAGTTCAGTCGCTCAGTCGTGTCCGACTCTTTATGACCCCATGGACCGCAGCACCCCAGGCCTCCCTGTTCATCGCCAGCCTGGAGCTTACTCAAACTCATGTCCATCAAGTCTGTGATGCCATCCAACAATCTCGTCCTCTGTCATCCCCTTCTCCTTCTGCCTTCAATCTTTCCCAGCATCAGGGTCTTTTCCAATGAATCAGTACTTCCCATCAGGTGGCCAAAGTATTGGAGTTTCAGCTTCAACATCAATCCTTCCAATAAATATTCAAGGTTGATTTCCTTTGGGATTGAGGGTTTGATCTCCTTGCAGTCCAAGAGACTCTCAAGAGTCTTCTCCAACACCATAGTTCAAAATCACCAATTCTCTGGCACTCAGCTTTCTTTAAATAGCCCAATTCTCACACCCATACATGACTACTAGAAATGTTTACTCTCTTTTGAAGTTACTTCAAGGAGAATAAAAATCAGAAGTTCATAATTCTATTAAACGACCTGATAGGTCCAAACAAAACCACAGAAAATGGACTTATTTCTGAGCCACAAACTCTGTGAACAGGAAGGAAAATCAAGACATATCCAAGGATCAGCATGTCTGGGGCCACTGCCCCTACCTAGTCCCAACTTGATAGAACTGCAGCAGTGAAGGCTTATGAGGAGTGTCCTAAAAGTGCAACAGGACAGACAGCCACTTCAGCTGTCAGCAATTTCCCACTTAATGCTGCACAAATGCCCTTCTGCAAGCAGTATCATATGAAAGTACTTGGAGCCATTGTTTAACAACAACAACAACAACAAAGATGAAGAACATAGAAGTGAGGCCAGGAACTCAAAGTCTAGCTGTTAACTGGAAAGACAGTCCCTGAGTTGTCAAACGCTGTATTTTCTGTTCTGGCCACTTAGGGGCACTCAAAGCCTGAGAAATGACCACCAGAACCCAGATTGCAAGACTTCTGATCTGCAATGTGAGAACAGCAAAGAATGTAACAGAGGCATGTTCTGCCTAGCTTTGTACTGAAGAGCCATACTCCTCATCTGGATACAGCTGTGGTTTCTTAGGCAACGATAACAAAGAACAAAATTACAGGTTACAAGGAAAAGAAAGGCAAGGAAGTGTTTACCATGAATTAGGATAGTATTTTCTCTAGGTGAGCAAGAGGCAGGTTCACATGAGAGGAAAAGAAGGGAACACATGTGGTGTGATGCCAAGGCCCCATCACTGCTCTGAGTGGCAAGGGTGAATGCTATGCTCATTTGTTTCAGTTGTGACCCTGTGGATTGCAGCCCACCAGACTCCTCTGTTCATGCAATTTTCGAGGCAAGAATACTGGAATGGGTTGCATTCCCTTCTCCAGGGGATCTTCCCAACCCAGGGATCGAACTCATGTCTCCCTCAGCTTTTGCACTGCAAGCAGATTTTTTTACCTGCTGAGCCACCTGGGGAGCTCAGCAGATCATTAGGCATTTGCTCTAAAATTTTCTGTACATTTTTGTATGATTCTCTGTCACAAGACATTACTTTTTACCATAGTCACTTATAACTTCATACATACATACTAAAAGTGAATTTGAATGCAAGAGTCTTTAAACACAAAGAAGCATGGCCTTAGGAGTCAAACATGGGTTTCAATCTCCCTCCCTTACTCCCTAGGAGACTCTGCACACGTGAGTTCATTTTTCTAGCTTTATTTTTCTTTTCGGTAAAGTGTATATGAAAGTACTGGGTTTTCTGGGCCATGGTGTGGATCAGATGTGCATGAACGCAAATAGTACAGAATGGGTCATGGAATGGCCTTGAAATGAGTTTTCTTCCATTCTCCCTCCCTCCTCCATTGCCTTCTTTAACTCTGCAAAGTTAGTTATTGAAGTCAGAAGCCTTAGAAATAAATGGAAACATGGTTAAAAATGACAGAGAACACATGCTTAAGGGAATTGGTTTTAGATAACATTCTACATGTGGTTGGGGGGTGGGGAAGAGGGGGAGAGAAAAATCAATAATAATCTGCTGATCCTATCTAATCATNGAGAACAGCAAAGAATGTAACAGAGGCATGTTCTGCCTAGCTTTGTACTGAAGAGCCATACTCCTCATCTGGATACAGCTGTGGTTTCTTAGGCAACGACAACAAAGAACAAAATTACAGGTTACAAGGAAAAGAAAGGCAAGGAAGTGTTTACCATGAATTAGGATAGTATTTTCTCTAGGTGAGCAAGAGGCAGGTTCACATGAGAGGAAAAGAAGGGAACACATGTGGTGTGATGCCAAGGCCCCATCACTGCTCTGAGTGGCAAGGGTGAATGCTATGCTCATTTGTTTCAGTTGTGACCCTGTGGATTGCAGCCCACCAGACTCCTCTGTTCATGCAATTTTCGAGGCAAGAATACTGGAATGGGTTGCATTCCCTTCTCCAGGGGATCTTCCCAACCCAGGGATCGAACTCATGTCTCCCTCAGCTTTTGCACTGCAAGCAGATTTTTTTACCCGCTGAGCCACCTGGGGAGCTCAGCAGATCATTAGGCATTTGCTCTAAAATTTTCTGTACATTTTTGTATGATTCTCTGTCACAAGACATTACTTTTTACCATAGTCACTTATAACTTCATACATACATACTAAAAGTGAATTTGAATGCAAGAGTCTTTAAACACAAAGAAGCATGGCCTTAGGAGTCAAACATGGGTTTCAATCTCCCTCCCTTACTCCCTAGGAGACTCTGCACACGTGAGTTCATTTTTCTAGCTTTATTTTTCTTTTCGGTAAAGTGTATATGAAAGTACTGAGTTTTCTGGGCCATGGTGTGGATCAGATGTGCATGAAGGCAAATAGTACAGAATGGATCATGGAATGGCCTTGAAATGAGTTTTCTTCCATTCTCCCTCCCTCCTCCATTGCCTTCTTTAACTCTGCAAAGTTAGTTATTGAAGTCAGAAGCCTTAGAAATAAATGGAAACATGGTTAAAAATGACAGAGAACACATGCTTAAGGGAATTGGTTTTAGATAACATTCTACATGTGGTTGGGGGGTGGGGAAGAGGGGGAGAGAAAAATCAATAATAATCTGCTGATCCTATCTAATCATTATTGGTAATCATTATTGGTAAATTTTGAGAAACTATTGTTACTATCTGACATAGTTGTAAAAGAAGAATGCAAACTCACAGCTTTCCCTGCATAGCTTCACTTCACTTACTCAAAGACACTGGTGGTTTTGAAACACACCAGCAGTTCCTACAAGAACTCTGGCATGAAGCTGTTATTAACTAACTCAGGACACAAATATCACATTCACAAATACCTAAGGTAGACAAGTTTTAAAAATGTAGCCATACACTTTCAACCTTTAGAACCCACAATGATTCAATGTTCACAAAATACCTTTTGCTTCTCTAGACCTACAGACCCATTCTATAAGAACACAACTTTCCTATGACCTCTGGCTTTGATAAAATGTTACCCAACAGGTTTCAGCATAAGTACCTATGCAGGTACAGAAACAAGGTTTCTGTACTATCCTAATTCATGGTAAACACTTCCTTGCCTTTCTTTTCCTTGTAACCTTACTGACTGTATTATAATCAAAATATGAACTTGAAGACTGGTTTTCTAATGAAGCACCCTCTGCAAAGGAAGCATAATTTAGTGGAAGAAGTGATGTGAAAGTGAACTGTCAGTCGCTCAGTCATGTCCGACTCTTTGTGACCTTGTGGACTATAGCCCACCACATTCCTCTGTCCATGGGATTCTCCAGGCCAGTTTACAAGAGTGGGTTGCCATGCCCTCCTCCAGGGGATCTTCATGACCCAGGGATCAAACCTGGATCTCCTGCAATGCAGAGATTCTTTATCATCAGAGCCACCAGGGAAGCCCATCCAGTTTAGTGGAAATAGTGTTGTTATTAGAACTAAAAGCTATTGGTTCCAGCTGGACCACTACTATTCACAGGCTATACATACCTGAGCATCTCTCTCCCTTGAAGTCTGTTTCTTTGCCTTTCAGTTGAGGACACTGATACTTTTCCTGCTTATCTTGGAGATTTTCCAAGGATTAAATGAGATAAACATAATTACTAAGCCCTGGGCAGCTATACCACAACTATTGCATAGAGTTTGGTTAAACTCTAGACTAGAGGGTATAAAGTAAAACCCTCTAAATGAGTTCCTTCTCCAACTCTAAAGTGTACTAGTTTGGGGACCCTGGGCAAGTTAGCTGCCTCTCACTCACTACTGACTTCTTTGGGAGTAACACTGAAATCTTCCTCAGACAGTTGTTTTGAGGATTAGATGAAATAATATAAGCTTGATCCCTGATACCAGCTTTATACTATTTATCATCATTTATATATACATACATATACACACCAGATAATGTTTTTTTTCTGTATCAGTGGCTTTTCAGCCAAGTCTCATGTCCTGCTTTCTAAGCTCAGCTCTCCTTTCTTATCATTTAAGCCTCTTCCTCTTTTTCTTTTCCTTTTCAACAAGTTTACAGAAACTAAAGCTACAATTTTACCTGTTCCTTACAATTTTAGTTATCACCAACATACAGATAACCCTACCTGTCAAATTTTGGAGACTTTCCCATTAATATAATATTACCCCGTGAATTTCCTCCAGGTCATCTCTGATCAGATAATGTACTACCAAGTCAAGTGAAATATGATTATTGTAGAAAACTATTTTTCTGCTGACTCATATCCTTCTGCTAAACTCCTCATTCTCTCAAGAATTTGATTCCCAGACTCCATGTTCATTCTTTTCGTAGCTTTAGCTTTATGTTCCTATACAGCATTCTACAAATCTGCCCCTTCCATTCAGCTTCCTACACATTGAACATTTTAGCCGTTGCTGTGCTCATTAGTCTACAGTCCTGGTGATACCCTTTCTTCCCTACCACCTCTGCATGCCAGGCTCAGAGATGCTTCATCCTGTGAAGATGCTGGGTGATCAAGTCATCTGCCATGAGTTAGCTACCACACCCAGCACTGAGAATGCAATGACGAAGCAGGCAGTGCAAGTGTTCCTGCCCTCAGGAAGCTCACAGTCTGAGCTTAACCAAGGAACACTGACCAAGAGCAATCATTCACACATTAGTGTAGTGGGAAAAATCACAGGTTTCTAGAGAAGCAACAAAGGCGGCATCAAAACCCAACTGAGAAATTAACGCTATTACAGAAGAGTTCTGAAAAACTCATGGTCATGAAAATTTTGGGATGTGGGGGACCAGCAGGCAAAGGAAGCTAAAGTACGCAAGCCAGCCTGGGAATGCAGTAACTTAAAGCAGCTGAAATCAACCCAAACTTGAGTCTTCTCCATGTACAACTTTAAGCTTTTAGCTTAAAAGCTACTTTGCAACATGAAGTATCCATATAAAATATACTTTCTTTTCTGATTTTTAAAAGGCTTTAAGCATTTCCTAGGGATATAAAGTTGAACTTACTAAAAAAATCTCCATTGGTTAAAAGTAGCTTTTTTTCTATCAAACTAATTTATGTACAGGAGACAGAGGAAATCTACCTTTAGAAAACAAAATTGGTTGTAGCTAATCAATATGTTAGATTTTAAAATGGAAATTTGCTCTCTATAATAGATACACACCACGCACACATACACACACATATTTATGGACTTTTTCTTCTCCCTTAGACTATTTTTATTTATACAAATAAAAGCCATCAGAGGCGTTGGCAATATTTGTTAAAACAAAAACAAAAAATGTGTTAAAAGTTCAGGAAAAAAATGAGCCATGAGTTTTTTTAAAATGACATTAAAGAAACCTCAAAGTAATAACAAAAAGTCTTCAAAATACAATAAATTGCACAAAGCATAAAACTTTGTGACAAAATAAAAAGTTCTTTTCTATAAAAAGAAAAGCCATCTATTAAAAGAACAGAGTTTTCCCAAGCCATAAAGTCTGAAGGTCAAAACAATCTAGAAATAACAAGAGCTAAAACAAAACTTCACGGAACACTTACAATGAACTTCAAATAGTATTTTAAAAGGAAAAGAAAATTTAGGGAAAATAAGCAAACACATTTTCTTGGGAAATGGACAAAGGATTTCCTAAGTCAAATCACTCATTATTGATCACGTAAAGTATTCAGCAAGAACAAAGAAGTATGCAAAGGAAATACATAGACCTAATTTATTTGGATTTACAAATCTGACGTTAGTGAAGTTTCACTCACTGTTACTTTAAAATCAGAGTTACTGTGGAACTGGGGCAAATAAGTGATGGATCTGAAACTAAAAACTAAGGTCTATCTGGAGATGGGAAACAAAGGGCAATGCCCACTTGCTCTCCTGAAAGCAGGAGAGCATCCCATAGCATACTCGTCAATGTCTCTATGATTATAAATATAAAGAATGCTCAGAAAGGAGATGTGTATACTAACTTTAGATGTTTCTTTAGTGACACTAAAACCAGGTCAATGTAGAATCTGAATTCTACACAAGCATGCTGAACTACTGGATTTTTGTTGTTAATCCTAACTATTTTAATAAATTTAATCAATAATGTGAAATGAAATTTGAAATAGGAAGCTATTATAAAATATCAAATACTGTTAATTCAATTATTCGAATATTTTAAGTATTGAAACCCTTTCTCTGAAACTGTAAAAATTAGCTGTAAAAATCTTCAAATAGAACAAAGCATACTATTGATAATTTTTAAATACCATAATATACATGTAGATAGTGGCTAACTTTTTAAGCTTTATTTGTGAATAAATGGTCACTGCAATATTTGAAAAAAAAAACCATATATATGAAATTTTGTTACACAAGATGCTATTATGTGGTTGGTATTTTTAAAGCTATGATAAAGTTCACGGGTCTTCTGAATCTTTTTGACTTCATGACTTTCTCAAATTATTTTTTGACATTTTTTTCTCTACTAGAATTTTATTCTGAATTCCATAAATATTATGATGGGCAAGTGATCTAATTCAAAAGCAAGAACTGTCAGAGAACAATAAACGTTGTCATTTATATGAAGTTAAGGTGCTCTGAAATTAATAAGCAGATAAAAATGTTTTATGGCTAGTTTGTACTTTCTTGATTCAATTTGACATTCCTGGAAAGTGTCAGTAGTTAATGGAAAAAGTGCCAATAAAACATTAGTCCCATGCATCTTAACTTCTATGTAAACTATGGGCAACTTGGCAATTAGCAAACTGTTTCATTTGTACATTTAATTTACAAATTCTATGAAGCAATGCAAAATATTACCTTTGTCTGATAAAGCAATCTAAAAAGGTAATCAATAAAAAGAGAAATTCTTTAACTATATGAGGTATAATAAAATGATCACATGAGCCAAGACTAGATTCCTTTAAGAAAAGATATTTAATGGAAATATACTTAAAGCCCAAATATTTAAATGAATTCATAATCATTATTTGTTAGTGGTATAAATAAATACATAGGGCTTTCCTGGTGGCTCAGTGGTAAAGAATCCACCTGCCAATGCAGGAAATGCTGGAGACACAGGTTCAATCCCTGGGTCAGAAAGATCCCCTGGAGAAGAAAATCGCAACCCACTCCAATATTCTTGCTTGGGAAATCCCATGGACAGATTTACAACAGTAAAAGAGTGGGATACAACTTAGCAACTAGACAACATCAAAATACCTATCAGGCTTACAACTTTCCTTACTTATGAAACCATTTTAACACATAGTATGATAACTAAACATTTATTTTGCATTATGTTTATGCATTATATCTTCCCTATTTCATTCCTTTATTTAGAAAACACACGTTTACTGTACGTATGTTAAATGGCAACAACAGTACTAAAGGCTTAAAATAGAGGTTCTCTCTGAAATTGCAAGCACTGGGAATGAAATACAGACTCCTGAGCGAGAGTTCCACCATTAAACATTTATAATCAGAAAAATACTCTCTCTTTTTACCTTGAAATACAATTTAAATTCTAAATCTATATAAACATGTTTAACATTGTATATAGCAAATTATGATTTAGTCACATTAACTATAGAAATTCACTACTTATAGGTTTTTCCTTTTGGCTAATAGTCAAGAATATCACAAAAAATACAAAGAATGAGCACTTGTGATATGTTCACGAAAGAGATTTATTTACAATCTTTCTATTACCTCAAGTCTTTTTTCTTGGTTTTTAAATATTCCCCTCTCCATTCCAATTAAGCTGGTTTTGGGCGAACTTTAACAAAATAAAGATCCCACCAATCTCGATGTTGTATACATGTCTACTGTTGCTGTGTGCAGTCTCTATTATGTGTATGTATGAATGCACTTTGGGTATAATCTGGTTGTACCTATATGGGAAAAGAATCTAAAACAGAGTGGATATATGTATGTCTATAACCGATCCACTTTGCTGCACAGCAGAAACTAAAACAACGCTGTAAATCAACTATGCTCCAATAAAAAAATATTTTTTAAAAGTTAAAAAAATTAAAAATTGGTTGTATTATATGAAAATTGTGAGTCACTCCTATGATAGGGGCAGGGGAGACACAAAAGGAACACGGGGTAAGCTAACTGGCTGAGCAGTAATAGAGAATGGCTAATAATATCTTAGAAAGTAGAGCAAAACTTAAGGGGAAAGAAACAAAAGCAAGGTGAGCAGGTTATATACATGTTACCTAAAGCCTCCAAATAATTCTAAACAGAATTTCTGGGGTTAATAGCTTCAAATGATAAAAATAGAAAGATGTTGAATATATGGACACCCACTTCACTCCAACCTCCTAACCCTCATTTCTCAGCTTTTCTCTTGCTTCACAGACACTGATTTTTTCTGTTTTTCCCAAATTCTGTCTTGTTGCTGTCTCAGATCTCTTAGGGATGACATAACCTCTGTGGGCAGTGTAACTCTGTCTCTTTCTGGTCACTGTCTCCTCCTCGGAGAGGTCTGTCCTGACCAGCCCATCTGAAAGAATGCCCACTTCTAGTTACCATCTTTCATTACTCAAGCCACCATACATATATATTATGTTTATATGAGAGTGTAAGCTTCCTGGGAGTAGAGACGTGGCCTGACCTATCCACACTAGTAATCCTAGTGCTTAGATAGAAGAATGCCTAGCACACAAGGAGAATGAAGGAGTGAAAAAGTAAACACAGAAAAATACTGCTGTCATGTTTATTATTTGCTGTAAGACAAAATAAATGCTTTTACATCTGTATGGAGAGGGAATTAAATAAAATGGAAGAATCTCCAAAATTCCTTTAGCCACAAGAATAATACATAAAAATTGATGGTTAGGACTCAAACTCATTAGTTCTAATTTAAGATGCAAAAATCTTATCCATATTTACATTATCCTTTGTGTTATTTGTTAAATAGATCTTCTTTCATTGCCTTTCACTGGCTGTCTGTCAACAGCAATCTTCCTTCCCAGATTTCTTCCATATAGTCTAAGGGACCTTTAATTATCCCTTCTCCTATGACTGGAGATTTTTTAAACACAAAAACCTTGAATATGAGGGTCATGTATAAAAAAGTCTTGTATATCAAAATTAAATTAGCCTGATGAAGTGTACATAACAATTACACATAAAATGGTATATTTTTAGAGCAAACTATATGAAACTGACAGGTTTTTTGTTAGGTCAAAATGATCAAATGCAATTTCCTATAGTTAAAACTGATATTCTTGGGCATACAGCACAGTAAAAATGTATCACTGGTAAGACATTCCTCCACTAATTTTCACTGTAATGTGTATTCTTTTTCCCAAAATAGGCAAAGACAAATGAGATGCTATGTTCCTGTTAAGTATTCAAACCATGTTAATTCACTCCTGGATTAATTTCTGGTCTCATACTGATGTCTTGCCTAAAATTTAGAGAAACTAGAAAACATTCTTAAGTTTTTTATAGCTGATTATCTGTAACTCACAATAGGGGGGGGAAAGCATCTAATATGTGAGATCTTTGTGTGATACAGATAACTCGATACATAAATAGAGCCGTAACACTAAAATGACAGTTCAAAATGTACTAGAGCATATAAAGTAGGACAAGGAAGATAAAAAAACAAGCCAAGAAAGGACCTTTGAAATATGATTATTTCCTCATGACAAAGCATAGGGACAGCAGAAACATAGTGCAATGTTATTCTATCCATGCATTCATTAGTACCACTCTGAAACAATTTCTGTAGATCTCTGACAAAAATGAACAGGAAACAAAAGCATAGATGTTTTAAATAATAATCTTGCATGGGAATGCATAAGTGCTGTCAAATGGAGAACATGGAAAGAGGAAGGCAAAGGAAACAGTCCATCAGGAATTATAAAATGCTTAGAGTCTCTCAACATCGAGCTGGATTTCATAGGTTATGTATTATTGAATCCTAAGACTCTTATCAGCTTCTCACAGGAAGCTCCTCCTCTCATTACATTGTAGAAATAAATCTATTTACAATACTTTTCTTAGCCTTTTGGGAAAAAGGCAATATTGATGCTTCCAATACAATAATCTTCTGCAAAATAGCGAAATGGTTCACAATGCATTTTAAGTGGATTTATAAGAAAATGTGACCTGTGCTGTTCAAAAAGTCCACCATTAAATTTTAAGCTTTCATTCTAACTCCAATACTTGTTGCTCTAAATTAATGTCAGCAGGAAATCAACACTAAGCAGGAGACATATGGTGAAGACAGGGACAGAAGAACTCATCATGAATCACTTTCCTTCACTGAAGGAGAAAAATAAAATGTTTATATTTTTAAATGCTACTACAAAATGTTCCACCAGCAAGACTGAGAATTCTAAGCGGCATGTAATGATCAGACTTCAGCCAATTTCAAAACATACTCTGGATTTAAAAGTCGTGCCTGACCTCCTGTAAAAGGCAAATATTTCTATAAAATGGCATTCATCAGATCCTTTATCAGACTTAGGGAACTTAAGGCTATCTCCATTTTGATATCTAAGCTAAACACTGGCAATGTTGATTAACTTTTCTTTTCATTTCCTCTATTCTAGTTCCAGAAACTAGTTCCAGAAGAGCAAAAAATAGTGTCCTCATCTACCTGGACTGCCGTAATCAAATACCATAGAAAGGTGGCTTAAAGAACAGGAAGACTTCCTCTTTTACTTCTAAAGCTGAGAAATCCATGATCAAGGTGTCAGCATGGTTGTTTTGGGGTGAGACCTCTATTTCTGACTTGCAGAGACCCCTTTCTCACTGCATCTTGTATGCCAGAGATACAGGGAAAGCTAACTTTCTGGCCTTCTAATTCCATCATAAGAGTCCCATCCTTAAGATCTCTACTAAACTTAATCACTGGAGGCCCCATCTCTGAATGAGGCTTCAATACACACATCTAAGAGGGAGAACAATTCAGTTCATAGCAAACAGACTGAATGAGACTATGAAACTCATGAACTTTAGGAAACATAAAGGTGAGAAAAGGATGGTACAAAACAAAGATATGGCAAAATTTATGGAAAACACATCTTAAGTTTGCTCTTGGTTGCATGAGAGAAGTTACTACTAAATCTAAGTGTTGACACTGCTACTGAATGATTGGTTTCTAGCTGAATCATGTCTTTTGTGAATTGCCTGATGGGGGTGGACCACCAGGTGAAGCTAAAAACTCTTAGCTTAACATTCTCATTTTCACCAACAATCAAAATACATAGATTTATCTAGCAGGTTTGAACCTATAGGGAAAACAAAATTTGTCTGGTACCTAAAGAGTTAAATCAGTCAATTTAGTTCAGTTGCTTAGTCAAGTCCAAGTCTTTGTGACCTCATGGACTGCAGCATGCCAGGCTTCCCTGTCCTTCATTATCTCTCAGAGTTTGCTCAAACTCATGTCCATCAAGTTGGTGATGCCATCTCCTCCTCTGTTGTCCCCTTCGCCTCCTGCCTTCAATCTTACCCAGCTTACTCAGGGTCTTTTTAAATGAGTCAGTTCTTTGCATCAGGTAACCAAAGTATTGGAGCTTCAGCTTCAGCATCAGTCCTTCCAATGAATATTCAGGACTGACTTCCTTTAGGACTGACTGCATCTGCTTGCTCTCAGGAATGCTAGAACGTGTTTTCCCTGTGCATACAGTGAAAAGAAAGCATCTAAGAGCTCAGAGATTCAGCTCCCTAGTTCCTGATCAGAACATGTCTTGGTTAGACCTATGACATCCTCAGCACTTGCTCATATTTGGGATTAAACTAACGTGATCCTCAGTTAAACTTTGCTTCACATCTCATCCTTTCTGTTCCCAGTTCCTCCTCTCTTCTTAGAAACACTTCCTACAAATTAGTTCATATAAATCGTTGTGTCAGAAGTTGCCTCTGATGAACCCCATCTAAAACATCGCCTCAACCTTCATATCTCGACACACAACCTCTAAGCTGGTCCTGGCATCTTTCTATTCTTCCTAACAGCAAATGGTGATGCTTTGAAACAGTGACTCAGCAACAAATGGCCACCCGTTCAGCAGCTCTCTGTTTTGATTGACTTTATCCTCAAACAANACTGACTGCATCTGCTTGCTCTCAGGAATGCTAGAACGTGTTTTCCCTGTGCATACAGTGAAAAGAAAGCATCTAAGAGCTCAGAGATTCAGCTCCCTAGTTCCTGATCAGAACATGTCTTGGTTAGACCTATGACATCCTCAGCACTTGCTCATATTTGGGATTAAACTAACGTGATCCTCAGTTAAACTTTGCTTCACATCTCATCCTTTCTGTTCCCAGTTCCTCCTCTCTTCTTAGAAACACTTCCTACAAATTAGTTCATATAAATCGTTGTGTCAGAAGTTGCCTCTGATGAACCCCATCTAAAACATCGCCTCAACCTTCATATCTCGACACACAACCTCTAAGCTGGTCCTGGCATCTTTCTATTCTTCCTAACAGCAAATGGTGATGCTTTGAAACAGTGACTCAGCAACAAATGGCCACCCGTTCAGCAGCTCTCTGTTTTGATTGACTTTATCCTCAAACAATGCAGTGTTATTTTCTTTTGTCTCTGTTCAGAGAGTAGCCATCTTTCTCCTCCCTAGGGCTAATAGTATCTTTAAAGTGAAAGTGAAGTTGCTCAGTTGTGTCCGACTCTTTGTGACCCCATGGACAGTAGCGTACTAGGCTCTTCGGTCCATGGAATTCTCCAGGCAAGAATACTGGAGTGTGTTGCCATTTCCTTCTCCAGGGGATCTTCNCAAGACTTTTGGAATGAGAATGAGAGCAATGTGCTGTATTATCAGATTTTCCGGGAAATATAACAGATATTTATATATCTGGGCTTCCCTGATATATAAACATATATTTATATACATGGGTCCTCCTTGGTAAAGAATATGCCTGCAATGTGAGAGACACAGGTTTGAATTCTAGGTTGGTAAAATTCCCTGAAAAAGGGAAAGGCAATCCATTCCAGTATTCTTGCCAGAAGAATTCCATGGAGAGAGGAGCCGGGTAGGCCAAAGTACATGGAGTTGCAAAGAGTCAAAGAGGATTGAGCTACAAACCCTTTCATTTTTCTTTCATAACAGATAAAAATCTGTTGTTGCATGGATATATCCATAAAGTGTCAGATAACAAGTCTTAGTTAATCATGTGTTTTACTTACATTGTAAATTTGCTGCAGTACATTTTGACTCTTTGTCTCAGTTTCCATCATCACATGGAACTTTCTGGACCACGTCATCTACCATGTGTGACCTTAGAGAATTATATCTAATAACAGCCCAAGATATAAAACACACAAAGTCAGAAAGAAGACATTTAAATTGTTATTTACTTGGTTTTACATGTGTAGATTCTTTCATTCATATATAATTCAATAGATATTGTCAAACCCTCATATGTTCAGAATATTGAATTAAGACAATGTCTCTGTCCCAGTAATACATTCTAGTGTAGAAGTGACCCAACAAACACATATAGTGAAAAGTGCTAGAAACTTAATAAGGTGAAGGATAAAGAGGTACTGGGTCTAGGGTTCAGTGTGAATGGAAGGCATGTCTTCTTGGAAAAAGTAGATTTGAGATCACTAGAAGAGGTAATTTTTGTGCAGGCCAAAGGGATAAGAAGGCTCTGCAAAAATCTGGAGCCAAAAAAGTCAAGATAGAAGGTAAAGTACATAAAGAGTCTTGAAATGGGAGTTGGTTGGGCAGGAAAGAAGACACCTCTCATGTTATTAACAGAGAAAGAGACTGGTAGGAAATCAGTTAGAAGAGGAAGAGGGAGCCCCATCTCCAGAGCATGAGGGTGAGGATAAAAATGGATCATCAAACAAGAACATAATAAGCATGACAGGGTGAGGCCAGCCTGTGACAGGCTCTCAGATCTGTCATCTTTCTTTTACTCTCCACATTCATTATATGTGGTGGCTANAACAGAGAAAGAGACTGGTAGGAAATCAGTTAGAAGAGGAAGAGGGAGCCCCCCTCCAGAGCATGAGGGTGAGGATAAAAATAGATCATCAAACAAGAACATAATAAGCATGACAGGGTGAGGCCAGCAATGTGACAGGCTCTCAGATCTGTCATCTTTCTTTTACTCTCCACATTCACTATATGTGGTGGCTGTTACTATTCTGATTCCAAAGAAAAGGTAATAAAGGACAAGATGAACTAACTGGCTCAATGTCTCAGTGATTAGTAAAAAGGAAAGCCCAGATGTGAACCCAAGGCTCCATTCTGTTTGCACTTGCTCATGTAGCCCTATTCAAATTTGTCACACTTGAATTAAGAAAAGGTTCTACAAAAGTTTAATGACTGGTAGGAGGAACTTCCTGTGGCTGCAAGAACATGGAAGGTGAATCAGAGAAACATTTAAGACAAGACAACTGGTTTAACTGAACAAGGAAACTTTCTGAATAGAAGATGTACTGAATAGAAGTCATATTTTTCTAATTGCTACCAGATAAATTTTGCTGAAATTTATTGTTTTAAAGCTTGTGTTCAACTTGACTAATGGGATTTATAGTTTTCTAAAACACGAGCCAGCATAAGTATTATTAAAACAAATTATACTTTAATGTCAATTTTAAATTTAAAAGTTAAATTGGGGGAGGTGATATGATTTTTTCCTTCATTCATAGATATTTAAAATTTTTTTGCTCAGTATCTCAGAATCATTATATAAGAGAAAGCATTATACACTGATCTGTGATTAAGTGAAGTTGCTCAGTCGTGTCCAACTCTGCGGCCCATGGAATGTAGCCCACTAGGCTCCTCCCTCCATGGGATTCTCCAAACGAGAGTACTAGAGTGGGTTGCCCTGTGCTACCCCCCAGTTCACACACTGAGGCTCTAACTTGCAATGTGACTAGTGAGAAGGTCTTTAAGGAGGTAATTAAAGTTAAATGAAGTCATAAGGGTAGGGTCTTAATCCCATAGGAGTAAATCTTTGTGACCTTGAATTAGGCAATAGTGTTTTAGATATGATATCAAAAACACAGTTGATAAGAAATAAGCAAACTGGATAATGTAAGTATTAAATAAAAACAGTGTCATGCTTCGTAGGGCACCTTCAAAAAAAGTGCAAAGAAACGTACAGAATGAGGGGACACATTTGCTCATCAAATATCTAATAAGGAGCTTGCAGCACGAATATATAGAGGACTCTCACAGCTCAACAATCAAAAAATTACCCAACTAAACTGTTAAACACAGAGTGACCATATGACCCAACAATTCCAGTGCTAAGTTTATATCCACGAGAATGGAAAACATGTCTCCACACAAAATCTGTACATAAATCTTCAAAGCAAGGTTATTAAAAATAAGTAAAAACTGGAAATAATTCAAATGTCCATTAACTAAAGAACAAATAAATAAAATGTGGTAAATCTATATAATGGAATATTATTTGGACACAAAAAGGAATAAGTACTGATACATGCTACAATATGTCTAAACACTGAAAACATTATTCTTGGTGAAAGAAGCCAGACACAAAAGGCCAGACTTTGTATGATTCCATTTATAGGAAGTGTACAGAACAGGCAGACTCATATGCAGAAAGCAGACTAGCAGTTGGTAGGGGCAAATACAGCTAAGGGGAGGGAAGCAAGAATGGGGAGTGAGTGTCGATGGGTTCAAGATTTCTTTCGGGGTGATAAAATTGCTCTAAAATTAGATAGCGATGATGACTGCACAGCTCTAAGAATAAACTAAAAATTAAAAAATACTGAATTGTATGAGCTAAAAGCATGCATTTTATGTTATGTAAATTTTCCTTCAAAAAAGCTTTCTTTTAAAAATATCATCAGAGGTTAGTTACTTTACAATATTGTATTGGTTTTGCCATATATCAACATGTATCTGCCACAGGTATACACATGTTCCCCATCCTGAACCTTCCTCCCTCTTCCCTCCCCATACCATCCCTCAGTGCACCAGCCCCAAGCATCCAGTATCATGCATCAAACCTGGACTAGCGACTCGTTTCATATATGATATTATACATGTTTCAGTACCATTCTCCCAAATCAACCGACCCTCTCCCTCTCCCTCAGAGTCCAAAAGACTGTTCTATACATCTGTGTCTCTTTTGCTGTCTCGAATACAGGGTTATCATTACTATCTTTCTAAATCTCATATATATGCGTTATAAAAAAAAATAAAAATATCATCAGTAATAAATCAACTTATTCCAAGTCTCTGAAATAAAAAAATTTTGCAAGCCAAAAGTATTTATTCTGTTAAGTCACATCATAAATGTAAAAGATACTACCACAGCATAGGAAAAAATTAGTCTGCATTTTCTTCCATATGAAATCAATAGTTTGATTACAAGTTGAGGCTAACAATAACAATATTATGCAGGGAAATACTGTTAAAATGATTAATTTATATTAAATTATATATAAAATAATAGAATAAATTAATCACATATTTATTGTGTTTTATTCAGCCACAGGAAAATCTAATATATAATAGAAGACTCAAAGTGAGTAAATTTGCTATGCATAAATTTTTTAAAAACATAAAATATGCATCTAAGTTTTATTAACCAAGAAATCTCACTTGAAAAACCTCTACCTTTGAAGAGCTAAATATAACTGAATATATATATGTAAATATATACATATGTATATATATGTTCCATGAGAAAACTAACTGAGGCAACATAACTCTGAAAATCTTATCTTCCCCAGCTCACATCCAAAATACTATAAAATAATAGATCATTAATGATGGCTTTTCACCACTCTCACTTTGAAGTAGGGGAACTCTGCACTTTGATGCTCTCCCCTTTGGCTCTGCTCTCCCCTCCCTACTTTCCTGCACAGATTTACAAGCTTACATGTTAAAGAATTTTCTAGTTCTCTGTCTCAATATGATATACAAAAAAGAAACAGCTTAAAACACAATGGTTCAAACAATCCCATGTGTGTTAGTTGCTCAGTCGCATCCGATTCTTTGTGAGATGCTGGACTACAGTTTGCCATGCTCCTCTGCCCATGGAATTCTCCAGGCAAGAATATGGACTGGGTTATGCTTCCTTTCTCCACAAACAACCCTACATTGACATTTTCCCATCTTTGTCCTTTTAGAGGGGACACCTACCATGTGCCAGATGCTTAAAAGCTGGACACAGTATAAACGCCATGGGTTTTGCAGTAAGATCCATCTGGGTTCATATTCAAGTTCTTCCACAAACAAGTGCTGTAAATGACTTAAAATAATTCAGTTTATTAGGTGGCCCAAAAAGTTCATTCGAGGTTTTCCATAAGATTTTAATGGAAAAACCCGAATGAACTTTTTAGTCACCCTTTATCTTGCTGCACTTGTTTCTTGGACTATAAAGTGGATACAGGCTTTCTTAATTGCTGGTTAGACACTGAGAAGATGTAACGAACCAAGATGCCAGAGAACCAGTATGGAATGCTAGATTTGAGCAGACCCAGAAGCCAGACTGCCGGGCTTGTAATTTCAGCTCTACCCCTTAAAAACTGTGGCACTTTTACCAAGTTATGGAACCTCTCCAATGCAGTGTCCCAATCTGCAAACTGAGGAAGGTAAGCTGGCCTATTTTACAAGTGGGTTATTATGATTAAATGAAACAATATGCTGGGGGCATAATAAGTGTTGCCTTCTAATGCTACTAGTTAATAATGGGTGTAGGGAAGCTGAGGCTTCCCAGGTGGTACCAGTGGTAAGGAGCCCGCCTGCCAGTGCAGGAAACATAAGAGATGTGGATTCAATCCTTGGGTCGGGAAGATCCCCTGGAGGAGGGCATGGCAACCCATTCCATGTTCTTGCCTAGATAATCTCATGGACAGAACAGCCTGACTGCTATGGTCCATAAGCTTGCAAAGAATTGAACACAACTAAAGCGACTTAGCTTACACATGTGCACGTAGGAAAGCTGAGTCCACTGACTCCACAAGCTGTGTTCAGCCACACACAAATGAAAAAGATGATACTCCAAAATATCAGGTTTTGAGCTGAAGCCTCAATGGGCTTCCAAAGGTCTATGGAATCCTAGAAATTATATACAAACACAAAATGAGCACAAGTATATTTGAAAGGTGGGAATGGAAGAGGGTCAGTGGATTTTATATGATTTTTCCAATGGGACATAGACCAAATTTAAAAGGCCCCAGGAGCTCATAATTTAATAATGGATAATATTTTTTCTTTCTCCATTATGAACACAGGACAAAAAGCCTGTATAAGAAAACTGTCATTTAGAGCAATGCCGTGAGCTGCAGTGATACAAACTCTGTTTACTCCCAATTTTTCCAAGGTTCTACCGGGCAGAGTGCGTCATCATGTCCCTGACGCTTCTTAGAGAGGTTCACTCACTATTGACTCAATGAGTATAAATTAAGTTCCAGAGTCAGAAGACAGGTTTCCATGCTGAATGAAATAGGAATGGCCTTGCCCCTAAAGGAATTTACAATCTCACAGGGCTAGAAAGACAGTAAAAGTCAAGTGCAATATCATGAGCAAAAGGGAGGTTGGCTGAGCACAGAGGAAGGTCAGTAAACTTAAATTTTATCCTATAGGAGAAAGGGAAATTAGAGTCAGTTTTGGGGCAAACCGATGCTTAAGCTATGACCTGATCACAATTAGTAGAGAAGGAAGCTAAGGTCTCACATATTTCCCCTTGAATAAAATACTGGATGTACAGAAGTCCTGAAGTTCAAACAGAAGAAGTAATACAAAAAGTGAGGCCTGAAAGGGGTTTTTGTCATGAGTTTGGAATTAGGGATTATGTTTTCCTGGAAGATTTACTCCAGTTTTGTATATTTCTTTTTATTACACTATAATGTAATAACTTCTTTCTATCCAACTTATTTCTCCTATAATTTCACTTTGAGCACCTTGAGTTAGGTGCCATGTCATATGGATAACATATCCCAAGCTAATCACTGAGGCTGAAAAGCTGTTTAACAAGCCTCTGTTGAAAAAATGAGTTAAAAAAAAAAAGTACTAACATCACAGACTATTTTGATGCAGGTGACGATAAGGAACAATTGCTGATCACCACTGTTCTCGGATTTCCTCTGCTTTTCTTTATCTGTAGCCCCATCTCAGCATCAGTCTGAAAAGACTTGTCCATAATAAGCACTGCCAATCAAAGTGTTTTGTTTTGCTTTCACTTATGATCGCATAACAGGCCTTTTACAGTGCAGCAGATACAATCTTTGGTATTTGGCTCTTCTCCACTATGCTAATTTTTAATTGGATATGAAGGAACTTGAACTCTGCAAAGAAATTTTTTGCTTTCCCCAGCTACATCCACTTATGAAACTCAATCAAAAGCTTGAGAATAAAGGGTATCTCATATTCTGCTGAAATCATGCCCACTGAGCTTTATTCAAATAAGGTGGACAAATAGAGATTTCACATGACATCACTTGGCCTTCTGCAAATACTTTCATGCCCCTGCCAACTGAGGGTCTTGATGCTTCCCTGGGTTGTTTGGGACTAGGTTGTTGAGATTCTGAAGTCAAGTTCTCCATTACTGCCTGCCAACTAGGAATGTTGAATTAGAATAGCTGAGGAGATGGCAGGATCAATGAAAGGGTAGACATTATTTGGTTAAAACCAAAAAGAAGTAACAAGAGGCAGACATTTATAGAATGCTTTTGGTCCAGTTTTGTTCTTCACAACCTGAAAAACATATTTTGATCCAGATTACACTACTGGTGATTTTATTACCATATATATAAGTATGTATGTCCATTGATTTTCTTCCATACTGGTCCCTTCATTTGTTTTCTCTAAGGACAAAAGTCTAACCTAAAATAACTATTAAAAGAGAAGAGCAGGCACTGGAGAATTAAATTTCAATATCTGGAGACAGTCTAACAGTCTGTGCATTAAAAAACCTTTCTCACCACAAAACAAGCTACTAGCATTCATGCAATACACTGCATCCCTTTGAAACTCTCTGGAAGCAATCCTGTATGTTTAGATATAGTGGCATCCTGGGAATATGAGCAGTGTGCACATGAACCAAAGTTAGCCAAACAGCAGAAACAGAGTTGCAAATACAGAGAAAGGATGCATGGATACCAGGGAAAGGAGGCTGGGAAGGGGAAGAGTGGGATGAACTGGGAGATTGGATTGACATATATACACTACTATGTATAAAATAGAAAACTAATGAGAACCTACTGTACAGAACAGGGAACGCTACTCAATGCTCTATGGTTATCCAAATGAAAGGAAATCTAAAAAAAGGGATATATGTATGCATATAGCTGATTGACTGCATAGCGCAACTGTATATAGCGGCAACTAATGCAATATTGTAAGGCAACTAAACACCAATAAACATTAATAAAAAATAAAAACACCTCAGTTGACTCTAATATGCAGAGAACAAAATGAATAGTTAGACCACACCAAATCTAACTTTAAAAGTAATAATATTTGGCTGATTTGAAACGTGAAGAATATTTCCTGTGTAATTATCAAAGTAGATGTTTTAAAAATAAGTTGTTTATAGACTGTGTTGAATTTTTTAGCAATATAACATATTTTAACATATTTAACTAAAAGTGCACAAGTCGTTTGACAAAATAAACACACCAATATAAACAAAACAAATCCCTTCCAGGAACTCCCTTCCCCATGACTCCTCTCAGTCATTTATTTCTCCAAAGGAACACACATTTTTAATTCTTACTATAGCAGACTGCTGCTGCTAAGTCGCTTCAGTCGTGTCCGACTCTGTGTGATCCCATAGACAGCAGCCCACCAGGCTCCCTCGTCCCTGGGATTCTCCAGGCAAGAACACTGGAGTGGGCTGCCATTTCCTTCTCCAATGCATGAAAGTGAAAAGTGAAAGTGAAGTCACTCAGTCGTATCCGACTCTTGGCGACCCCATGGACTGCAGCCCACCAGGCTCCCCCGTCCATGGGATTTTCCAGGCAAGAGCACTGGAGTGGGGTGCCATTGCCTTCTCCACTATAGCAGATTAGATTTGTCCATTTTTAGACTTTATAGAAAATAAGCCATGCAGTTTGTGCCTTATATGCCTGACATTTTTTGATCAACATTATCTTTGTAAGAGTCTATGTCGTATTTAGCAATGGCGTGTTTCTTTTCATCACAGGCTGTATTCATATCTATGGATTGAATATTCTCCAATTTACTTTTGTGTTCCATTGTTGATAAAAATTTAGGTTGTTTCACTGGACGGTTTAAAAAGACTGCTGTTAGGAATATTCTGGAACACATCTTTTTAAATTATTTCTTTTTTAATTGAAGGATAATTGCTTTACAGAATTTTGTTTTTTTCTGTCAAACCTCTACATGAATCAGCCATAGATATACATATATCCCCTCTCTCTTGAACCTCCCTTCCATTTCCCTCCCCATCCCAGCGCTCTAGGTTGATACAGAGCCCCTGTTTGAGTTCCCTGAGACATACAGCAAATTATTGGCTATTTTACATATGATAATATAAGTTTCCAGGTTACTCTCTCCATACATCTCACCCTCTCCTCCCCTCTACCTGTGTCCATAAATCTGTTCTCTACGTCTGTTTTTCTGCTGCTGCCCTGCAAATAAATTCTTCAGTACCTTCTTTCTAGATTCCAGACATATGTATTAGTATGCAATATTTATCTTTCTCTTTCTGACTTACTTCACTCTGTATAATAGGCTCTAGGTTCATCCACCTCATTTGAACTGAAACAAATGTGTTCTTTTTTTATGGCTGAGTAATATTCCATTGTGTATAGGTACCACAGCTGCTTTATCTATTCTTCTGTTGATGGACATCTAGGTTGTTTTCACGTTCTAGCTACTATAAACAGTGCTGCAATGAGCAATGGGATACATGTGGGGCTTTTTTTTCCCAGTTTTGGTTTCCTCAGGGTATATGCCTAGGAGTGGGATTGCTGCATCATATGGTGGTTTTATTCCTAGTTTCTAAAAGAATCTCCATACTGTCTTCCATAGTGGCTGTATCAATTTACACTCTCACCAAGAGTGCAAGAGTGTTCCCTTTTCTCCACACCCTCTCCAGCATTTATTGTTTGTAGACTTTTTGACGATGGCCATTCTGATGGGTGTGAGGTGATACCTCATTGTAGTTTTGATTTGCATTTCTCTAATGATGAGAAATGCTGAGCATCTTTTCATGTGTTTGTCAGCCATCTGTATGTCTTCTCTGGAGAAATTCTTTGGAACACGTCTTTTTAAAATAATTTGATTTATTGATTGGCAGTCCTGGGTCTTCAGTGCTGCATGCGCTTTTCTCTAGTTGTGAACAGAGGCTGCTCTCTAGTTGCAGTGCCTGGGCTTCTAATTGTGTCTCTTGTTTCTGAGCAGGGATTCCAGAGCTCACATGTTTCAGTAACTCCTGGGCTCTAGAGCACAGGCTCAGTAGTTGTGGCACAAGGGCTTAGTTGCCCCACAGCCTGTGGGATCTTCCAGGACCAGGGATTGAACCTGTGTTTCCTGCGTTGACAGGCAGACTCTTTACCACTGAGCCACCAAGGAAGCCCCCTGGAATACACCTTTTAAAATACGAACCTACATGTTTCTGTTGAGCATCTGCCTAGAAGTGAAACTGTTGGACCATAAGGAGTAAGTTTAGTTTTCGTGTATATTACAAAACAGTTTTCTAGACTGACTGTGCCAGTGTATGTCCTAAATGGCAATTTTTTGAGAGCTTCAATAGATTTAGGTCTACAGTCTTTGTTAGCACTTGGTACTGTTAGGTTTTTGTTTTTTGTTTTCAGTGGCATATTAAAGGGCTAGCGTTGGCATCCTACTGTGGCTTTATTATTTTCCTGATGAATAATGATGTTGAACATTTTGTAATGGGTTTACTGGCCATTTGTATATTCTCACTTTGAAGTGCCTATTAAGACCTTTGTCCTTCCTCTCTGCTGTTTTATTGGGTTATCTGTTCTTTCTTACTAATGTAGAGAAGTTTTTTAAAAAACTATGGAATTTATTAAAAAAAGTCTCCAGTGATCATATGTATTACAAATATTTCTCTCATTCTTATTTATGAAATGGGTCTCTGATAAGGATAAGTTTTAAAAATTTTAATAGAGTTCAAATTCTCATTATTTTCATTTAAGGTTTGTGCTTTTATGTGTCTCACTTTGTGAAAAACATGCCTAACCAAAGATTTGGAAAATATGACATTTCCAAGATATTTTATTGCTAGGAATTTCATATTTTAATCTTTGATCTACTTGAAATTATTTTGGGTCTTTCTGAGATAAGGAGTAAAATACAGTTGATTTCCTTTATAAATCTAATAAACCTAGGACTATTTATTGAAAAGACTATAATTTATTTAGGGCAAGTGAAGAAAGCCTAAACTATCACACAAGGGCTGAGTCAACCCAGAAGTGATACACATCACATGCTATTTTCCAGATCAAGTCACAAGGCCCAACTAGCTGCAATGCACCAAGAACAGCAAATGACATATCTGTGAATATTACTATTGCTATAAAATGACCAAGATAAGTATCATGCTTATATCATATGAAAATATACTTTCTGAATTATTTTACTATTCATGCATTGGAGGGAGGAAACAATGACATATTCCTGTATAAGAAAAGACCCAATTGGAGACTGATATTTAAGAATTAGCTAAAAGCAGGAAAAATTTGCTAAATTGTTGCTTTCCATGCAGAAATCATACAGAAAGTTTGATTATGGCCACTACGTACCACTTAGTACATCAATACCATCTTCCATTTGTGTTCAAGTTAATATTAGTGTCTCAGGGGTTTCCTGTTGATAATCACAGAGTAATTAAAAAAAGAGTGAATAAAGACCAACAGACAGATAGACAAGTATGAAGAAAATAGTATGCCAGGCTCACTGCTTTGTATTCCCACATGTGGGAATAATCACTAGGAAATAAAAACAAACCTCCAACAGTACCATAAATTATTGTGATTGCAAAAGAAAAGTACATGTATCTTTAGCAATGATGTCTCTATCTTATTTATATTTCTTAGTATAATACAAAATAAGCAACTCTCATCATGGAAATTTTATATTTTCACTTTGAGGTTTCCTAGACTTCAGAACTTTCTGAGAGTTCTCAAAAAATGGATTAAGACAATTCCCTTACTTCAGCAGTTCCACATAAATCTATTTCAAAGGGAAGCAGAACATTCTTAGTAGTGAAAGGAAATTTCCTAATTTTCTTAAACTCCTAGGACATAGACTTTGAGTAGCACNGTAAAGTTCCTAGAGGAGGGTGAACTCTCCTGAAGGAGAGTGCCTGGGAGGTAACAATCCCTGGTAGGGGTGGCCTTCTGCAAGCTCACCTCTGGGAAACAAGGGTCACCACAGGAACAGCAATGGAGAGAGAGGAGAGAGGCAGGGAGAAGAGCTTTCATAAGATAACATCATGGTCGAGCTCTCATCCTCCTCCTTCTCCAATCACCACTACATATTTTAAGTTTGAATTAAAGTCATCCATAACCAGGCATACACAGAGCGATGGGATGTGCAATCCATGAGACAGCTTCTTTTGCTGGCAAGTGGGGCCTGCGGCTGGAAAACAGACACAGACAAGCAAGGACTCAGGATAAACTGGCCTATCCTTCTCAGCCTGGGGTGTGATTTTATCCATGGAAAATTTCTGGTTTTTAATATTGGGTCATAAGGTGGATTTTACTTGAGTTTGCTCTTTACAACCAATTAATAAATATGAAAAATTTGCTTTCATATATCTTCTATTATTCCAGCTGACAAATATAGCTAGTTATACTGTGATATACAGNGGCCTATCCTTCTCAGCCTGGGGTGTGATTTTATCCATGGAAAATTTCTGGTTTTTAATATTGGGTCATAAGGTGGATTTTACTTGAGTTTGCTCTTTACAACCAATTAATAAATATGAAAAATTTGCTTTCATATATCTTCTATTATTCCAGCTGACAAATATAGCTAGTTATACTGTGATATACAGAACTTCCCAGGTGGCACTCATGGTAAAGAATCTGCCTGCCTATGCAGGAGACATAAGAGATGTCAGTTGGGTTCCTTGGTCGGGAAGATCCCCTGGAGGAGGGCATGACAACCCACTCCAGTATTCTTGCCTAGAGAATCCCATGGACAGAGGAGCCTGGTGGACAGTAACCCATAGGGTCACAAAGAGTTGCAAACAACTGAAGCAACTTAGCACATACTGATATATTACATATATAACAAATAAACTCAAGTTTCACACAGATAACTCCAGTTTTTTACTTCTGACAAACAATACTTGTTACTCAGTTTTCTCAGGTGCAGTGATAATAGTGTTGGGGCAGACTTAAGCCTTTAGAGCCTAATGAGTCTCTGACTCAAACTGTAGATTCCACATCCTCCTAGTCATGTGAGTGTAATATTTATTTATAGTTTCCATGCTTCAAGGCCCACCTTCCTGTTTCTCTCGTCTATCCTCTCGGTTAACTCCAGGAGTTTTTTTGTTTCTCTGTTCTTCAAGACTGAGTGTCCCCAGCTTCCCACTTCTCCCTCTTTCCCTACAAGGTAAAAAAGAGGTACGTATTCTAAGATCTGGAAAAGGTCATGGAAAACCACTCCAGTATTCTCATCTGGAGAATCCCACAGGCAAAGGAGCCTGGTGGGCTATGGCCCATTGGGTAGCAAAGAGTCAGATATGACTGAAGCAACCGCACATTCTAAGATCACTTATCAAATGAGAAAAGGGTAAAACAAGCATTTTAAAATTTAAAAAAAAGTTTAAATTCAAAAAAAATCTAAGCATTTTCTAGAAAAACATTAAGATCCACTGATAAAATAATAATTCATTTTTACAACTAATTATTTATTAAATATGGTGTTTTAGGCTCTGGATACATGTTTTACATGCTTTTAACTTGTTCAGTCTTCACCATCAACCTGTGAGATGGGTGTGATTAGTGTTCTACTTTTAGATGAAAAATCTAAAGCTTAAGTAACCTGGCCAAAGATCCACAGTTAGAGATCAAATGCAGACAACAAATCCATTCAAAACCTCCGCATTATGTCAGGTGGGAGAGCACCGTTTAGTCTTGTGGCTAAAAGGAATCTTTTAACTTCTAATCTCAATCTAGACCTTGGAACTGCTCCCATAGGTATGTCTGCAGAGATATCACAGAGTTGGTCTGTGAAGGGAACCCACACCCCAGCTGCACAAATGAGGGCACAGGTTTGCTGGATGGAGCTGGTGGGAGTCAGCATGCAGAGAGAAAACCTTCTCAGCTCAAGAGCATTCCCTTCCAGCTCGGCTGTTCACCCAGAAACATGACGCGTGACAGCATTCACCAAACAGGAGGTCAAGCCAATGGAGGAGAAAGCCAGAAGGCAGGCAGTCACAAAGGAATCAGCCAGACTGGCTCTGGATTTTGAGGTACAAAATTCTACTTGTTAGCCAAACTTATTTCAGTAAATGTCTAGCTCTGACCAACATGATTAACTAGTGTTCATCCCACGAATTGGACGGAGAGACGATGTTTTCAATGCAGTGTCTTTGTGGTGACAGACGGATGATGAGATGAGAGAAGCCTTTATCAGTCACTCTGTCTACTTTCTTCCTTTTTTTCAAGCACTTCTGACTTCAATTTCATACTTATTCAGAAGATGATAATGGAGAAAGATAATGATGACAAAGTCCACCCAGTTTGGATTCAGTGGTTCATCCTTGCAACCACAAGCTCCCTCATCGATAACCCAAACTCACTCACACTTTGGGGCTTTGATTGTGCATATCCTAAAATCTCCAGCCCTGATGGAATTTACCTGCCCATCTTCTCTATACAAGCATCTTAGTTGCTGAATGCTCATGGGACAATTTCAGAGCCAGCTAGCATGAATATACAATGTATGGTTACCACCTCTGAGCAGGATTTACCAGTGNTGTGCATATCCTAAAATCTCCAGCCCTGATGGAATTTACCTGCCCATCTTCTCTATACAAGCATCTTAGTTGCTGAATGCTCATGGGACAATTTCAGAGCCAGCTAGCATGAATATACAATGTATGGTTACCACCTCTGAGCAGGATTTACCAGTGCGTGGCAATCCATGAGTTTTTTTGGTCAGTTCTCATTCTCTGGTTCTCCTGCTCTGAAAATTTCAACTCTTCCACTCCTAGTCCCCACTCCACTGGCCTTTCTCATACCCTAGAGAAGTTACTGCCTTCTACTCACCAATGAAATGAAGAGGCATTAAACAGAAAGTCCCTTACTGTCCAGCCTGCTTCTGTATAGCACCGTTACCTTTCCTTCTGTGTTCTGTATCTTTCTTACCTTCACAGGACCCTGGAGATCTCTATTACAAACTTTCTCCCCAACCGTTAGTCACTCTCTGCATACTGACTCCTTCCATAAGTGGGCAAATCTTGCCTCTCATCTTACAACAAAAATAAAAACAAATAATTGCTCTCCAAAGTATGGACATTTGCTCATTTCTTCCAAAGTCAAATACCCAACAAGAGTTGTTTACTTTTTATTTGCTCACTTCCTGCTTATTCTAACATTTCTTCTACTCTGGCCACTGAACCTAACACATTAGGTTAACTAACTAAGGTTAGTTTGGCCTTGATATCCATTTTACTAAATCAAATGAAACATGCTTAGCTTTTTACTAAATCCTTCCCCTTTACCTGACTGTTAAATGCTGGCTTCTTCTTCTTCTTTTTTTTTTTTTTTTCATTTTTAAGCACCAGGTGCACCTAAATACTCTTCACTGTTATTACATATTCTTTCCTCCATCATAAGCAAACCTACTTCTTCCTCTTCTTTTTTTTTTAAACTTTGTGTGTGTGTGTGTGTGTGTGTGTGTGTGTGTGTGTGTATGCTGGGTTTTGGTTGCTGTGTGTAGGCCCCTCTAGTTGTGGTGCGTGGTCTGAGTTGTCCTGTGACATGTGGGGTCTTAGTTCCTGCATCACCTGCATTGAAAGGCAGAGTCTCAACCACNTTTTTAAACTTTGTGTGTGTGTGTGTGTGTGTGTGTGTGTGTGTGTGTGTATGCTGGGTTTTGGTTGCTGTGTGTAGGCCCCTCTAGTTGTGGTGCGTGGTCTGAGTTGTCCTGTGACATGTGGGGTCTTAGTTCCTGCATCACCTGCATTGAAAGGCAGAGTCTCAACCACTGGACCTCCAGGGAAGTACCCTGACCTACTTCTATAGCTTCACCTCCCAGCTTAATGGAGACTTATATTGCAATTGAGAGTTTTCTTCTGAATTCCAGAACCATATACTCATCTCACTGTTTCACTTGCTCCACAGTAGTCCAGACCTAATTCAAAGAAAAAAATAACACAACTTTGATGCTAAACTTATAACCTTCCCCATATCTGAACTTGTACCTCTTCCTACATTTCACACTTCATGTGCTCAAACCATATAGAAGAACCACAGTATACTCATTTCTTTTTCTATCAATCAGTTGCCAAGTGTTACAAATGGTCTCTCCTAAAGATTCTAGAATTATCTACTTTTTTTCATTCTGAGAGTCATCCTTCTAGGCCAAGATTAAATAATCTCTCTCCCACATTACTAAATTGCCTCCTATCTGCTTTCTCCACACCCACATTTCCCATTCAATTAATCTTCCCCAAGTAGCCAGCCTAATCATTAAAATAAAATTTATAGGATTTATAAGTATGCTTATTAAATTGAATTCATAAAGTTCAAAGGTACAGAGGTATAGAAAGTTAAACTGAACCCCTCCACTAAAAATACTGCCCTAATAATGTCATTTCCATGCTAGTAAGGGAACAAAAACATAAATGAAAAGATTTATGGTGCATGAAGTCAAGATCCTTAAGAGGAACTCAGCTCTAGGAGTTCTGGCTTGGCTTCAGTGCCTGGCTTCACTTCACACTTGTATTTCTCTACAGTCAGTACACATGTCATGTAAAGTCCCATACATCAGCTTTTTCAGTTCAGTTCAGTTCAGTTGCTCAGTCGTGTCCGACTCTTTGCGACCCCATGAATCGCAGCACGCCAGGCCTCCCTGTCCATCACCAACTCCCAGAGTTCACTCAGACTCACGCCCATCGAGTCAGTGATGCCATCCAGCCATCTCATCCTCTGTAGTCCCCTTCTCCTCCTGCCCCCAATCCCTCCCAGCATCAGAGTCTTTTCCAATGAGTCAGGCTCTTCGCATGAGGTGGCCAAAGTACTGGAGCTTCAGCTTTAGAACCATTCCTTCCAAAGAAATCCCAGGGCCGATCTCCTTCAGAATGGACTGGTTGCNAGGTTCAGTTCAGTTCAGTCGCTCAGTCGTGTCCGACTCTTTGCGACCCCATGAATCGCAGCACGCCAGGCCTCCCTGTCCATCACCAACTCCCGGAGTTCACTCAGACTCACGCCCATCGAGTCAGTGATGCCATCCAGCCATCTCATCCTCTGTCATCCCCTTCTCCTCCTGCCCCCAATCCCTCCCAGCATCAGAGTCTTTTCCAATGAGTCAGCTCTTCGCATGAGGTGGCCAAAGTACTGGAGCTTCAGCTTTAGAACCATTCCTTCCAAAGAAATCCCAGGGCCGATCTCCTTCAGAATGGACTGGTTGGATCTCCTTGCAGTCCAAGGGACTCTCAAGAGTCTTCTCCAACACCACAGTTCAAAAGCATCAATTCTTCGGCGCTCAGCCTTCTTCACAGTCCAACTCTCACATACATACATGACTACTAGAAAAACCATAGCCTTGACTAGACAGACCTTAGTTGGCAAAGTAATATCTCTGCTTTTGAATATGCTATCTAGGTTGGTCATAACTTTTCTTCCAAGGAGTAAGTGTCTTTTGATTTCCTGGCTGCAGTCACCATCTGCAGTGATTCTGGAGCCCAGAAAAATAAAGTCTGACACTGTTTCCACTGTTTCCCTGTCTATTTCCCATGACTGGGTACTTTTCCTCCTCAGGTAGGTAAAGTTTTCATTCTTTGATCTCAGATTATTATAGCCCTTCAGTTAGGGTGGTTTTTGCCACTCAGTACCAGGAAAGATATTCTATTTTATAGTATGATATTACTGTAACTTTTTCTTTGCAGTACTTATTGGTTTAATATAACTCTTGCCCTCCAGTGTATAAGCTGCCTCAAGGCAATAACTGTACCTGTCTTAAGCATTAAAATCATAGTATAACATTTGATACATATTAAATACTCAAGGAATGCTGATTGACTGGGTCCCAAGAAAGAAGAGTAGGGAAAAGATTAAAGTAATGGTAATTGTCAACATACTATGCGAGGCCCATAAGATTTAAATAGGATCTACTTTACTCTTAACTCTATCATCAATTTAAGTACATTAGTTGGTAGAACAGTTCTATCATCTATACCTAAGTTTGAGCTACTTATCATGAGAATAACACTATGTTAAGGATAAAATGTCATCCCCACTGATATTCACCTAATGTCATGCACACTGAAAAGAGCTGAGTATAGATGCAAATGAACTATTATGCCAGTAAACAATCACAGGGCACTTAAAATGTTCAATTGCTGTTATGATCATTTTACATGTATTAATCTAACAAAAACTCACAACTACCCATGATATGACATACCATTACCAACCCCCTTTATAGATACAAAAATCAATGGTCAGACAGTTGAATAATTTGCCCAAGGTTACTCAGCTCATAAATGGCAAAGCCAGGATTTAAACCCAGACTGTCCTATGTGGTCAGGACATAATCTGAAAACTATAGTGTGGTCACTCTCATTATAATATTGTCACAATTAATATTATCTTATTTGAAGAGAATATTTTTCTTAAACCAAACAACACAGTATTGAAAAACTTATATTCTAATATTGACTTCTATATTTTTATAATTCAGCTACAGTATGAAAGGGATAAAGTTTAACCTGCCCATTAATAAAACACTGGATATAGAGAACACATGTCTTTTAAGTTTTCACCATGTTGAATATTTTTCATACTAGTCAGCTTAACATTAAGCTGCTTATCATTTTTTACAAGGTTGTACATATGCCACAAAGAAGATTTGTAAATATTATCCAAAAATTAATCTTTCATTTACTATTATATATTCTGATCCAATGATAATATTATGTTTACCATGGATAAAATTTTCAATTAATTTAAAATATAACTGAATTTATAATAACATTAGGATTTTGCATTAGCCAAGAAATGGATATTACTGATTGAGCTAAACATAAACAGAGCTGAAATATGTCCCAGATGTTACACATAATATAATGAAATATACTTGGTTTCAAGATTTCTAGAGATTATAATTGATAATTAATACAAGAATCCACAGACTAGCAGAATGGAATATACGTATAAACAGCAAAACTGAAACCTATAATCAATATACTATTAAATGAATAGCATGTTATTTATATTAGGAACTGGAAACAAAGAAACAATACACATTTGGGAAAATTTTCAGAAAATACTGTATGGCAACTAGATAGTAATGTCTTCTGCAGAAGTCTAGATGATAAAAGATCAATGATAAAAGTACACAAAGCATCTTCCAAAATTCTGTCCATAATATTACTTGTACCTTCTTGATTTTCCATGATATTTTCAAATGTTGAATTCTCTGTTCTCTTTTTCAAATTCCAAATTCTGAAACCGAAACCGTTTGTACCATCTGCCTCTACTTTTTTACATTCCATAACTCTTGAACCCACTTCAGACTGAGCACCAAAGCTCAGCTGAGTCTGCTGAAGCCAACACAGCCAAACCAAACATAAAGAACCTTTAACTCCTCTGACCTTTCTGCAGGAAAACATAACAAACACAACAAAAATCTGGCTTTTCTTAAACATCTACCTCCTCAGTTGTTCTTTTCTGCCTTCTGGAGGTGGCCTATTTCTTCTTTGTTCTCCCTCCCCTGCTGCCGCATTCTTTCAGGGGTCTGCCTTCACGCTACCTCTTTTCACAAGAGCTTTTCCCCAGAGCTCCATCATCGCAACCCAAGGATCTCATGGGCATGTCTCCATGGGTGTTTCATTTTCTTTTTTTTTTCCATGGGTGTTTCAAAGGTGTCTCAAATATAATACACCAAAAACGGAAATCATCCTCTACTATCTCAACTCTCTTCTTTTTTAAACCAGAGATCTACATGAATAAACGACTGTCCCATCCACTCAGTTATACAAGTCAGAAATTGGGTGCCAGATTTGAGTCCTCTCCCTTCTCAGTCTCCACTGAAACTGCAGTTCTTGATCACATCTGGGGGTAATGTGTCCAACTTTAACAACCAAATGCAATAGAAAAATTAAACTTGAAACTGTGCGCAGAAGGAGAGTGGATATATAGGAATTCTCTGCATTTTCTGCTCAACGTCTTAAACATCTAAAATTACTCTGAGACAGTTTAAATATATTAATTAAAAAAACACTTAGGAGTATATAGAGGAGAGTGTCAACTTTAAAACTATTCTATGTAAAAATTTTTAAAAGATAAGAACACTTGAAGTATTCATCTTCACAAAGAAAATTAAGAAGAACCCATTAGAGCTATCTTACAAAATTATAGAGGAAAAAGGAAGATGTGTTCAGTGTCTCCATGAAAACAAAGCAGTATTTGCTAGGAGAAACTACAGAGAAGTAGCTTTCAGACTCTTATAAAAGAACAAATTATTTGTAAACACAAAACTTTGGGGAGCAGTGAACTTCTAAATCATTTGTTCAACACAGTGCTTTTGGGTTTAGGAAGTGCTTTCCATTATCTCTTACTCTATCTAATTATCATCCTACCTCTGTTCCTAGGTAGGAGAACAGATATCATCCTCATTTTATCAACAGAAAAGGAAGACAAAGAGCTTCAGATTATTGGTGTGATTTGACAAAAGTTAGTCAAATAGGTCCTTGCATACAGCACTTAAATAATTGCTGCTACACAGTGGAATTTTACCTAATAGATTTTCTATTCCTGGGGTCATTCACCAGCATATAAAATATAGTCAGAAAATATGATTTGAAAAGAAAAATGAACTGATGACTTAATGTATAAATCAACACAAAGTTTAATTCTAGGCCTATTAAGTCTTAATATAGAGTGAGGTATGTTTAAGTAACTAATAATAGTGAAAACAAACAACATATATAAAGGGTTTAGAAGAAAGATAACAAGGTATGGTTTGTTACAAGGTAACAAGGCCAGATATATAATATTAAAACCTGCCTTTTAGGATGTGTAGAATACAGAAAGGAGAAAAGGGAAAATCTATTTTGGAAGTAGTCTGATAAGGAGCACTTTTAGAGAGCCCTAAACCAGTCTTTTGCTGGCACTGCCTTTCTCCTGGATATAAGAAATGTAAAAAGAATAAAGAAGACACAAACAAATGGGATGATAATTCATGTTTGTGTATAAGCAGCTTTAATATTGTTGAAATGTTCATACCCAAAGAAATCTCCAAGTTCAAGTCAATTCCTATCAAAGTCCTAATAGCACTTTTTATGGAAATAAAACAAATAATTCAACAATTCATTTGGAACCACAAAAGATCATGAATAGCCAAATAATCTTGAGAAAGAACAAAGCAAGATATATTACAAGTCTTGATTTCAAAATATATTACAAAGCCACAATAATTGAAATGGCATTTTACTGGCAAAAAGCAAGGCATATATACCAACTGTACAGAAAGCACAGAAATAAAGACATATGTGTATGGTCAATTGTGCTAAGAATACACAATCGAGAAAGGATAGTCTCTTCAGCAAATGGTGTTGGGGAAACTGGATATCCACATGCAAAAGAATAAAACTGAACTTCTACCTTATACCATATACATAATTAATTCAAGATGGATTTTTGAACATTAAGACCTGAAACCATAAACATCCCAGAAGCAAACACAGGAAAAAGGCTTCATGACATTCGTCTTGGCAATAAATTCATGAATGCAACTCCAAAAACACAGACAACAAGAACAACAATAACTATAGTAGGACTACATCAAACTAAAATGCTTCTACTCAGTAAAGGAAACAATCAATAGAATGAAAAGACAACACATGGAATGGGAGAAAACATCTGAAAACTATATGTTTGGTGAAAGGTTAATTTCCAAAATATATAAGGAACTCCTACAAATCAATTGCAAAAACACTAAAAATCTGATTAAAATAACTAATACCCAATAGGCTAAGGAACTGAACAGATATTTCTCAAAAAAAAAAAATAAACACAAATGACCAACAAGTATATGAAAAGGTGATCATCATCACTAATCAGCAGGTAAATGCAAATCAAAATCACCATGACATATCATCTTATACTTGTCATGATAGTTATTACCAACAAACAAAGTTAGTTTTGGGGAGGATGTGGTGAAACTGGAAACCTTGTACACTATTGCTAACAGTGCAAAATGGTACGCTTGCTATGGGAAACAGTAGGGATGTTCCTCAAAAACTTAAAAAAATAAAACTACCTTATGATCCAGCAATGTAGCTCTGGGGTTAATTCAAAAGAACTGAATCAAGAACTTAAAGGGGTATTAGCAAACCTAAGTTCACTTGAGTATTTTTCATAATAGCCAAGATATAGAAACAAACTGAATGTCAATTGACAGATGAATGGATAAAGACAGTGTGTGTGTGTGTGTCTATATATATATATATAAATATATATAGTGTATATATATCAACAATATGTATATACATATGTATGTATATATATTGGTTCCCTGGTGGCTCAGCAGTAAAGAATCTGCCTGCAGTTCAGCAGACGCAAGTCAGAAAGATCCACTGGAGAAGGAAATGGCAACCCACTCCTGTATTCTTCCCATGGACAGAGAAGTCTGGCAGGCTACAGTCCAAGGGGTTGCAAAAGAATCAGATACAACTTAGCGACTAAACAACAGCAAAAAAATATGCATATATATATATCAGAATATTGTTTAGCCTCATAAAGGAAGGAAACCCTGACATTTGCAGCCACATGGATGAACCTTAAAGACATCATACTAAGCAAAATAAGTCAGTCACATAAAGACAAATACTACATGATTCCACTTCTATGACGTATCTAAAAGATTCATAGAATCAAAGAATGGAATGAAGTTTGAAAGGGGCTAGGAGCAGGAAGCGGAGAAGGCAATGGCACCCCACTCCAGTACTCTTGCTTGGAAAATCCCATGGACAGAGGAGCCTGGTAGGCTGCAGTCCATGGGGTTGCTGAGGGTCGGGCATGACTGAGCGACTTCACTTTCACTTTTCACTTTCATGCATTGGAGAAAAGAAATGGCAACGCACTCCAGTGTTCTTGTCTGGAGAATCCCAGGGACGGGGGAGCCTGGTGGGCTGCCATTTATGGGGTTGCACAGAGTCAGACACGACTGAAGTGACTTAGCAGCAGCAGCAGGAGGAGGAAGACATATGGAGTAACTAATCAACAAGCATATGGTTTCAGTTCAGCAAGATGAGTAAGTTCTAGAGATCTGCTATACAACCCTGTACCTATTATTAACAACATCGTATTGGATAATTAAAATCTTATGAAGCAATTTATGGGCTTCCCTTGTAGCTCAGCTGGTAAAGAATCGCCTGCAATGCGGGAGACCTGGGTTTGATCCCTGGGTTAGGAAGATCCCTTGGAGAAGGGAAAGGCTACCCACTCCGGTATTCTGACCTGGAGAATTCCATGAACTGTATAGTCCATGGAGTCAGTCGCAAAGAGTCAGACACGACTGAGCAACTTCCACTTTCAATTAAAAATTTATGAAGAGAGTAGACTTCATTCTGTGTTCTTACCACAGTAAAATTTTATAACACAAAAGACAAAACAATGAGGATTCAGAAGAAAAAGTTCCTTCTCTCATTTTTACTTGTTCTGTATTAACCTCTCTGGTAGCAATATCGGGCCCAGGATTGCTATGAAGAGCACAAGAGATGCATGTGAAAGGAACCAAATTTAGTCATTTTGCCCACTCTGATAACTAGACAGGGGTCCGTAAATAGCATGCCGTTACAGTGATCAATCTCTCAAGAACTGGAAAAAATATTTGAACATTAATGTCACTTTTAGTCACTCACATTTATTTTTAAATAAATTAGTTAATAATTTTAAAAGTGCTGGGACCAGTAATGTGAACATAATTAGACCTACACAGTATTTGTTAAATCTATACAATACAATAAACATTAAATATCTATGTTCAAAGTCAAGGGCCTAAAGATAGAACAAAGTCATGATGTACTTTTGCTTTTATTATTATATGTTTTAGATCATTTAAAAGATGTGCATATGGATATAAGAATAATAAAATGCAATTTGGGAGTACCTTTAAAAATTTACCATGCATAGCTCATGGTTATGATTCACCTTTCAAAAATATTATTTTACTTATATTAGTTAACTATATCATGATTTTTAATATTTAAAACATCAGAACAATTCTCATCTAGGCTATTTTGAAAACTTATTGATGCTTTTGAACTGTGGTATTGGAGAAGACTCTTGAGAGTCCCTTGGACTGCAAGGAGATCCAACCAGTCCATTCTGAAGGAGATCAGNATCATGATTTTTAATATTTAAAACATCAGAACAATTCTCATCTAGGCTATTTTGAAAACTTATTGATGCTTTTGAACTGTGGTATTGGAGAAGACTCTTGAGAGTCCCTTGGACTGCAAGGAGATCCAACCAGTCCATTCTGAAGGAGATCAGTCCTGGGATTTCTTTGGAGGGACTGATGCTAAAGCTGAAAGTCCAGTACTTGGCCACCTCATGCGAAGAGTTGACTGATTGGAAAAGACTCTGATGCTGGGAGGGATTGGGGGCAGGAGGAGAAGGGGACGACTGAGGATGAGATGGCTGGATGGCATCACCGACTCGATGGGCGTGAGTCTGAGTGAACTCCGGGAGTTGGTGATGGACAGGGAGGCCTGGCGTGCTGCGATTCATGGAGTCGCAAAGAGTTGGACACGACTGAGCGACTGAACTGAACTGAACAGATAAAGTATGGAGTTTGTTGTGGTCAGCTTTCTTTTAAAAGGTTTCTATAACTGGGTTTTAGTGAAGGTATAAGATCAGAGTTTAACATATTTTCAACAGCAAAAGTTTGGCCTGTATGAGAGCAGTTAACTGGTCATAATTTTTAAAATGTAATACTCTATGCCAAGAGCTAGCATGCAGCTATTTACAAAGGGAGCATATGCATTTTTACTTGCAATCTGGCCAATGAGGCTATGATTATTTAAATCAGCCACGCAACAGAATAAAATAATGGCTTACCCTCATACTGTTGCTGTAATGCTCTAACAGACAAATTTGGATCACACCACTTATCTCCTGAAAAAAAATTCCTCAAAGGCCCGTAATCCCTGCAAATAAATTTTTTGGTCCAAGCACTTTGTGAGGTCCCTATTAACACATTTTTGCTTTGGAAATGGTGCCCACTACAGGCCCCAATCAAAACAGTCATCTGAAGCATATTGCATTTCCCCATGTTCTGCTCATCCTCCAAATCTGTAGGTGTGTGTGCATGCAAGTGTGTCTGTGTGTGTCTCCTGACATGGGGATGGGCCAACAAATTTCTATTCGTATCCCTCTCAGCTCAGGAATTATATTCTAATTATGTTACTAAGCAAAATACCCACCCAAAGATGTTTCATGTTTACAGGATATAGACAAATTGTAATCATGTAATGTAAATGACAGCATGGTTACAAATTTAAGGTAAAAAGATTCCTATATTGTTTATCATAGAGTAAAAAAATATTCAGGAGAGTTGGACAAGTGGTTGTGCAAATAAAAAAAACAACAAAATTTTTACCAGAGAGTCTCTGAGCCATTATGGTTTTACTGTTCAAATATCCAGCCACTACCAACAGTAACAAAACCTTAAGATCATTATTTCAAGATCGGCTGTGAACTATTAAGATATATAAAGAAAAAGAAATTGCTCTGTCCAAGATTATTGCCATCAGCTACTTCAGTCTAGACCTCAGTGCTTTATTTACAGAACTCCCTATTGACAAATGATAGAATTGCATAATGAGTATACAAATGTCTTTTCAAGAACAGATCCTGAAGGCTGTTTCTATAATAATGCCTTCTGGCTGAATTATCAAAATGCAATGTGCTGACAGGAGGGACAAGGACGCACATGGGCTTTGTTGGCTTCTAATGGATTCCATTTCTAGAAGCAAGAAAAAGATGGAAACTGAAGTACTTTAGTAGGATTTGGATCTCTCGCTCCATGTGGTCCTACAATTTGAAGAATAGCAGGATATGTGGACAGTAGTTTTCTGTTTATAAGAGAACAGAGGTCTTTAAAAAATTCCCATTTAATAGACAAGATTAGTAGGTTGCTTAGAGAGGTGTAATGCTACAGACATACCCATGGGGGTAAAAACCTCGCTATTTTGAAATAGTAATCCAATGGACTCCAAACAGGGATTTTATAGAATTTCAATTTTTTTTCATAGAAATTTTCAAGTAAAAACTGAAACATTTAAAAAAATAAGACACTTTCTTAAAATAGGATGTATCCTGTAAAAACAGTCCAAGTTTTATTTTTCTCAGTACTTATGTATTTTCAAATTTATTTTCATGGCTTTTCTCATTGAAAACTCTTTATACCTGCCTGACTTTAAACAAAGAGTTGTTAATACACCATCAGAAGTAGTCAAACGAAGGCAGGCTTCACACTTTCCACGAGTTGCAAAGAATCATTTTATTGTGGTTTTGAGGCTGTTGCTAATGCAACCAAGAAAAACGTCATCATAATTATAATAAAATAATACCACCATAACCAACTATCTTTTATTAAGTCACGCTATACAAAGGCAATCTGCATACAGATGCAAGCACAATGGGATGTGATTGATTCGGCCCTGCTGGCTGTCCCAAGAAAGAGTGCTGCCCTCAGACCCTGTGATCAGCAATACAGCCAATGTTAATACATGGGGCTTGCAAGGCAAAACCACTAATACTGGTTCAGCTTGACAAGTCACGAATCGTCAGTAACAAGCAAAACTTTCAAAGTATAAAAAATGATAATGGCTTCATCCTCTTGTACAGAAAGCTCTTGCAGAAAGAAAAGTACAAAAGGAGGTACAGCATGACTAAAGCACGCAAGCCTAAACTGTAGTGTCTGAAAACCACATAACCCAGGTGGTTCAGTCGTTTATATTAGCTTCCTGGGGATACTTGTACATGGGCCAGTTACCTGAAATGGAGTCAGAGGGCCCCCAAATAAGCCAGGGTAGCTACTCTCAATCAACCAAGAAGGTACAGATGTAATAAAGAAAATCAAGTGGTCAAGGTTTTAAAGATTTTCAAGATTCAAGAGCAAAAAGCACCTATGGGAAAATTTAATAACTGCAGATAATAATGTCAGTACTTTGCTTGCCAGAAGATAACTGCACCCTTACATCTGGTTAATGTTTCCTATTGGCCCAAGAACTCACCCCCAAGGGTCAGGATACTGAAGGGATCAAAAGGCAAGAAATCTAATCAAGCTTCAGTTTCCTCAGCAGACTCTCAAAATGGAAGAAATCTGAAGAAATTCAAATAGTATGAGCAAGGAAACACTTATATGTGTTTCTTAATTATTAGCTATAAACATCTCTTATGCTGACAGCTATTACACTGTCAATTTCTCCAAAGAACACCGGTTTATAATCTCCAGTGGACTAATGGGTGATAGCTGATATCCCTTATAATATTGCCTTCCTAGCTCTGATTTCAGTATCCTGTTTCTTTCTATAAAGGGGTCAGCACATTAACATCAATGATACTTTTAAGAACATATTTTTATAAGAATTAAGTTATCTCAAAACAAATAATGGACAGAAAACATGTACAAAGATGCCAAGGAATCTTTACTGACTCTACCCTGTAAAAGAAGCACATCCAGAAACCTCTCCAACAACATGAGTCAGTTTAGGAATTATCAGCACCTACAATTCAGAAAGATAACCAAGTCACCCATCATTGATTCAAATATTTGATCATCAGTACTATCCAGTTAATAAATCAGATACCACATCGAAACATACTATTAACCACGTATTTTAAAGTATTGAGATGCTTCAACAAATGAATTGTTTCATAAAAATTGCACCTTCAGTCTAATACATCAGCCATGAAAGCAATTTATCTGCTGAACAATGCAGTCAGCTTCTCCAAAGAATGTACTTTCTAAGCCAAATAAGATGTTTTCCACAGTTAAATAAATACTTGGTGCAATGAAATTACTAGCAGTTCTTTGGTGGTCTCTGATTATGTGCATTTCCCTGCCTGTTACATCTCCATCTGACACACTTTGCCTATTGTTCAAAAGAGTCATTTCACGCATCAGGAATACTATGATGTTTCTGAAATGGGTTATGTGCATTCTGGTTGATGTACTTTGGAAAACTACCAGATTATCACCAACAAGAGAAGCCTAGAGTATCACACATGTGTTTTTATAATGAGTTCTGTGGTTTAATTTATATAGAAAAAAAGTTGTACCAACAACTCAAACTAATAGTTTTTACAAAAAGGCTTTTTGGCCTTTAGAAACAAACAGATATCTGTGATAAAAGCAACTTGTCTGGATACTCCCTGAGGCACAGTGTATTTTCCATCCTTAAATGGATTATTTATGAGTACTATAAAATTACAATCCTGGAAACAAAATTATGGAAGATTATGTATTCTGGGAATGTGGGGTTTATGTTTCAATTCACTTGAAAATTAGCTTGAAAGCAATCAGGTATACTGTTCTAAAATTTTCTTAGCATATATTTAAGTGATGAGTTTCAGTAATTTTCAACAAAATAACAAAAACAAAAGCAGGTTTATTTTTATTTTAGGATTGGTGTAATTAACAGTATCTTCTAAAAACATAAAAAAATCTTTTTTTTAATGTTCAACAGTTACGAGTCTGAAAAAATTGAGCTGATGTTTTCAAAGTTGCTTTAATTATGTTTCATTTTAATATGTTTTTTCAAATGTCAATTAAAGAGACCTAACATTTAGATGGAAACTAGGACTAAACCTTAAACTAGTTCATTCTTCAATGCAGAAGCAAGCCTACAGTGCCATAGTAACTTTGTGATGTATTTTTCAAAAGGCTTTTCAAGTCAACCTGCTGGGTGATTTTAGAAACTCAATTCAGGTCCTGGAACCCCTCTGTCAGAAGATATCAAACCCTATATAACTTGCACCCTAGTACTATCGCTGTATCATTTTTCCTATAGTCCAGAGCAAAGCATTAGCCTGGAAAATAATGTGATAGTATTCACCACAACCATGTTATTATTTTATGTTTAAAGATGCTTATTGGTGAAGATCAATAGGACTCATTATTCACTGCATCACAGCTTTCCTCCTCGAATATTACTTACCTAGAAAATTGAAATTCTGCGTTTCAATAAGACAGCTGACTTTGTATTTAATTAGAATAGTGAGGTTAAATTTTCGAATAATGAATTCTGATCAAGCAAAATTGTCTAATCTATAAAAGTGATCTAAAGTTTCTGGCAGGGAGAGATATATCGGTTATATGCTAACCTTTTTTTTTTTTTTTTTTCCTGAAGTGGAATATGATCAAAGAAGTCTGGAAACCCCTGGAGAGTTTTGAATTCTAACTTCTGACAGAGCAAAATCTCATTCATTTGACTGTGCCAAGCTAGCTGGTGTTCTTATATGGAAAGAGTAGAATTCTAGGTAATTTAAGCAGGGAGGAAATGTACAAGAATGAAGAACCAGGCTCAAAAGCAGGGAAGAAGATACTGTTTTGTCCAAAGAAGTCAGACATCCATAACTATGTGCCCACTGGGGAATAAAGAGGAGTGAATAAGGCTGCAGGCACCAGCGGCTTTGCTGCCAAGGGTTTCTGCCAGCTTCTCACTGGCATAAACTCTCTTATCTGTACCTCCTCCTTATCATCTCATATATTAATAGATTCCAAGTACCAGATAGGAATATCGAAGGCTGCAAGTAAGACCTGTGCTCATCCCTCTGGTTATTAAAACTTCAACAAAGTGAGCGTCTGGACCTTTCCACTTTTGTTTGGAAAAGTGTAATAATTATGATGAGCTAGATTATGCTATAAGAACAAAACATTCACAAAATCTCAGTGACTAAAAAGGAAAGAAACTTTATTTCTCATTCTCTGTAGAATCCCCATTGTTCATCAGCTGAGGACACTGCTACCTGCTGTATTCACCCAAATGAAGATGGCCATGTGATCTAGTTGCTTTTCTAGAGAAAAGCAGCCATAGAATGATGCTTATCAAGTGGAGTCCAAGGAATCCTGGGGTTTTGCAAGTTCAAAACTATTTTTGTAATAATACTAAAGTGTCATTTGGCTATTTTTTTTT
>SJYA01001028.1:744628-879468 GCA_006410615.1 Neotragus moschatus | reverse complement strand
CTGCATGAACTGAAGCCCACCAGGCTCCCTGGTCCATGGGATTCTCCAGGCAAGAATGACTGGAGTGGATCGCCATTCCCTTCTCCAGGAGATGTTTCTGACCCAGGGACCTAACCCGGCTCTCCTGCATGGCAGGCAGATTCCTTACTGTCTTGAGCCACCAAGGAAGCCTTACATTAATGAATTAACTACTAATGATAACAATGAACTAACTACGTTTTTTAAAACATCCAATTTGTTCATATCTTCACAATATTTTTAATCCTACTCCTGGCAGAATACAGTCATGGGGTCACAAAGAGTCAGACACAGCCGAGCATGCACACACACACTGACTGGGCTTTCACTTCTCTTTTTCAATCTGATTTTTCTGTTAATGACCTAAATGTATTTTAAGTATCTTCATTGGGTAATTTTTTTTCTTATTTTTGAGTTTCGTGAATTCTTCATTCTAGATACAAGTTCACTATTAAATATAAGATTTGCAAATATGCTCTCCTAGTTTGTGGCTTCTCTTTTCATTCTTTAACAGTGCCATTTAAAGACTAGAAGTTTTAAATTTTAATAAAGTCAAGGGTTTCAATTGGTCTTTTGAAACTGTGCTTTTGGTATCACACCTAAAAAATCTTTGTATTAAGTCTTTGGGCAGAAAGTATGATGTTCTATGTGGATTTTTTAATAGGTTCCATGTACCATCTTGAAAAATGTCCTTTGCTTCTTAGTTTCATGAAGATTTTTATCAGGAAAGGATGTTAGATTTTGTCAAGTGCTTTTTCTGTCAGTGTAGAGATGCATATATGGTCTTTCTTTTTTTGACGGTTACTATGATGAATTAAGGCTATGGTTTTTCCAGTGGTCATGTATGGATGTGAGAGTTGGACTATAAAGAAAGATGAGTGCCAAAGAATTGGTGCTTTTGAACTGTGGTGTTAGAGAAGACTCTTGAGAGCCCCTTGGACTGCAAGGAGATCCAACCAGTCCATCCTAAAGGAGATCAGTCCTGGGTGTTCATTGGAAGGACTGATGTTGAAGCTGAAACTCCAATCCTTTGGCCACCTGATGCGAAGAGCTGAGTCATTTGAAAAGACCCTGATGCTGGGAAAGATTGAGGGCAGGAGGAGAAGGGGATGACAGAGGATGAGATGATTGGATGGCATCATCGACTCAATGGACATAGGTTTGGCTGGACTCCGGGAATTGGTGATGGACAGGGAGGCCTGGCATGCTGTGGTTTATGGGGTCGCAAAGAGTCGGACATGACTGAGTGACTGAACTGAACTGATGATGAATTACATTCTTTGATTCAGAGGGTGGTAACTTAAAATAACACAAACTTTAAAGTGCAGTGACGTCTCTCAGGGTCAAAATCATGGTGTCAGCAGAGCTGAATTCCACTCTGGTACTAGGAGAGAATGAACTTCCAGGCTTATTCAGGTTGCTAGCAGAATTCACTTAAACGTGTGGTTCTAGGACTGGGGTTTTTCCTTGTTGTATCAGGTGGGACCTCCTGTGGCTTCTGGAGGCCTCACTCTGGACCTTTCAGATGGGGCCCCACATCTTGGAACCAGCAAGGGCATATGGATTCCTACTCAAGCTGCCATATTTCCTTTGCCTCCTCTTCATCTGCTCTGCCTAGTGTTTTCCTTTTGCATTTTGATTTTCTTCCTAATTAATACACAGAGGAATTATCCAGAGGTCACATGACACTGCAAAATTTCAACAGACTGAATACAGAAGCTGATATGAGCCTCTAACCTACCTCTTTTAAAACAAAAATAAGTTTGAAAAAGTGTAAAACAATGCTACTCTTTTCACTATTTTAGTGTATGTGTGTATATTTATATATACCATATGTACTACATATGTTAACATATATATATATATACATATATATATATATATATATAGTGTGTGTGTGAAAGTTACTTAGTCTTGTCTAACTTTTTGCAACCCATGGACTGTAGCCCAACAGGCTCCTCTGTCTATAAAATTCTCCAGGCCACAATACTGGAGGGAATTGCCATTCCTTTCTCCAGGGGATCTTCCTGACCTAGGGATGGAACCTGGGTCTCCTGTACTGCATGCGGATTTTTTACTATTTGAGCCACCAGGGAAGTCCATGCCACCTAAACATATAATATATGCTACTAGGAAAATATGTAATGGGTTTGTTTTGCTATTTTTAATGATTTTTACACATTTTAAAATTTTCTGTTTCAAGTTTTAATCCAGTAAATATAGATATAAATATAACATATAGAAAATGTATAGCTATAGCTAATCAACACATACCAAATCTTTTTACAGACTTCAAAAATTTACAAGACTGTAAAGGGTCTTGTGACAAAAAAATTAAAGTTTAAGAACAGCTCTAGTGAGTCTCACAACAGCAATGAGATGATCCAACTCAGAAAATGCCCTCATCGCTGGTCACATCTGACTGGCGAGAAGTAGTAATGGACCCATCCTAATGGAAGGTAGTCAAAAAATTCTATCTTGTAGGGCAGAGAAGTGGAAATAATAAGAAAACATTAATGACTATGCCACAAAAGGCAAACCCTGCCTCTACCAAGACTCACTTGTTTCCCCCAAAAGAAAAGTATACAAGAGGCTGGGAGGAAACTATTTACAAAACAGAAATAGAGTCACAGATGCAGAAAACACACATGGTTACAAAGGAAGAAAGGGGGAAGGGATAAATTGGAAAACTGGGATTGACATTTATATATATTATATATTCCTATATATAAACTAGATAACTAACACAAACCTACTGTATAGAACTCTACTCAATACTCTGTAATGATCTATCTGAAAACAGAATATAAAAAAAGAGTGGCTATATGTACATGTAAAAATGAGTCACTTTGCTTTACAGCAGAAACTAGCACAGAAGTTCAGTTCAGTTCAGTTCAGTTCAGTCACTCAGCTGTGTCCAACTCTTTGTGACCGCATGGACTGCAGCACAACAGGCCTCCCTGTCCATCACCAACTCCTGGAGCTTACTCAAACTCATGTCCATCGAGTCGGTGATACCATCCAACCATCTCATCCTCTGTCATCTCCCTCTCCCGCTGCCTTCAATCTTTCCCATATCAGAGTCTTTTCCAGTGAATCAGTTCTTTGCATCAGATGGCCAAAGTACTGGAGTTTCAGCTTCAAAATCAGTCCCTCCAACGAGTATTCAGGACTGGTTTCCCTTAGGATGGATTGGTTGGATCTCCTTGCAGTCCAAGGGACTCTCAATTGTCTTCTCTAACACCACAGTTCAAAAGCATCAATTCTTCAGCGCTCAGTTTTCTTTATCGTCCAACTTTCATATCCATACATGACTACTGGAAAAAACATAGCTTTGAATAGATGGACCTTTGCTGGCCAAGTAACGTCTCTGCTATTTAATATGCTGTCTAGGTTGGTCATAACTTTTCTTCCAAGGTGTGTCTTTTAATTTCATGGCTACAGTCACCATCTGCAGTGATTTTGGAGCCAAAAAAATAAAGTCTGTCACTGTTTCCATTGTTTCCCCATCTATTTGTCATGAAGTGATGGAACCAGAGGCCATGATCATAGTTTTCTGAGTGTTGAGTTTTAAGCCACCTTTTTCACTCTCCTCTTTTACTTTCATCAAGAGGCTCTTCAGTTCTTTGCTTTCTGCTACAATTGTGGTGTCATCTGCATATCTGAGGTTATTGATAAATCTCCCAGCAATCTTGATTCCAGCTTGTGTTTCATCCAGCCCAGCGTTTCTCATGATGTACTCTGCATATAAGTTAAATAAGCAGAGTGACAATATACAGCCCTGACGTACTCCTTTTCCTATTTGGAACCAGTCAGTTGTTCCATGTCCAGTTCTACGTGTTGCTTTTTAACCTGCATACAGATTTCTCAGGTCAAGCAGGTCAGGTGGTCTGGTATTCCATCTCTTGAATAATTTCCCAGTTTGTTGTGATCCACACAGTCAAAGGCTTTGGTGTAGACAATAAAGCAGAAGTAGTTGTTTTCCTGGAACTTTTTTGCTTTTTTGATGATCCAACGGAAGTTGGCAATTTGATCTCTGGTTCCTTTGCCTTTTCAAAATCCAATTGGAACATCTGGAAGTTAACAGGCCACATAGTGTTGAAGCCAGGCTTGGAGAATTTTGAGCATTACTTTGCTAGCGTGCGAGATGAGTGCATTGTGTGGGTAGTTTGAATATTCTTTACATTGCCTTTGGAGAAGGCAATGGCACCCCACTCCAGTACTCTTGCCTGGAAAATCCCATGGATAGAAGAGCCTGGAAGGCTGTAGTCCATGGGGTGGCTGAGTGTCGGACACGACTGAGCAACTTCACTTTCACTTTTCACTTTCATGCATTGGAGAAGGAAATGGCCACCCACTCCAGTGTTCTTGCCTGGAGAATCCCAGGGACGGGGGAGCCTGGTGGGCTGCCGTCTATGGGGTCACACAGAGTCGGACATGACTGAAGTGACTTACCAGCAGCAGCAGCACCATTGCCTTTCTTTGGGGTTAGAATGGAACCCAAGCTTTTCCAGTCCTGTGGCCACTGCTGAGTCTTCCCAATTTGCTGGCATATTGAGTGCAGCAAATTTCATAGCATCATATTTCAGGATTTGAAATAGCTCGACTGGAATTCCATCACTTCCACTAGCCTTGTTCATAGTGATGCTTCCTAAGGCCCACTTGATTTTGCATTCCAAGATATCTGGCTCTAGGTGAGTGATCACACCATCTGGTTATCTAGGTCATTAAGATATTTTCTGTATAGTTCTTCTGTGTATTCTTGCCACCTTTTCCTAATATCTTCTGCTTCTGTTAAGTCCATACCATTTCTGTTCTTTATTGTGCCCATCTTTCCATGAAATGTTCCCTTGGTATCTTTAGTTTTCTTGAGGAGATCTCTAGTCTTTCCCATTTTGTTGTTTTCCTTTATTTCTTTGCACTGATCACTGAGGAAGGCTTTCTTATCTCTCCTTGGTATTGTTTGGAACTCTGCATTCAAATGGGTGTATCCTTCCTTTTCTCCTCTGCCTTTCACGTCTTCTCTTTTCTCAGCTACTTGTAAGGCCTCCTCAATTCAGTTCAGTTCAGTCACTCAGTCATGTCTGACTCTTTGCAAACCCATGGACTGCAGCACACCAGGCTTCCCTGTCCATCATCAACTCCTATTGTTTATCCAAAATCATGTCCTTTGAGTTGGAGATGCCATCCAACCATCTCATCCTCTGTCATCCCCTTCTCTTACTGCCCTCAATCTTTCCCAGCATCAGGGTCTTTTCAAATGACTCAGCTCTTCCCATCAGGTGGCCAAAGGATTGGAGTTTCAGCTTCAACATCAGTCCTTCCAGTGAACACCTAGGACTGATCTCTGTAGGATGGACTGGTTGGAACTCCTTGCAGTCCAAGGGACTCTGAACATTCTCCAATACCACAGTTCAAAAGGATTAATTCTTTGGCGCTCAGCTTTCTTTATAGTCCAACACTCACATCCATACAGAACTACTGGAAAAACCATAGTCTTGACTAGACGGACCTTAGTCGGCAAAGTAGTCTCTGCTTTTTGAATATGCTGTCTAGGTTGGTCATAACTTTCCTTCCAAGGAGTAAGCATCTTTTAATTTCATGGCTTCAATCACCGTCTGCAGTGATTTTGGAGCCCAGAAAATTAAAGTCAGCCATTGTTTCCACTGTTTCCCCATCTATTTGCCATGAAGTGATGGGACCGGATGCNTTGACAAAGTAATGTCTCTGCTTTTTAATATGCTGTCTTGGTTGGTCATAACTTTCCTTCCAAAGATTAAGTGTCTTAATTTCATGGCTGCAGTCACCATTTGTAGTGATTTGGGAGCCCCCCAAAATAAAGTCAGCCACTGTTTCCACTCTTTCCCCATCTATTTGCCATGAAATGATGGGACTGGATGCCATGATCTTAGTTTTCTGAATGTTGAGCTTTAAACCAACTTTTCCACTCTCCTCTTTCACTTTCATCAAGAGGCTTCTTAGTTCTTCACTTTCTGCCATAAGGGTGGTGTTATCTGCATATCTGAAGTTATTGACATTTCTCCCAGCAATCTGGATTCCAGCTTATACTTCCTCCAGCCCACCATTTCTCATCGTGTACTCTGCATATAAGTTAAATAAGCCGGGTGACAGTATACAGACTTGACGTACTCAGCTGGTCCCATCACATCATGGCAAATAGATGGGGAAACAGTAGAAACAGTGGCTGACTTTAATTTTCTGAGCTGCAAAATCACTGCAGATGGTGATTGCAGCCATGAAATTAAAAGATGCTTACTCCTTGAAGGAAAGTTATGACCAACCTAGATAGCATATTAAAAAGCAGACATTACATTGCCAACAAAGATCTGTCTAGTCAAGGCTATGGCTTTTCCAGTAGTCATGTATGGATGTGAGAGTTGGACCATAAAGAAAGCTGAGCACTGAAGAATTGATGCTTTTGAACTGTGGTGTTGGAGAAGACTCTTGAGAGCCCCTTGGACTGCAAGGAGATCCAACAAGTCCATCCTAACAGAGATCAGTCTTGAATGTTCACTGGAAGGACTGATGTTGAAGCTGAAACTCCAATACTTTGGCCACCTGATGCAAAGAGCTGACTCATTTGTAAAAACCCTGATGCTGGGAAAGATTGAAGGCAGGTGAAGAAGGGGACAAGAGGGGATGAGATGGTTGGATGGCATCACCAACTCAATGGAGATGAGTTTTGGTAGACTCTGGGAGTTGGTGATGAACAGGGAGGCCTGGTGTGCTGCAGTCCATGAGTTTCAAAGAGTCGGACATGACTGAGGGACTTGACTGAACTGAACTGAGTCTCCTCATATCACTATTACTCTACCTTCATATTCTTCCTGGGCCTTTCTTTCCCTATCTCATTCTCATAAAAAAAAAAAAAACACATATTGAAAAACATATTCAGGAAAACATTGGAAAAAATAAAATTGGAACTTGGGTACCCACTAGCTAGATAATTTAGCCTTCTTTCTTCTTCCTTCCCTCTGTCCTTCCTTCCCTTCCTTCCTTTCTTCCTTGTTCAGATTGTCTTTTTTTTTTTTTTCCTCTCTAAGAAAGAAAAGCGTTAAGTATACCACCATGCCCCCCCTACACTTTAGCTTTTTAATTTTTATTTCTGAAGTTTCTTAACCTTGTGTATCTTTTTTCCTAAGGTAAATGATTATCACCATAAAATCCATTCTCTTCTCTATGGTTACATGCTCACTCAGTTGGCAATTTCATTTCTTATCCTCTTCTGCAGCTAGGTATGATTTTGTGGTTAAGTTCTTGCCAGTGGAATATAACTAGAAGTGATGAGAAAATATTTTGCCTTACTCTTTTTAAAAGAACATGGCTTGCCTTAGACTCCTTTTTGTCTCCTTCATGGACATGTCTGACCCACTGTGGCACAAAATTGGGGAAGACATGGTAGGAGAGGATGGAACAACAAGGTAGAAGGAATCCGGGTCCTAAATGACCTCAGAGCACTGGATGCTGTGTTAGTCTAGGCCCAACTATTATCTGAGAAAGAAAGAAACTTTCATTTTCTTTATGTCTGTGACTTCTAGGGCCTCTTTATCACAGCAGTTTAGCAATTAATATAAAAATTGATACCTGGAAATGGGGAACTTCTAAGAGAATCTTAAAACATATGGTATTACATAAACAATCAGACAACTGACAGTGAAGGAGTAGATCTTTCAGGTTGGAAAACTGGTGATCCTTGTAATACCATTGCAAAATGTTTGGTAGAAATTTTACCTAGTCAACTTGGAAGCCCTACCATCTTCTTTCTATGGCTGAATTTTAGTGGAAGCATTTGGGAAGAACCAGAACATAAATGTGTGATGGTTGCTCCTTGCTGACTTTAGCAAGATTTTTTTGAGAAAGAGATGAGCTCACATCAGAAATGAGGGTTTTGTAAGCAGAAACATAAGGAAATAGAGTGTATAGAAAATTTGGGCCTCACAGGATTAGAAAATCCAACTAATTTTGTAGTGCAAACAGGAGAATAAAGGTTGTTTTTCAGGTATATATATTTTAAAGCCCTTCCATTAAGATTTCTCATGCTCAGTTGTGTATGACTCTTTGCAATCACATGGACAATAGCCTGATAGACATCTTTGACCATGGGATTGTCCAGACAATAATACTGGAGACCCCTTCTATTTACTACTGTACGACTGTGCTCGTTTTCACATGCTAGTAAAGTTATGCTCAAAATCCTTCAAGCTAGGCCTCAGCAGTATGTGAACCAAGAACTTTCAGATGTGTAAGCTAGGTTTAGAAAAGGCAGAGGAACCAGAGATTAAATTGCCAGTATTCGTTGGATCATAGAGAAAGCAAAGGAATTCCAAGAAAGCATCTACTGCTTCATTGACTATGCTAAAGCCCTTGACTGTGTGGATCACAAGAAACTGTGGAAAATTCTTAAGGTGATGGGAATACCAGACCATCTTATCTATCTCCTGAGAAACCTGTATGCAGGTCAAGAAGCAATAGTTAGAACTGGACCTGGAACACCAGACTGGCTCCAAATTGGGAAAGGAGTGCAACAAGGCTGTCTTTTGTCACCTTGCTTATTTAACTCATATGCAGAGTACCTCATGTGAAATTCTGGGCTAGATGAGTCACAAGCTGAAATCAGATTGCAGGGAGAAATATCAACAACCTCAGATATGCAGATGACACCACTCTAATGGCAGAAAGTGAAGAGAAATTAAAGAGCCTCTTGATGAAGGTGCTAGAGGAGAGTGAAAAAGCTGACTTAAAACTCAATATTCAAAAAACTAATATGGCATCCAGTCCCATCACTTCATGGCAAATAGAGGGGGAAAACTGGGCTTCAAAATCACTGTGGACAGTGACTGCAGCCATGAAATTAAAAGGTATTTGCTCCTTGGAAGGAAAGCTATGATGCACTTACTGTATTAAAAAGCAGAGAGATCACTTTGCTGACAAAGGTTCTGTATAGTCTAAAGCTTTTCAGTAGTCTTGTACAGATATTATGGAGAAGGCAATGGCACCCCACTCCAGTACTCTTTCCTGGAAAATCCCAAGGACAGAGGAGCCTGGTGGGCTGCAGTCCATGGGGTTGCAAAGAGTCAGACACGACTGAGCGACTTCACTTTCACTTTTCACTTTCATGCATTGGAGAAGGAAATGGCAATCCACTCCAGTGTTCTTGCCTGGAGAATCCCAGGGACAGGGGAGCCTGGTGGGCTGCCGTCTATGGGGTTGCACAGAGTCGGACACAACTGAAGTGACTTAGCAGCAGCAGCAGCAGTACAGATATGAGAGGTGGACTATAAAGAAGGCCGAGTGCTGAAGTATTGATGTTTTCAAAGTGTGGTTTTGGAAAAGACTTTGGAAAAGACTGACTGGATCAAACCAGTCAGTCCTAAGAGAAATCAGCCCTGAATATTCATTGGAAGGACGGATGCTGAAGCTGAAGCTGCAATATTTTGGGCACCTACTGTTAAGAGCCAGCTTATTGGAAAAGACCCTGCTGCTGGGAAAGATTGAAGGCAAAAGGAGGAGAGGGTGGCAAAGGATGAGATGGTTAGATAGCATCACTGACTCAATGGACATGAATTTGAGCAAACTCTGGGAGATAGTGCATGATAGGGGAGCCTGGCATGCTGCAGTCCATGGGCTCACAAAGAGTCAGGCATGACTTAGCAAGTGAACAACAACAACAAATTAAGACAGAGACAAATAAAGAAATCAGACAAAGAAAGAAATCTAATCTTTCAGCAAAGGTCAGATTAAGGGTGCTAACACTCACTTATTTTTTAAGATTACCTCAAAATAGCCACCATTAAAACAATGAAAAGAGGGGTAGACCATAGGATAAGCTAATTTAAGAGCTCGATCCATAACTGGATATGAATAGTACAAAAGCCTAAAAAATTTTTTTTAGGAAATTGCATTACTAAAGAAACCATAAATCTGACCTGCAAAAGCCATCCACTGTGTCTTCAAGGAGTTTCTGGGAATGCTAGTCTCCAAGGTCCTCTTCAGTCTTGATCCTGGTGAATGGTAGATATGGAAGAACCTCCCAAAGAGTGAACCCAGGGGTCTGCAGGCATAATGAAAGGCATCCATGTGGGTTCATCAGAGAATGTCTTCCATGGTCAGGGCAAAAGTTTCTGTCTGGAAAGAAAACTATTAAGGATTACAGGTTGCTACATGTTTCCCCTTCTTTCATTTTTCACATGGAAGTTTGTATTCTATTCCTGATCCACCGTTATAGACTGGGTTGAAAGTGGGGATCAAGTGAATATTTTTTGGTTTATAAGTCATTGGACTGTGTGTAGCCACATCTGGACAAGGAAGAGAAGGCTCTACTTTCCCCAGATAGTAGACTTTGAACTGGCTATGGAAATGAATAGGCCCACAGATGGCTCCTGTTGGAGAGAGGTTGAGATGTATGGGAAGATGGGTGCACTTAGACATCTTGGTGGTACAAGGGATTGAGTGAATCTCTTTGTTTACCTTTACCTGAACTAATACAGTCTTGCTTGAGGTTCTGATTTCTTTATTCAAAAACCTATCTCCTGCATACCGACAGCTTTCAAATTTGTATGCCCAACCAGGATTCTCTTTTATATTCTAAACCTATATTATATGAATAGTAGACAGCTTTGCCTGGATTTATCACTGGAAAAACCTGAATCACCAGATGTCCAAGACTGAAATGATTTCATTTCTCCTTAAACATGTACCCCATTGGTGATAGATTGCAATAAATGGTCACAAACTCATCCTGTCCCTCTACATACACCCCTTTGCAACTACTGAGAGTGTTCCCCAGCAGGAGAAGCCACCACAATGAGAAGCCTGCTCATAGCAGTTAGAGAAACCCGTGCAGCCAATAAATAAATAAATAATACAGCAGAGGTAATGATGTAGCAATTATGAGCCTAGACCTCAAGAGCCTTGCAGGCTTTGCTATCAGTCTCTTGGAAAGCTTCTACCATTATGTGAAGAAACTTGGGCTAGTCTCTTTAAGGATGAGAAGCTATGTGGAGAAAGATGCCCAGCTGATATTCAGCACCAACCACCAACCATCAACATGACTGGCAACATAATGTGCAAGGCCCAGGAGGGCCTCTTATTTCATAATTATTAAGAATTTCAAGGTAGAAATAGCAGAACGATGAGCCAAGCACAAGTCACGTGTGCGTGCCACTGGCCTTGACAGATGGAGACAATACTTCAGAGCATCAAGCCCTTGCCAAACTGTCACAGCTGACTTGTCACCCTGTGAGTGAGCTCCGACAAAACCAGCTGAACAACTTCCCAGCCAAGTTCAGCCCAACTGTTGACCCATAGAACTGTTAGCTAATGAACAATTACTATTTTAAGGCATGAACTTTGATGATAGTTTGTTTGGGCAGCAAAATAATTAAGTCATCCTTGTAATCTCTTATCCTGGATGATTACAGCCGGAATCAATCCAGTTTGCCCGCACTTTCCATCTCATTTTGTGAGGCCTGAGGAATCTTTATGCTACCTGCTTCTGGATATGTTCCTTCTTACCCAGAAATACATGTAGAGTTGGACTACCAAGGCTTAAATTCTAGATCCTACCATGTCTAATTGTGTGACCTTGGACACATTATTTTTACCCCTTGTGCTTCTATTTCCTTATCTGTAAAACAGAACCGACCTTATCTTTTTTATTAGGATCTGTGAAGGTTGATTGAGTAACAGAAATGGCACTTAGCACAGTGACTGTGCTCAGTAAATGTTAGTATGATGACCTTTGATTCAACACACTATCTGTGAGATTCAGTATGAAACTTGCAGGAGGACTTCAGAAGACTTCTAGGGTTGTATGGAAACAGTATTCAGAGAGCTTTTAAAAAGCCCAGCAAAAGTAACAGACATAGCCTGGAGAAAGTATAAAGTGGTATGCAGTTAGAAACTTGACTTCTGATGTCAGACTTTCTTCTCTCAGCTTTTTTCTTTCTCACATCTCAGCTTTGCTATTTGTTCTGTTTCTTTGTCAAGTTACTTAACCTCTTTAAGTCTTCATTTTATCAACTGTGAAGTGGGACCAAGGAAAGGAAATCTCTTATAACATTATTGTGAGGCTTGAATGAGGACTAAATGGTTAAGTCCTATAGGCCTGATTTAGAGAAGTCCTGTGAGCCTGGCATTAGAATATATGCACCACACGATACTTGAAATGTGAGTAATGGTCAGAAAGGCAAGCCAAGATCATGTTGAGAGGAGATTTACCAAATATGAAGCACACTATATATAAGCCTATAAGCAGGATATGAGGTTAGAGAAAAGGAGCCAAAGAGAAGGTGAACAGATTAAGTTTGGAGATCAAGGCAGAAGTGAAACCATTCAAGACTTTGGTTGCTGCATCAGTAACTGGAAGATACATTGCATGTTTCCTTATCCTCGCTGCAAAGTATAATGGCAAAGCAGAAAATGCTTTAGAAGCAGATTTTGGACTAGAGGGAACAGCTCAAACAAATTTTTAGCTCATTCTCCATCAATTAGGCTTTGACAGCTCTCTCTATTTTTAAGGTGAAAAAGTGAAAGTGATAGTTGCTCAGTCGTGACCCACTCTTTGCGACCGCATGGACTGTGGCCTGCTAGGCTTCTCTGTCCATGGAATTCTCCAGGCAACAATACTGGAGTGGGTTGCTATTCTTTTCTCCAGGGAATCTTCTTGATCCAGGGATTGAACCTGGGCCTCCTGCATTACAGGCAAATTCTTTACAGTCTGAGCCACCAGGAAAGCTCATTTTTAGGGTGGTTCTTGTCTTTTCATTCCTGGACAGTCAAAAAACCATTTATTCAGAAATTATTTATTGAGTACCTTGGAATACAACAATTTCTAGTACTGTACTCTCAGAGCCTCAGACTAACAGGAGAGTCAGATAATTACACCAGCAAACTCAACACTTGGTGAGAACTTAGGAATCAGAGAAAGCTTCCTAGAAGAAGTTACATTTAATGTGAAACTTAAAATATAGATGAGTAGGCATCAACTAGGGCTTCCCAGGTGGCTCAGTGGTAAAGAATCCACCTGCAAATACAGAAGACATGGGTTCAATACTTGGGTTTGGAGGATCCCCAGAGGAGGAAATGGCAACTCACTCCAGTATTCTTGCCGGAGAAATTCCATGTACAGAGGAGCCTGGCAGGCTACAGTCCATGGGGTCGAAAAGTGTTGGGGATGACTTAGTGACCAAACAACAACAAGGCATCAACTAAGCTGGTGGATGGGGGAAGAGTGTGGCTGTTGGCTGAGGGGAGAAGGGAGTATTCCAGGTCAAAATAACAGCATATGCAGATGCATGCAAAGAAACCAGTCAGGAACTTGGGGGAATTTAAGGCAGTTCAGTTGGGCTGAAAAATTGAGCTAGAAGCTAGAAAGTGCTAGAGAGAAGGCTAATGGGATGAAATCTATTCTGTTAAGGAACCTGGACTTTATCCTAAGGGCAGTGGGAATCTATTCTAGTTTTTAAGCAGAGAAGTGACATTTAGAAAGACTACCCTGATGCCAAAGAATGCTCAAACTACCGCACAATTGCACTCATCTCACATGCTAGTAAAGTAATGCTCAAAATTCTCCAAGCCAGGCTTTAGCAATACGTGAACCGTGAACTTCCTGATGTTCAAGCTGGTTTTAGAAAAGGCAGAGGAACCAGAGATCAAATTGCCAACATCCCCTGGATCATGGAAAAAGCAAGAGAGTTCCAGAAAAACATCTATTTCTGCTTTATTGACTATGCCAAAGCCTTTGACTGTGTGGATCACAATCAACTGTGGAAAATTCTGAAAGAGATGGGAATACCAGACCACCTGACCTGTCTCTTGAGAAATCTGTATGCAGGTCAGGAAGCAACAGTTAGATCTGGACATGGAACAACAGACTGGTTCCAAATAGGAAAAGGAGTAAGTCAAGGCCATATATTGTCACCCTGCTTATTTAAGTTATATGCAGAGTACATCATGAGAAACGTTGGACTGGAAGAAACACAAGCTGGAATCAAGATTGCTGGGAGAAATATCAATCACCTCAGATATGCAGATGACACCACCCTTATGGCAGAAAGTGAAGAGGAACTAAAGAGCCTCTTGATGAAAGTGAAAGAGGAGAGTGAAAAAGTTGGCTTAAATCTCAACATTCAGAAAACGAAGATCATGGCATCTGGTCCCATCACTTCATGGGAAATAGATGGGGAAACAGTGGAAACAGTATCAGATTTTATTTTGGGGGGCTCCAAAATCATTGCAGATGGTGACTGCAGCCATGAAATTAAAAGACGCTTACTCCTTGGAAGAAAAGTTATGACCAACCTAGATAGCATATACAAAAGCGGAGACATTACTTTGCTGACTAAGGTCTGTCTAGTCAAGGCTATGGTTTTTCCTGTGGTCATGTATGGATATGAGAGTTGGACTGCAAAGAAGGCCGAGTGCTGAAAAATTGATGCCTGTGGTGTTGGAGAAGACTCTTGAGAGTCCCTTGGACTGCAAGGAGATCCAACCAGTCCATTCTGAAGGAGATCAGCCCTGGGATTTCTTTGGGAGGAATGATGCTAAAGCTGAAGCTCCAGTACTTTGGCCACCTCATGTGAAGAGTTAACTCATTGGAAAAGACTCTGATGGTGGGAGGGATTGGGGGCAGGAGGAGAAGGGGACTACAGAGGATGAGATGGCTGGATGGCATCACTGACTCAATGGACAGGAATCTGAGTGAACTCCAGGAGTTGGTGATGGACAGGGAGGGCTGGCATGCTGCGATTCATTGGGTTGCAAAGAGTTGGACACAACTGAGCAACTGAACTGAACTGAACCCTGATTATAATGTGGAGAACAGAAGGAGCTTACTACCTGAGTTTGTAAATAAAATTTTATTGGAACACAACCATATACATTGATTTACATATTGTCTATTGCTGCTTCGAGGCCATAAGTGTAGAGCTGACTAACTGACCATCTGGCCCACAAAGCCTGAAATATTTATAATCTAGCTCCTTAAGAAACCCAGGGAGATTATTGTAGTAACCTGGGTAAGACAGTATTCCTGTCTTCCCAACAATGGGGAAGAAAGGAATCTTAGAATGGCAATCATTGTCAATAGCTAAGGAAATCATGACCTAGATATAAACTGTCATAATCTGTTTTGTTTTTTAACCAAATTGTTCTGCCTGTTTTCCTCTAAGAGTTTTATAGTATCCCATCTTTCATTTAGGTCTTTAGTTCATTTTGAGTTTATTTTTGTGTATGATGTTAGAGAATGTGCTAACTTCATTCCTTTATATTGTAGCTGTTCTGTTTTTCCAGCAGCACTTATTGAAGAGAATGTCTTGTCTTCACTGTATATTCTTCCCTCCTTTGTCAGAGATTAATTGATATAGGTATGTGGGTTTATATCTGGATTTCTGTCCCATTAGTTTATATTCCTGTTTTTATGCCAGTATTGAAAGCTGATTCCTTTAGGTCTCTTTTTGTTTTTCAGGATTGCTTTGACTATTTGGGCTCTTTTGTGTTTCCATATAAATTTAGAAATTTTCTGTTCTATTTTTGTGAGAAATGGCATTGGTAATTTGACAGGGGTTGCACTGAATCTGTAGATTGCCTTGGAGAGTACAGTCATTTTGACAGTATTGCTTCTTCGAATCTATGAACATGGTATATCTTTCCATTTGTTTGTGTTAGCTTTGATTTCTTTCACCAGTGTTTTAAAGTTTTTTGAGTACAGGACTTTTGTCTCTTTAGGTAAGTTTTTTCCCAGGTGTTTTATTCTTTTTGATGGTAAATGGGACTATTTCCTTAACTTCTCTTTCCAATTTTTCATTTTTAGTGTGTAGAAATGCAAGAGATTTTTGTGTATAGTAGAAAGTGTGAAAATGAAGTTGCTCAGTTGTGTCTGACTCTTTGCGACCCTGTGGACTGTAGCCCGCTAGGCTCCTCTGTCTATGGGCTTCTCCAGGCAAGAATACTGGAGTGGGTTGCCATTTCCTTCTCCAGGTGTATTTGTACACATTTGTACACAGATGTGGTCTTAGAATAGAACTCATTTAGCACATTTGTAAGTCAAATTTGTTTATAAGTACAACAAAGTTAACCTAGGTACCCAACTAACACATTTTGTTGCAGGAAGGGGACCCCTTCCAGGGTCCAAAAGTGGGCTGTTGTCTAACACTCAGAAATGAGTTGTCTGAAGAGACACATGTGCTGACAAAGCAAGAGATTTTACTAGGAAAGGGTGCCCAGGCAGAGAGCTGTAGGGTAAGGGAACCCAGGAGAACTGCTCTGCCAAGTGGCTTGCGGTCTGAGATTTTATGGTGATGGGATTAGTTTCTGGGTTGTCTTTAGCCAATCATTCTGACTCAGAGTCCATCCTGGTGGTGCACACCATGTTCAGTCAAGATGGATGCCAGCGAGAAGGATTCTGGGAGGTGGTTAGACATGTGGTGTCTCCTTTTGACCTTTCCCAAATTCTGGGTGCTGGTGGCTTATTATTTCTGTGTTCCTTACCAGGACTTCCTGTCATAAAATGATTCATGCAGATGGTTACTATGAGGCCTGGCCCTGGTGGCGGTTTCAGTCAGTGTGGTTCCTCTAACAATTTGACTATATAGTACTGGGTTGTAATAGGTTTATAATACTTTTCACACATATAATACATAAAAATAAATACAAAAAAGTTTTTAATCTTATAGTACAGTACCTTGAAAAGTACAATAGTACAGTATGACAGTTGGCATGCGGGGGCTAGCCTCAAGTGAACAGGCAGGAGGAGTTACTGACTGGAGGAAGGAGAAGATGAGGGAGATGATAAGAGTAGAAGGACTGTTAGGATGGAGAGCAAGCTGCAGTCACGCATGCCTAACACTGATGGAACACATGTTCGTGTCTTTGAAAGTTTGCAAGTTGATGGTTCATATGTAGGAGACTTACTGTGTTAATTTTGTATCTTCCAGCTTTACCGAATTCACTAATGAGCTCACTGTTCTCTCGTGGCATCTTTAGGCTTTTCTATCATGTTGAGACTGGTTCAACCCTCTATTACACAACTCTTAAACAAAATACATCTCCTGAAGTGTTCTGCAGTTTTCTAGACACTTGTGGTTTTAGCATTATGATGGAGCCTGGTCCTATCAATGAGTTCAGTTTATGGACTGTCTTGCTGTTCTGGATGTGTTGTCTTTGTTCTGCTCCTGCTTGATCCAGCAGTGGAACTTGGCCCCATGATTTCTTGACTTATCCAACCATCATCTCCACTTACAGTGTGTATGCTGTGGGGAGGTGGGTGGTGTAGGGGTAGTGGAAGACTTACTGAAGATTTGGGAGACATGAGGGGAGTTGAAGACATATAAATAAAAGAATCTTGCATATGAAAAGAAGTATGCCATTATGAAGTTACTCTGCCTGCTGTCTCTTTTCTTTCTCTTCTGTCTTCTCTTTCTTTCCCCCCAACTTTTTCCATACCCCTAAGTGAATTTCTAATGTATTACAATCTTAGTTTATACTGCCTCTTGCTAATCCAAGTTCTCAAGCACTATTCATAACAACGTGTCTATTCATAACAACTCATCAAAGTATTTCTCTCTGAGAAGAATTCTAGTGCCAGCTGTTGAGAAATTGGTTTAACTTTATTGGAGTAGCAAGGCATCTTGGAACCAGGATAGGGTTCTGAGGATAGGCTTTGATCAGATAAGGTGTAATATGACCCACCCAAGAAAGGAAGGAGTCCAAAGCTGAGGGAGGAGGGAAATGAAATAGAGAAACCAAGATCACTTCCAAAGAGTAGTGTAAATATCAGACCTAAGTGGTGAGTGGCAGGTTGTAAATAAAAGAGGAGGTCAGGGATCTAGAATAAATAAAATTTACCCAAAGAGCTGTATTGTGGACCCTTGACTTATTGTGAAAAGAGATTATCTCTTAATGGTTTTTATGTATGCATCACTTAATACAGTGTTGAACACAAGGAATGTTTGACAAACTGAATCCTCAACCTCAGGCCATTTATGAATTCTGATTTTCTTTGTGTTCCTGGGACTTTGCTGTTGTGATAAAGATCAGTCTACTATGTCTGAACAAATCAAGCAGTATTGGAATTATTTCTAAGCAACCCAGGTAAAAGACTAGAGATCTCCTCAAGAAAGTTAAAGATACCAAGGGGATATTTCATACAAAGATAGGCTCGATAAAGGAAGAAATGGTATGTACCTAACAGAAGCAGAAGATATTAAGAAGAGGTCACAAGGATACACAGAAGAACTATACAAAAAAGACCTTCATGACACAAATAACCATGATGGGGTGATCACCCATCTAGAGCCAGACATCCTGGAATGCAAAGTCAAGTGGGCCTTAGGAAGCATCACTACAAACAAAGATAGTGGAGGTAATAGAATTCCAGTTGAGCTATTTCACATCCTATATTCTAGCAAATTTGGAAGACTGAGCAGTGGCCACAGGACTGGAAAAGGACAGTTTTCATTCCAATCCCAAAGAAAGGCAATGCCAAAGAATGTTCAAACTATGGCACAATTGCATTCATCTCACATGCTAGCAAAGTAATGCTCAAAATTAGGCTTCAACAGTATGTGAACTGTGAACTTCCAGACATTCAAGCTGGATTTAGAAAAGGCAGAGGAACCAGAGATCAAATTGCAACATTCCATTGGATCATCGAAAAAGCAAGAGGATTCCAGAAAAACATCTACTTCTTTATTGACTATGCCAGAGCTTTTGACTATGTGGGTCACAACACATTGTGGAAAATTCTTCAAGAGATGGGAATACCAGACCACCTAACTGGCCTCTTGAGAAATCTGTATGCAGGTCAAGAAGCAACAGTTAGAACCAGACATGACACAACAGACTGGTTTGAAATAGGGAAAGGAGTACGTCAAGGCTGTGTATTGTCACCCTGCTTATTTAACTTCTGTGCAGAGTACATCATGTGAAATGCCAGCAGAAACTGGAACCAAGATTACTGGGAGAAATATCAGTAACCTCAAATATGCACCACCAATAACCTCAGATACACCACCCTTATGACAGAAAGTGAAGAAGAACTAAAGAGCCTCTTGATGAAAGTGCAAGAGGAGAGTGAAAAAGTTGGCTTAAAACTCAACATTCAGAAAACGTAGATCATGGCATCTGGTCCCATCACTTCATGGGAAATAGACGGGGAAACAGTGGAAACAGTGTCAGAATTTATTTTTCTNGTAGATCATGGCATCTGGTCCCATCACTTCATGGGAAATAGATGGGGGAAACAATGGAAACAGTGAGAGACTTTATTTTGGGGGCTCCAAAATCACTGCAGATGGTGACTGCAGCTGTGAAATTAAAAGACTCTTGCTCCTTGGAAGAAAAGCTATGACCAACCTAGACAGCATATTGAAAAGCAGAAACATCACTTTGTTGACAAAGGTCCATCTAGTCAAAGCTGTGGTTTTTCCATTAGTCATGTATGGATATGAGAGTTGGACCATAAAGAAAGCTGAGCATTGAAGAACTGATGCTTTTAAACTGTGGTGTTGGAGAAGACTCTTGAGAGTCCCTTGGACTGCAAGATCAAACCAGTCAATCCTAAAGGAGATCAGTCCTGAATATTCATTGGAAGGACTGATGCTAAAGCTGAAACTCCAATACTTTGGCCACCTGATGTAAAGAACTGACTCAATGGAAAAGCCCCTGATGCTGGGAAATATTGAAGGCAGAAGGAGAAGGGGACAACAGAGGATGAGATAGTTAGATGGCATCACTGACTCAATGTACATGAGTTTGAGCAAGCTCCAGGAGCTGGCAATGGATGGGGAAGCCTGGTGTGCTGCAGTCCATGGGGTTGCAAAGACTTGGACACGACTGAGTGACTGAACTGAAGTGTATTTCACATGTTCTGTCTTCAAAAAGACCTACACTATTGCTAGTTTGTATCATTGCAAAAATGGCAATAAGCAACTGTTAATGCAACCACCGTCATTTATCAAATGCCTACTAGATCTAAAGTACAGTCAAGTATTTACCTATGTTCTTTCCTGTACACTTCATATAGAAAACTTGCATTGCCTAGTATATTCATTGTATAGATGAAGAGCCTGTTGCTCAGAGAAGTTCTCTTTCCTTAGGTCATGATAAGTGGCATGGTGTCTGGCTTCAAAACTCTTGACCTCAGTAATTCTGGCCTCTTTTTTCCTAACTCATTGCTCTGGCACCGGTCTAAATCTTTGAGTTCTTTACATCCCTTGCTTAAAACATTCATTGTTTCCTCATTTGCTCTTGAGCAGAGTCTGCAATATTTAGTGTGACATAGTTTATTTTTCACAATCCCTGAAGTGAAACCTATTGCTGTTTCCATATATGTACGTTGAGTTCCAAACGTTTCTGGTTCCTGGGGACAGCCCAAGCTCCTCCATGCTTCCAAGATTTTGCGCATTTTCCTTCTTTCTAGAGTGCTCTTCTTCCTCAACTTGCCTGGGCTTTAAAATCAGGAAGGCAATTGCTAATCAGTCTTTCCTGGAAGATTTCATAGTCACTCTGGGTTTTGAGTCTTCTATTAGTAAATTTAGACTATGTTTCCTACATTTTGGAAAGAGGTTACCTGGGATGAATTGTGGCTTTTATACTCACTGTATCATCTTGGGAAAGTTGCTTGACTTCTCTAAGCCTCAGGTTCTTTTATAAAATAGGATAATCAAGGTTATCAGAAACAGGGCCTGACACAAAGTAAGTACTATTATTTTATCACTCTTGTCTGAATTAAATAAAATTAACATACATAACATTCTAACACAATAATTGTTAGCATACTGTGCTTCCTTTAGTGACTTCCTTGTCACCCTTCAAAATTCAGCTCAAATTCACCTTTATAATGCTTTTCTGGAATCATTCTGTACATTCCTCACATGGTTAGCCATTTTCTTAATTGTGCTCAGAAATCTTGAATTTTACTTATTATATCCCTTGTAATTATTTGTTTAACTTCGTATCTCTGCCAGTCTGGACTCCTTGAAAATAAAGACCATTTTATAATCCAGCCAAACATAGCATGAATAGGTGTTTTATATATATCAGTTGATTGAATGAATTACTACATACATTAATAAACAAAAATGAGTCTCAACTTACAGTTGGTGGTAATACTACCAACAGTACTACTACCACTGTGTAATGTTTATCAAGTATCACTTGCTCAATACTGTCCTAAGCTCTCAGAACTCATTAGCTCATTTAACTCAACAATAGCTCTGTTAGGTAATTATTGTGCCCATTAAAACTTTTCAAAAACAATGAAACCTTATTGCCATTTTATAGATAAAATAACTGAGGATCAGAGAGCATAGTCAAAATCAAACAGCTAGTAAGTAACATTGGGTTTCCTTGGTGGCTTGGTGGTAAAGAATCCACCTACAATGCAGTTGACTGCCTGTAATGTAGAAGACATGGGTTCAGTCCTTGGGCAGGGAAGATCCCCTGGAGAAGGAAATGGCAACCCACTCCAGTATTCTTGCCTGGGAAATCCCACAGACAAGGGAGCCTCGCTGGTTTAGTCCATGAGGTCGCAGAGTCAGACACAACTTAATGACGAAACCACCACCATCACCAGTAAGTAACATACTCAAAATCAAACAGCTAGTAAGAGGTATAGAAAAAAATGTCATGTTTCAGTAGAAAACTTGGTGTTGCCTACAGAAAGACTTCCAGGTCACCTTGCTCTTGCTTTTCATTGTCTTGGAACTATTGCACATCCTTCTAAATTATCTGATTGTAGCCACTTATCATCTTTGCTTCATTTTACAACTTTGAATAAATATGTCTTTTTTTTTTTAAAGATTCTCTTTTGAACAGGTTGTAACATTTGCCTGGTTCCTTCACTGAATGAGTTAAATAACATCTCTAACTTTTTTGCTTTTCTGTCTGAATCAGTCATAATTTTAGTTTTTTTTTNAAACTTTATTGGAATATAGTTGCTTTACAATGTTTTGTTAGTTGCTACAGTACAGCAAAGTGAATCAACTATACTTATACATCGTGATCCTGCTCAGTTACTAAATCACGTCTGACTCTTAGGACACTATGGACCGTTGCCCACCAGGCCCACTTGTCCATGGAATTTTCCAGACAAGAATCCTGGGGTGGGTTGCCATTTCCTCCTCTGGGAGGGCTTCCCTACTGAAAGACTGAACCTGCATCTCCTGCATTGGCAGGCAGATTCTTTACCAGTGAGCTACCTGCAAGCTCATAGGTGTACATACATCCCTTCTTTTTTGGATTTCCTTCCCATTTTTTACTTTGATTCTAACAATCCGATAGGTTGGTTTATAATTAAGTTTTTCTTTTATTTTTCGGTAGGTGGCGCTATAGCACAAGTTTTTTGATTTCTCCTACCTGAGCAGCCTCTCACAGATCTGAGAACCAGCACTTCACACCTTCTAACGCCTCTTTCGGACATGTTGCCAGTGCCCTCCGTGCTGCTGCTCATGCCTTCAGGGTCACTAATGTCTTGCTGTTGCCTACTGCCAGTGTCGTTGCCTCTGGCGTTGCTGCTGGATTTATTGTGCTTGCACCACAATAGGGGGTGGGGGAGGATGGGAGGAGCCAGAATTGCAGGTGCTGGCTCAGAAGATAAGAGAGTCTGCCTGCAGTACAGGAGACCCAGGTTCCATACCTGGGTTGGGAAGACATCCTGGAGAGGGCATGGCAACCCACTCCAGTATCCTGGCCTAGAGAATCCCACGGACAGAGGAGCCTGGTGGGCTGCAGTACATGGGGTGGCACAGAGTCAGACAGGACTGAGTGATAACTGATGAACACTTTCACTTTCTTTTTCTTTCAGCGTTGCTGGGTTTCTGGGTACCACTGCCTCAAGCAGGGGGCCCAGAGTTATGTGTGTTGCTGCAACTGGAGGAGTGGGGAGAGGGCAGCGGGAGGGGTCACAGGTCCTGCCATCGCTGATGCCTGGCTCCTTGAGATCCCTGAGGCTGCTGAGGCTGGGAAGCTGGAATCGTGTGCCCTGCTGCCTCTGTTACTCCTGGATTCTCTGGGGCTGCAGGCACCGCAAGAGCTAGGGGGCCAAAACTGCAGGCATCACTTTGGCTGTGCTATCAGCTCCGCCTCCTCCTGGTGTTCAGTCCACCCTCTTCAGATACACAAATACGCGGATCTCCCCAGCATCCCGGTGTGAGGATTAGAGAAGCCTTTGCTGAGATATGTAAGTTTTACTATGTGCAGACTGAGAAGAAGAGACAAAGAGAGCACAGCATCCCCTACTGCCACGATGCTGACCTTCCCGAGGCAAATGTTTTCTGAAAAGGGCCAGGTGGTAAATGTTTGAGGTGTCATGCAATCTTTGTAGAAACTACTACCCTATGTTGCTGTAGAACTAAAACAGACATAGATAACGCACACATGGATTGGTATGGCTGGATCTTGCCCGCAGCAGCTGGATTTCGTTTGCTTGCTGTAGTTTGCCAACTCCTGCCATACACTATGGGGATCTCAAAATTCAGTAGCAAAGGAACCTCCTTTCAAGCCTATATAAGCTTTACCAACCTCAAATGGCCAGACCTTGGTGGAAAAGAACAAGATATTTAGGGGACAATACAAGGCATCCTCTCAAGACAATATTAGACAATACCTCTGACCTCAGAGAAATCCAAGAGGACAAACACAACACGGAGAGTAGAAGCATCTTCTTTTTATTATAGGACATGGGGATTTAGCCCTTCTCTCAGCTCAGAAGATAAAAAATCAGAAGGTAAAAACCTGGGTTCGATCCCTGGGTTGGGAAGATCCCCTGGAGAAGGGAATGGCAACCCATTCCAGTATTCTTGCCTGGACAATTCCATGGACAGAGGAGCCTGGTGGGCTATAGTCCATGGGATTGTACAGAGTTGGACACAACTGATCAACTTTCACTTCACTCAGCATCAATTTGGAAAAAAAAAACAGGAGTGCAGATTTGTTGAGAGAAGACACCTTCTTGACATGGAATAGGACTTCAAATTGACCAAGAACTTGGTCAACTGTAATTGAATTCATCTGAAAGAGACCGATATAAACCAAAGGTGGCTGAAATAAATTTGTTTAGCAAAGTTACTTTCTCCATCAGTGCAGACAGAATGTAGTTATTGACAAATAAAACAGAATACTGTTTTTGTATAACTGAGTGTCATATATAAATCCCCGCCACATTACAGAAGAAAAAAAATCACTTTTGGTATCCTATAGGTTCACAGCAGACCTCCTAAAACTGGAAGTCAGGATATAAAACACGTCCTCAGAACAAACAATGTCAAATGTAAAGGTTCCCTTAATTCCTCATATTTACTACTCTCCGAGCACCTATCAAATTTTATCATGAGCATTCTTTTTACCTTTTCATATTTCTGCCACTGGATCAAATGCCTCAATTGTAAGAACTACTTAAAAGAAGTTTTCTAGATCCCCCAAAAAAGACTCGGAGCACAGAGTAGGTGTTTGAATTTTATGTTGCATTTGTTTAAATTGATTTTATTTGACTAGAATTAAACGTACTGCTGTGAAACATCCTCATTAACTTGGTCTAGTGGAATATTCTGAGCACAACATTATAGAACGATTGTTGTGGTTTACCACAAACACTTATAATTCTTGTCAATTACCTTAAAAAAAAGTCAGCAATTGTGTTCAGACATTTCTTTCCAACAAGCTACTGTGAACCTTAATCTGAGTCAGTCTGTTAAATTTCTAGTTTTAGAAATTCTCTTGCATCTCTCCTTTCTCCCACCCCTTGCCTACTCTATCTTTTTCTATCTCATCGCACCATTTTAAAAAATAAGAAAAACACTACACTACAGAGCTAGATTATATAAGTGGTTTTGGCTTCACTAAAGAGTCCCATTAAAAGCTGCTCAGCTTCAAGAATCAGGTTTAAAGAACTACATAAAGCATGGACACAGAATCTGTCAAGTAAGACTTCTTATTGAACACAACTATCAAGTTTTCAAGAATGGAAAGAAGAGAGAAAGTGAGAAAAAAGAGCAGTACTGTTGTCCTTCCTTTGCAAACCAATCAATCGTCAAAAGAAAACCAAGAGGAATGCGTCTACAGGGCAGACCCACTGAAATAAGTTCCAAGCCTTATTACCCCTGTAAGAATGGACCAAAAGGACCCAGCTTTAGGAAGCTTTGCCTGACAGGTTCAGCCTGCTTTCTGGAGACATAATGAGTCAGTGCAGCAGTGACAAAGAGGCAACCATGCTTCAGGTTCATCCTTTCCTTACCCCAAACAATGATAGCAAAAGACAGGAGGGCAATGACAGTGAACTTCTCAGAAGTCTTTAATGAACTGAGTTATTCCGGGCAAATGGAAAAATATCAGGAGAAATAAATGGAACAGTCTTTCACTCCACAACTCTTCTGAATCAATCAACAGGGTAACAGAAATAAAACGTGTAAATATAAACTTGTTTTATTTGGAATTACATGCTTTTGTTTCGGATGTTTTCTGAGAGGCCTAAAGATGTATCAAATGCCTCTTTATTTGGTTTAAAGTAAATAGGGCTAAATATCTGAATTCATTTCCTTAAATTTCTTATTTCCATAGAATTGAATACACCACTATGCAGTTTCTAAGAAGCTTTAAGGAAGCAAATGGTTGGTTCTCTGAATATATTCTACTTGTTAACTGTGTCATCACCTGTTATTTTCTCTATCAGATTAACATTTTCTTTAAGTATAGAGGAAAAACATTTCAATTACCTTCACTAAAAGTGCATCTACTTTCCTCTTTGTGCCTTAGCATAGAGGAGGCACTCAATATATATTTGCTGAAAGGGCAATTGGTGAGATAGCATATTTTGGGGTGTGATTCTGGGTTGAAATTTCTTGTTTTTTAAAAACTTGAACGACTTATCTACTGGGAATTCAAATGGTTTCAAAATATAGAACCGCACTGTATGATCTAAATACAGCTTTTGAGACACTGAAACGCTACCTGGCTTCCTGCTATCTTCTTATAGATCAGCTCAGTTCTTATCCTAATTTTCCTTTCATTTCTTCAAATACTTACTGAGCGCCTACTTACTTTGTCACAGACATACACTTGGAATTAAAAAAAAAAAAAAAAGGAAAAATAGCAGCTATTATTTTGCCTGCACAAGATTTCTCCCCAGCATCACCTATGATTGTGGTGGGACAACCAATTACAGTCCTCTCTACCCATGGGTCACCAGAATGGTCACATGACCTAGGCTTAGCCAATCTTAACATTCTATTCTCCTCAGCCCAGTTTAGTTAAAGGGTAGAAATATGGTCAATCAAGGCTAATCCAATTTCTTCCAGAAAAATTTGATAAATACATTTGGGAGCAGGAGGGGGTCCCTGACTCTGTTACAGTGAAAACAGTTCAGTTCAGTCACTTAGTCGTGTCCAACTCTTTGCGACCCCATGGACTGAAGCATGCCAGGCTTCCCTGTCCATCACCAACTCCCAGAGCTTGCTCAAACTCATGTCCATCAAGTTGGTGATACCATCCAACCATCTCATCCTCTGTCACTCCTTCTCCTTCTGCCTTCAATCTTTTCCAACATTAGGGTCTTTTCCAGTGAATCAGTTCTTCGCATCAGGTGGCCAAAGTATGGGAGCCTCAGCTTCGGCATCAGTCCTTCCAATGAATATTCAGGACTGATTAAAAACCAGATACATTGAAGAGCCACAGACAGCTATTTCTTACACAATGTGTTGAGAACCTATTTATAAATGAAGGAAAACAGAGGACAGTAGAATAAAGAATGAGAGAGAGAGGAGGAAAGAGAAGGAGAATTAGGGAAGCAAAGAGGGGTGGGAAGGAGGATGGATAAGTTTGAGAAGAACAGACACAGACGATAATAAGATGCACATCATTTCAGCCTTTGGATCCAGATAAACCAGCAAATCCTGGACTTGCATGTCAAATGGATCAGTGAATTATGGAACAAATTAGCTGAAAAAAATTTTTGAAACTTGCAACGGAGTCATGTAGTTTTCAGCCTCAAGATTAAGACACAGCTGCACATAGCTAGTTATAGATATTTTGCCTCATATTATGGAGGTTAAAATATGATATTCCATAGGAAAATATAAAGAACCTCCATCAGAAATGGGACAAAAGATGTGGAAGAAAGGCACAGGAGAGAGGACAGAAAGAGCATTCCACGTGGAGAGATAAATGTGAGTGAAAGGCAGTAGGGCAGAGTGTTCATTCAATGACCCAGTGCTCACTTGCATTTTCTCCTCTTTAGCTATTTTCCAGGTAGGGGCACCCTTGACACAGTGTTGGTGGATGAAATGTGAGCCAAAGATTGCTGGGCTGGGTTTCTATTTTATTGAAACCAAACCAAACAAAAAAAAACAGAAGCTGACACAATTCTTTAATATTGCTCCTTTCCACTTAACAATATTCATTGCCTGGAATATGGAAGAAAAGTTGGAGATATGGCAGCCACATTGTGAATATAAGGTGCAAAGTCAACATACTAAAGTTGGTGCAGCAGAGAGGCAGAAAGGGCCTGGGTCTCTTGAGTCAGTGCTGAGGAGTTACAATAGCCCTTAACTGTCTACCTACCTCTTGACTTTTCTTATACAAATAAAAACAGTTAAGACTCAGCAATTATATGCCGTGTTACATGAATCATTCTTAACTAACATAGGGATGTTCAAAATAACAGAACATACATGAGAAAAAATCAGAACTGATATCCAGCAGCTAAACAAAACACTTACAGGATGTACAAATATATGTTCTGAATAGTTGAGATCCCATGATGAACCTGTTGTTAAAAAATTTGAGAATCACCACTCAGAAGAACAAACTTTAGTTAACTGAGTGGTATGAATCAGCGAGAATTAAATTTGGAAACTTCACTAGGACTAGCACTTCAACTGGAATAGATTGTGGAGAATGTGAAATATAACTCTGCTACTGCTAAGTCACTTCAGTCGTGTCCAACTCTGTGTGACCCCATAGATGGCAGCTCAGCAGGCTCCCCGTCCCTGGGATTCTCCAACAAGAACACTGGAGTGGGTTGCCATTTCCTTCTCTGCATGAAAGTGAAAAGTGAAAGGGAAGTCACTCAGTTGTGTCCAACCCTCAGCAACCCCATGGACTGCAGCCCACCAGGCTCCTCTGTCCATGGATTTTCCAGGCAAGAGTACTGGAGTGGAGTGCCATTGCCTTCTCCAGAAATATAACTCTAAGCAGGACAATTTCATTTAGTAAAGAAAATATACGATTACATACATATGTAAGTGAAGCATGCTAAATAGAGTAAATTAAGTGCAATACCAAGAACAACTCTTAGAAATTCTCTATAGTCAGGATGTAAAGCAGAAGGAACATCACAATGAACAGTTTGATTCTGTGACCTCCCAGTACCTCGATTCACTGCCTGAAAGTTTATTTTAAAACTTTAGAGTATTGGGGCTATAAAAGTCATAGTCTGGAATCAGTTATTAAACCATTGAAAACACCTGGCTCCTCACAGAAGTTATTTGCTTGCATTGGCTAATTTACATACGTGAGTGAGAGAAAATGAAGTTCAAGTTTTTCTCAAAATAACCTTCAGAATAGAAAAATGCCTTACGTGAAACAATTTTAAATGTAATTACACAAAATGGCAGTTATGATATTAAGCATAAAATTAAAGAAAACTAGAAACTAGAAGGCAAATTTTAATAAGATGGATACTGTCTGAATTTTAGGTTATACAACTTGGTTTGATTTAAGGATTTTTTACATTTTCTTATTCCTAATTATCTGCTAACATCATAAACTGGACACTTAAGGTTTCTTTTCCTCTTAGCAGTGGAGAGTTAGAGTGAATATTCCAGCTATCCTGAAATGCAGATGCTTTATGTTTCAATTATTTGAATCATTATTGAAAATGAACACTGATAACAAGCTTAAGTGCAGCTGGGCAGGATACATGAAGCTGGCTTCCCTGAGGCATTATTGTATTTGCAAACACTCCATGGGGCACTAGTGCCCCATCCTGGAATTTCTCTAAGTGTAAAGTCTGCTTTCAGAATAAATCATTTGTGTACAAGCTAACCAGCATAACACCCTGATGAATGAGAGCAAAGATCAACTTTCCCTTCCTCATTCCTTACAAGTTGAAAAATCAATGGAAGATGGCTTTTCTGATCTGATTTTCTGACATATATACAATAACTTTCCTTATTGCTAACTTAAACTAGAAAGAAGGAAACACTAGCTCAAAATACCTTTGCAAGTTTTCAAGCAAATACTGTTTTTCCTCTGCCTTTTCCAATTCAATCAGCAGTCTTTTCAAAGACAGAAATATTTTGGCTCAGTAAAAACATTACTCTATAATGATCTGTTCTCTTATAATTTGTTGTTGTTAGAAAATACATGCTACCTAGATTTTATTGATCAGGATTTATGTTGAAATATTCCCTTTCTGGATTCTTATGGAAGTGAGCCGATTTCCTTATTCATAAAGCTTTAAAGACAGCACAGGAAGTTTGTATATCTCTTCATAGATTTCTTTCTTGTTTTCACAAAGACTGAGGGGCACAGTCTTTGTGGAAGACGTTTCATTTTATTGACTGCAGCTTTAAATATTATTATTGCTATCATTAACTTACCACAGATTTCCAAAAGAACTCTGATTAAGAATATATTGCTGTGCTGTAAGAATCTACCCAAACTGAAAACCCAGTGGAAAACAGGTGTCCTACTTTTACATATCACCATGGGACAGAAAGGAAACCCAAGGACAGAAACAAGCAAAAGTAAACACAAAAATTCTCTCCAAGTTATTCTTCTTGTCTGCAGAAATAATTATGGTAAGGAAGACACAATACTATCATTTATTAATAAATTATCAGTGATATGTTTTCATTTTCTTCTGTTTTCAAAATGGCATTCAAAATGGCTTAATCATAATTTTGTTTTTTTACTGCATATGTTAAAGATGATACACATGTTTCAAATTAAGAAAATTACATAAATCCCAAATATCTGTATTCTCTTATTTTAATGTCATACTTATTCACTCTATATTTTTTTTGAGATTCACTCTAAGTTACACACTAAATAACATAATTTTATTTAGACATCTGAAGCTGAACCTAGTTCTAGGGTTTATTTTTATTTTATTGATTTTGTTATCAAGGTTTGATCTACCATAAATGCTGTTATTTTTTCAGTATTTGAAGGTTTTTCTTAACTTACAGACCAAGTCCCAAGGCAATTGCTAAACATTAAACTTCCCTTTTAAATAAAATATTGCTCTTAGAAAATAAATTCTTAGAGGAAACATTTTAATATTAAGAAAGAACACTGTCAATATTTAAGTTCCATAACAGAAGTGTGTGGTTAATATAAATAAATTTATAAAAATTAAACAGATAAACCAAATCTTCAGGATTATGTTGCAGGAAAAATATATTTGTGCATATGTATTCTACATATAGCTTTAGATATAAAAGTATCTGAATGTATGCATTGATGGGGATTTAAAAATACACAAAATTTTACAAAAGCAAAATACTAATAAATAAACCATAACATTCTCAGAATATAAAAATTAATTTAACTGAAATGCATACAGCTCACATCAAACTTAGGGTAATCTGTAAATCTGATGAGAATATTAAATCGTGCAAAACAAGCTATTCCTCTTTTTACCCTCAAATCCTCAGGATCCAGGAAAGGTATTCTCACACAGCCCACAACTGTTCAAGCATCTGATACCCTTATTTCATTCCCTTGGGACTTTGTAATCTTGTTCCTCTCCTCTCTGCCTGCAATCACCCACCAATCCTGGACTCCAGACCCCACCGCAAGTTTTAAGTCAGGTGAATAGAACCACCTTTAACAAGACAGTTCAGGGAAGATATTCTGGAGCAGGAAATGGCAACCCACTCTACTATTCTTTCCTAGAAAATTCCAAGGAGAGAGAAGCCTGGCCAGCTACAGGCCATGGGGTCGCAAAGAGCTGGCCACGACTGGGCACACAAGCCCTTAAATCTTGAAGAGAAATCAGTATATCCTTTGATCTTGCTTTATCATCTCACTGAGTATACCTTCAGGCCCTCTCCCTACCTCAGGGCAGCTGTCTTCTAGAGTGGAGAGGAGTCTGCAGTGAGGCGAGAAGCATACTCTAATTAGGCTTCCCCTTGGAAAGCATTTTTAATCAGGAAAAAACAGTCTTGCTCAATATTTCTTTCTTAATGCAGTACAGCAGCAATGGAAAGAAAAAAGAGACAAGAAAGAAAACAAAAAATATCATGAATGCTGTATTTTGAATCAAGACTGAAAATCACTTTAAGGTTTCTGAATATACATTAAGAAAAATAGATATAGAGATATCTAACTTTCATACTCAAAAAATGTTTTTCTATTGTAAAATCTTTAAAGGTACATACGATCTATTAAAATCAAATCCTGCATTTAAATGTGCTATACATTCAATCAGGAAAGACCAAAGTTTTTAATCCACTGATTTTTTTTAGCTAACATGTTTGCTTTATAAATTTGGATTTAATAATACAGTTGACATTAATGAAGCGATTTGCGTGCACTCTAGAAAGATCCTGTAATCTAAAATTTTAAATGTCTTATTCTCCAATTGGGGTTTTATTGTTTCTAAGTACTTTAGATATTTAAGGGTAAAAATAAAGTTCATTGATTTTTTTCCCTTTTCAGAAACAATCTATGTTTTGCCATTCTGAACAATGACCTTATTACCACATGTCAATTCAGATTGATTAGTTGTGAGCCAAGATCATGTCGATCAAACCATCAAGGCCTCATGTTTGTAAAAACTTCACCACTCTCAGCTTGAAGTTCATAAAATATTAAAAAGGAAAAGTAAACATTTTATATACAGGAAAGTACATCTGCATTCCCACAGCCAAGGTCTATGTAACTCCTCAAAGTTGGACACAACTTACATGCCTCCCTCTTAAGAGAACATCTTTGATTCTAATAAGAAGGATAACATGTAATATATAAATAATATTTTTCAAAATAATATGTAAAATTAAACAAAATTATGTTTTAAATTCACTGTCTGTGGTTCCTGAAAATTAGAAAAAAACTTTTAAGATCTTTTTTTTAAGAATGTAACTGTTAGTAACACAGTGTTTTATATATATTGAGAGTCCAATACATATCTGATAGTTGATTGGTTGGTTGGTTGACTGAATATTTATATATATAGATAAATAGGGATGCATGGATGCATGAACTGATGGATGGATGGAAAGAAGGAGGGTGAGGGGAAAATGAAGGGAGACAGAAAGGAAGGAAAGAAGACAGAAGGAAGGGAGACTCTAACAATGAATATAATATTAACATATGAAATAGGTCCACCTAGAGCGAATATGAATTAAAAGGATGTGACAGTCTTCCTGAAATTCTTCTAAATCTTTGAAGCACAGTTTGAAAACTACTCATATAGGAAGCCTTTAAACTAATGAATACTGCAGGTAAAATAAATAATAATCTGTAAAAAATAAGAATAGCCTCCTAAGGTAAATAAAAAGTCAAATATTGAACATGTGATTCTCATTTGTTAATCAACTCTGGTTAGTAATTATTGAGATCTTTAGTTGATACAAAATGAGAATACAGATTCATTTTTACATAGTAAGTAATAGCTGTTGAATGTTAGACAAGTTTCTTAAACCATCTCTCAATATTTTGTTTATAAAATGGGAAAAATAGCCCAAAGGGTGACTGTAAAAATTAGAGTTCACACATGCAATGTGTTTTCAACAGTGACAAGCTCCTATCTCCTAGCTCCTATTAAGCACTCAATAAATAGTATCTATTAAAAAAAAAACAAATCAACCCTTACAATTATGATTGCTTCTAAGGGCATAGTATTTACCATGCACAGTTCTTAGTAAACTATATCAACAAATTTAACTTACCTATTCTATAAATCTTGGTTTTAATTTATCACAATTTACACAATTTTTACAACAATTTTGTTGATTTCTCCTAGTACTTTGAGATACTATGTTTCCTGTAAAGTAGATGACAAAGTATAAGTTATTATCCTTAAGGATTCACTGTATAAAAAAACTTATTTGCTAAGAACATTAAAATTTATAAAGTATTTTCACACTGAGAGCTTCAAACTGAGTACAAAAAGTTTATTTCACAAAAGAGGAATAAAAGCAGTATCCTTATGTTATAAAAAAGGGTCCTGAGGTACTGAGATTTTAGACAAGCTACTGAAGATCACAGAACATTCAAAATTTGAGGATTTATTTTCATTGATGGTACATTAATCTGAAAAAAAAGTTGTGCCACTCAAATATTACTTTTTTGTTCCCTTCTTTCTTTCTCTCCCTTCTTTCCTCTCTCTTTCCTTTAAAAAAAATAACTTGTCAAAAGGTAGGGTTATATTCATAATTTGGCATCTTGAGTCTCTCCTCATATTAAAGCCCTCCTGGTTTGTCTGGGATGAAATGAAATGATGAAACCATTAGAAGTTCTAAGGAGGAAGACACAGCCCAAAGGTGAGACTTTTCCTCTCACTTTCAGACACATCTGATACTCTCACTGATGTGTGAGCTATTCATCTCAATGGAGGAGGAATAAAACTCACAGGTATTCAACTCATAGTTGTTGTTTTTTTAGTAGAAGAACTTAATTCAGAGAGAAAGCAAAGCGTTAATGCAATTCTCCTTTCAGTGGAGTTTGACTTAAGTAAAGACAGGGGATGAGCAGAATAGTGTCAGAGGACCAGAGCTAGGGGAGAAAATGAAGACTCTTTCATTCCTTTTCACACCCAAGTATTACAGTTTTCCTCCACTGTGCTGCTCATGGAATACTCTTCTCTTTCAGAGCTTGTCTCATCTTCACAGCCTCCCTGAAGTGCAGTCCTACTCTTAGGAAGAGCCATCCTATTTCACTAACCCTTCCATCAAGCCATTTCCATCCTATCACGTTCAATCTACTTCCTGCTTGAAGTCTTTGTAGGTCTGTTTGTTACACCTGAGAATAGCTAACTGCCAGGCATGTCACAGCTGACTTCTCCTTACTGCTGCCACCAATGCATTCAGTTCAGTTCAGTCACTCAGTCGTGTCCAACTCTTTGCGACTCCATGAATCACAGCACGCCAGGCCTTCCGGTCCATCACCAACTCCCGGAGTTCACTCAGACTCACTCCCATCGAGTCAGTGATGCCATCCAGCCATGTCATCCTCTGTCGTCCCCTTCTCCTCCTGTCCCCAATCCCTCCCAGCATCAGAGTCTTTTCCAATCAGTCAACTCTTCGCATGAGGTGGCCAAAGTACTGGAGTTTCAGCTTTAGCATCATTCCTTCCAAAGAAATCCCAGGGCTGATCTCCTTCAGAATGGACTGGTTGGATCTCCTTGCAGTCCAAGGGACTCTCAAGAGTCTTCTCCAACACCACAGTTCAAAAGCATCAATTCTTTGACGCTCAGCTTTCTGCACAGTCCAACTCTCACATCCATACATGACCACAGAAAAAACCATAGCCTTGACTAGATGGACCAGTGCATTCACATTTATTAAAAAATAATAATAAATAAATAAATAAATAAAAGCTGAATGCTTTCTATAGTAAACACTGGGTTCTGAAGATTTTTTGTTTTAGAGAAAAATATGTATATTTTATTAGCACTAGAAAGTCCTCTCTCATTTCTTTATTACAAAAGCCAGTGAGTTTGGAGTTTTGTCAAAATGTTAAACATAGAAGTAACCGTATGATCCAGCAATTCTATTTGTAAGTATATATCCAAAAGAAAAGTAAGATGTGCAGATTTTAAAAAAAGAAAAAAAATACACGAATGACAGTGATTCCAGATTTCTGAGTCTCTCTTCTTCAGTCTTATTCATATGCTTTGTTCAAGCCCTGAGCACTGGTTGCCTAGAGCTTATGATCTTGGACGAAAGTAATATCCTTACCCATATTATCGTTCTCATCTCTCTCCCTTTACCATATTCTCTTGAGCATCACAAATATAATCTTTCCAAAGTGTGAATCTGTATGTTTTGCCAATAACTGACAACTAATCTATTAGATACCCTCCTTACCCAGTAAGGTGGCATGTGAATTTCTAAGGATGTCATGTAAGGGACTTTGTGATATTGACTCCACGGACTTAAGTAGAACCCTCTCTTGACTCACCAAAACATATTCTTTGTGGGCCACGTGGAGCTGCTCACCATCCACCTTCACCTCTGCACCAGCCTGAAACACCCTTCCTTCCTCCCTCCTGGGTGAACACATCCTTCCAGACCCTAAAAGTGCTCCTCAGTGATGCCATGCACCCATAGCACACTCTGCTCTGCCTTCACAATCACCACAGTGGATATAATGACTCTGTATAGTTGTGATTTTCACAGGTAGGAGTTCCATGGGGGCACGGTCAACATTTTAACTTATTTTCACATCTCTTACTAGGGGCTTAGCACACAATGGTCCTCAAAGGTCCAGAGTACTTTTCCTGGTTTCTATGGAATTATCAGAATACCTATTAATTCTTATCTATTTCTGTTAAGAGCTCAAAAGGCAGGACCCAATTTTGCAGAAACTTTAATGGTACTCTAAGTGTGTTGGTGGTGATCACCACCAACACATATACATATATACATATACACATACACATATACAACATATCACATTGTGTATATGTTATTCTTTAGTATATTATTGATGTGAACAACCCAATCCTTGGCAGGTATGCTTATCTATCCTCAAGGAGATCCAACCAGTCCATCCTAAAGGAGATCAGTCCTGAAAATTCACTGGAAGGACTGATGCTGAAGCTGAAGCTCCAGTACTTTGCCCACCTGATGTGAAGAACTGACTCATTGGAAAAGACTCTGATGCTGGGCAAGATTGAGGGTGGGAGAAGAAGGGGACGACAGAGGATGAGATGGTTGTATGGATGGCATCACCGACTCAATGGACATGAGTTTGAGTAAGTTCTGGGAGCTGGTGAAGGACAGGGAAGCCAGGTGTGCTTCAGTCCATGGAGTCGCAAAGAGTCAGACACGACAGAGTGACTGAACTGAACTGACTGATCCTAAAGGTGATGATATGCTGTCAGAGATATCATCTCTTGCCATTTTACTGAGGATGTTAGTGAGGATATATGTAGGAACATATGTCCTCTGGAATTAAAAATGACTGGGAGAAATCTGATTTTAATTAACCTCCAAAAGGCTTGAGTTTCTCAATTTGTAAAACAGGGACAAAACTACTCACGCCACAGGACCTTTCCTAGGACTAGGGGAGGTAAAATATGTAAAGCACTTTGGAGACAGATTGTCTCATTCAGAGCAAATACTTGAACTTTTTCTCTCATCTTTGCCTTGATAATTATTTCAAAATCACCATGATAAGCTTATTTTGATACTCCATTTGTCTTACCAATTCAAATTCACATGAAAATCAGACTCCTACCCTGATAACAATGAGAACACCAGATTTCTAAATCATTGCAGATTTCTAAGTCAAGGTTGAATCAAAGAAAAAAAAGCAAATAATGATCACAACTTGTTATCTAATAATGTTACTTATTTTAAAATGCAATGAGAGCACAGAGTTCAAAATCAAGGTATCTGACTTTCAAACTTTTCCATTTTAAAGGGGCCATGGGAATATAATGCAACCTTGATGGAAGAAGAACCAAACTTCCAGACTGAGAGACTGAGGTAGATGTTAATTTTAAATATTTTCAAATAACATTACACATTAAAAAATACTCATTTAATAAAATTGTATATCAAGCTCACTTAAAATTTTCAATTTAACTTGTAACACTTTTAAAGTTTTTTGAAAGTTTTTTGTTTTGTTTTAAACATGCATGCCCCATAGACTCTGAAGCTATTTTCCTATTTTCTACATTTATGAGCTGATTATTTTACCAAGGAGATTTCAAAAAGAAACACTAGTGGCTGCATTTCCTGAGTCTTTAAGCCCTGGATTGGGAGGTATGGAAAGTGGCTGGAGAGCTTTGCCTTGAAGAAGGAGCGTTTCCAGGCAACCTTGCACAGTTGAACAGCCACCAGCAACTGAAACAATGGCTAACGCTGGCAGGGCTCCATTAAAGGAGAGTCCACAGAAATACACTGAGTGTTGTGTGTGTGGTGGCAGGGAGTGTTTATCCTTTCTTTAAAGGAATAATACAGCTTAAATATGAGCTAGAGTAAATAATAAAGACAGAAATATTGGAGAAACCAATCTAGGAAAAAACAGTATATTGTCCATGTTCTTTGAATGGTTTTCAATGTCATGGACACGACTTCAGGAATGCTAACCTATCTGCATGAGTAAAGGATTCACCTCTTTCTTAGTTGTCCATTCATACTATGAATACAGCCTGTTACACTGTGTTTTATGATGGACCAATGTATAAGTAGGCGATCCAATCTGGTACCAGTGGTAACCTCAACTTTAGCTTGAAATGGAAACACACAAATTAAAGTTGATGATGCTTAAATGATACCATATCATGGGATATTTGGCTGGGATGGAGAGGGCATGATAGAGCAGACATATAGAGCCTTTCTCTAATCTTTAAGAGAATCATCTATCTCAGAAATCCAAGCGTCTAGAAGTTTTGGATATATCTTCTTATGCTAGCTTCTTTTCTAACACAGATTAACTCATGTCTGTTTCATTTAATGATCTCAAGTTACTGAATGTCATTCCAGAATAAAATGTCCATTAACACAAAGAATGAATAGCGAAAAGATTCATAAAATTTTGTAATCATTTAGCTGGATTCCTATTTAACAATATCATTTATAGCATGACCTAGTCTGTGTATTTTAAACATAAATAGACTTCTCAGTAATGCTAGTCCCTAAAAAGCCTCACTTCTATCAGTCAAATAAGTCACAATAATAGTGATAATAAAAGTAAATTGCTATCTGTTTCATTAGATATTTAAGGGAGACTCTGAGTTTTAAAGCAATCAGAGATATATAAAAGATAATATCTAATATAGCTGATCATTCACTCCTTTGCGTATTTACAGGTGGGAGTGAGTCTGAAAGGATCACCTGGAATATTAGAAACAATCTGAAGTTCAGACTTCACTAAGTATCATGGATTATACTATCTTCTTAGAGCTAATCTGTATTAGAAGACTGTATTTATGTTTTAATTCAAAGATTTCACTCCAAATGTGCTTCATACAAAGACCACCCGAATTTGTTAGACACGGCAGCAATTAGAACACAAGGTATCTTAAGAAAATGCCTTTTAAAAAATGTCATCTGTCATGAACATACACCATGCAGCCAAAAACAACAGCAGCAATTTTTGGAGAGAATTCTACAAAAGGAAATGTGAGTAGTAATTAAACATGTCACTTAAATGAAATAAAACTAGCTTTCTGTCAAGATCTAACAAATTCAGAAAACCCTCAAAGGCACAAATTACCCCATTCAATAGCTTCATGGTAAAAGAAATGTATAGAAGCAGGATCAATTTACAGGCCATAGCCAAAGCTTTATCTCTTTACTAGCAGAGGTGTTAGCCAGTATGATTTAATATTCACTCAGCCGGAAGAAATGCGTTACACATTGAAGCTATGTGCAATGCTGATAATTACACACCTGTTGCCATGGTAATTTTGGAAGCTGCCATGGATATAATTAAAATTCCAAACCAATAAAATCACCTTACCAAAATTTGATAACTTTAATCAACTCAAAAATTAGGAAAATGTCCTTCCTATCATTTTAAACAATAGCTGACAAATGAGGAAAAGAAAGGACACATAAGATGCTATTCTTTCTTGCTCTTGTGATTCTCTCCTCTTTCACACACACACACACATACACCAAACACATACACACACACTACACGTGCAATTTTTTTCAAAGTTTTTCCTTTTGAAATCCTGACAGCAATTGTCTTAAGTCTATTATCATATTTCAGCAGATGGTGACAATATATAATTAGATTTGGTAGGCTTTGCCCACCAAGATCATTTTCTATAGTTTCCTCTACCATTTAACCATTTAGATTGTTTGCAAACCCTACTTAATAAAGAGTAAAGACATTTATAGCATGCTGTGCTCATTCATGCAAAAGTATCCCTATTTTTTTTAAGCCATTCAAGGTACCTCCATGAGCCCTTCCAAGTACATGCCAGAAATAAAAGGTTTATTTGCTTTTGTTTAAAACAGTCACCAAACCAAAACTTTGGAATAAGTTTCATGCCCTTAAAAGTGTGCACAGTTGGATGAAAATTTGGTGCCTTTGGTCATCCAGTCAGTTCAGGACCCACATTAGGATTGTCAAGTTGTGTCAGGACTTTGAGCACTCACTGGAGTGCCTTTAATCCTCCAAGGTTTTCTCAAATGTCACAGCCATCTGGAGGAAAAGGAGCTTCCCCACTGGCCTCCACTGACCACAAATTACTTTCTAAAGACAAAGACAACAATAGAAAGCAGTTAATAAATATTTGATTTTTTTTTCCAGAAAGGGAAGGTGAAACACTACCTTTTCATCTTAATTTAGCATTAAATGCTTTTACACCATATACAAAAATGAGAAAATAATGCTTGCCTGGTATTTCATTTGAAGACAAATGCAAAAGTTCATTACAAAATTGAAGAAACATTTCAGAGGATATTTGAGTAGCTGCTAATGTAGTGCTCACTTTCCTTTGCAGCTTCTGCTAGTTTTAGAAGAACTAACCATTTAATCCTATGCACGGAACAGGATCACTGTTAAGTTACCCAAAGTACACATTATTCTGTGGTCCCATCCACTTCCGAAGTTGAATGTGCAGAGTTACCAAAATTTTAGTAACTTGAGTTTAGAATAAACTAAAGTTCAGTGCAATGTTCCTTCAGAATCCCCACTGCAAACTCTAAAAAGAAATCTGGTTTTAGTTTCCTCATTGGAGGATATGACTGTAATCCTCTTCTCTAAGGAAAGTTACTTCCTTGTCTGGCACAAGAAAGACTGGGAAACCAGCTGCATTCTCTTGTAAGAGACACTATTTGCAGCTGCATTCAGGCCATAAGGTTCTGATGGGCTTACCTGAGCTGCTCTCCCAATGCAAAGGAAAAAAGTCAATAAGAAAGGTTTGTAAGATATTTTGCATACGATGTAGTAAATGATGCAAGTGCCTGTTCTCAATAAAAATGCTTTTTGTTATTATTAAATGTTGTGCATTATTTACATGGGGTCCTGCCTTTGTAGTTACGCAATTTGTAAAAAAAAAAAAAAAAAAAATTACAGTATACGTAGATACAGTTGAAAGTCTTATTAAGCTTAGAGACCCTCATTTGGTGGCTCAGCCAGTAAAGAATCTGCCTGCAACGCGGGAGACACAGGTTCAATCTCTGGGTTGGGAAGATCCCCTGGAAAAGGCAACAGCAACCCACTCCAGTATCTTTGCCTGGAGAATTCCTTGGACAGAGGACCCTGGTTGGCTATATTCCATAAGGTCCCAAAGAGTATGACATGATGAGCGACTAACAATTATCACAAGCTTAATTTTATCATTATACTTGTTTTTATTTTTTAATGTCTATTGAAAGTATCGTCTTTAAGTTCAAAATAAAATATACAAGTTACACATAAATTCTACAATTTCATCATGCTTTAAAATAAAGGTTTTTTTAATATATATAAAGTTAAAACCTTAATTTTCACAAAAGCCTAAAGTTTTACCTTTGCCAGGGGTTAATTCTCTGTCAGAAGGCATATAATTTTACACCTGCTACAAGCACACCTCAAATCTGCACCAAGAGAAGTCTGTTTTTCCTACTACAACACCTCTAGTCAAAAATAGGCTCTAATTTAGAACAAAGGCAAGATGAGATATACTCTGAGAACTCAGCTGGTGCGTCTCCCTGGTCCACTTCTACATTCAAAAGATATCTCCTAATTACACAACATCAGTTTTCATAAAGGTCTTTACAACATACTTTTTTATATTGTATAAATTTATTTATTGAATCAAATATTTCTTGAAAGGCTGATAGTCTACTATGAAATTAATATGCTTTGAGAATTAGTAAATTTGAAAATCCAAAGTAACTTTTCCTTTCCAGCAGTCAAGATAGTAGTGTTTGCACAATCCGATATACAAGTCCAAAATCTCTAGCCTTGGTGATTAATATTTAATATGCATTAACAAAGTGTTCTACTTTTTAGCTTGTATTAATCTGATGAAACAAAAATCTTAACTCCTAATAATAAACACCAGATATATACAAAATTCCAGTTAAAACATGCGCATAAAATATAAGAAGGAATAAGAGGTGAGAAATAGCTTCTACTCCGCACAAGCCGCAAGAGTGATGGATCAGCCAACCATGAGTAGAGTTATGCACTGAGCTATGGTGATGATTTGAAGTTCAGTAAGTGACACATTAAGTACTGCTATCACACAGTCGTTCACTCAATCATTGGAATGCTAGGAGAAAAATGACTGTACAAAAGGAAAATCACATATATAGAGGCATACAGCAATGACATTTTGCCAGCCTAAAGCAGGAGTCTATTCAACAAGCAACAGATGCACTGTCATTCTCAGTCTATAAAAGACATTCGAATATCTGCATGGTAAAAAAACACAAATGAAACCCAAGAATGTAGCTGTCACATGCCAATCATGAATAAATAAATGCTGAGACAAGAGCTAAGAGAAGCTATTAAAGGTCCCTATTGGGAAGACATCATCACAGCACAAACTGTATTATAATTTAAGGAACTCTGTTGATACTTGGGATCACAAACAAACTCTGCTGCCTGGGAAGAAGTATTATTCAACACCTCACTCAAGCATGACTGTTTATATGACGGGATAAGGACACGCAGACACTCATTATTAACATATTTTATAAAATATCACAGAGTAAAAAAAAAACCATGTCATGTGTGTCTGCTTAGTCATTTAGTCCTGTCTATGTAGTTCTTTGGACTGTAGCCCACCAGGATCCTCTTCCATGGTATTTACCAAGCAAGAATACTGAAATGCGTTGCTATGCCCTCCTCCAAGGGATCTTCCCAAACCAGGGATCCAACCTGCGTCTCCTACACCTCCTGCATTGCAGGTGGGTTCTTTACCTGGCTGAGCCACTGGGGATTCATGGCAAAGCCACGTTTATGCCATCTGAGAAACAAACTACATCAAAACTTCAAAACATGAACATGTACAAGAATGTTGAGTTTCAAAGTCTATTACTATAAAAAGTTACAATGTTGTGCTACTATTCAAATATTTCATTTGCATTATTAAAAAATATTAAAAGTATAACCTATACAACACTAAATGAGTGAGTGAAGTAAGTGAGTAAAGTCGCTCAGTAGTGTTCAACTCTTTGTGACCCCATGGACTGTAGCCCACCAGGCTCCTCCATCCATGGGATTCTCCAGGCAAGAATATTGGAGTGGGTTGCCATCTCCTTCTCCAAGGGATCTTCCCGACCCAGGGATCAAACCCAGGTCTCCTGCATTGCAGGCAGACACTTTAACCTCTGAGCCACCAGGGAAGCCTTAAACTATACTTCTATTCAAAATGTAAAAGGAAAGAAAAAATAAGCAGTCTAACATTATGTTGTTTTTATAAATAAATTTGAAGTTATTTGTATCTTCAAAGAGAAAAATGCAGTGTTTCTTTAGAAACAATATCTATTAGTAGCATTTGCTTTTTAATTAAAAAATCAAATATTCATTTAACAGTAATGTATCTAATATTTTCAATATATTTTACTTTCTGGACTATGGGGAGAAATTGAAACAGAGTTATGCACAATCAGTAGAAGTGACAGTTTCATGAGATGAGGAGCAACATTATAAGATGAGCTCCAGTGATGTAATGATGATAGAATGATGATCCATTATATCTCATACACAAACTAGGGACATATAAAGACTACTGATTCTAGCCCTTTGCTGTCCACTTGGAACTATTCAGTTCAGTTCAGTTCAGTCGCTCAGTCGTGTCTGACTCTTTGTGACCCCATGAATCGCAGCACGCCAGGCCTCCCTGTCCATCACCAACTCCCGGAGTTCTCTCAGACTCACTCCCATCGAGTCAGGGATGTCATCCAGCCATCTCATCCTCTGTCGTCCCCTTCTCCTGCCCCCAATCCCTCCCAGCATCAAAGTCTTTCCAATGAGTCGACTCTTCGCATGAGGTGGCCAAAGTACTGGAGTTTCAGCTTTAGCATCATTCCTTCCAAAGAAATCCCAGGGCTCATCTCCTTCAGAATGGACTGGTTGGATCTCCTTGCAGTCCAAGGGACTCTCAAGAGTCTTCTCCAGCACCACAGTTCAAAAGCATCAACACTGTTAATCAGTTATACTCCAACATAAAATACAAAGTTAAAAAAATAAATAAAGGTTACCAGTTCCAGCAAAATGAATCTTGTACATGCTTTGTGAAATCTGCTGATTCCAGATTATATTTTAAGTTATTTAAAAAGTCAGTTTGGAAGATACTGACCTACCCTGTTAAAACAACAAACGATCTAGGAGAAAAGCATAATCAATGAGAAAATACTCTATCAACTCCTCTAAAAAATAATCAAGATCAGAAACAGTCCTACTCATTCCTTATTAATTAATCTATGTTACAGACATGGTTAAGCTGAAAGGAACAAAGTCTAAACTTCAGAGGGTTCGCAATCTGAATGAAAAATACATGATGCCCACCTCCCAGTCATTTAAGCCAATATCCAAACAATTCCAAACTTAGAAAACAAAAGCATCTCTATTGGTGCAGTTTAAATACGAAAGCAAGATAAAATGCAAATACTTCAATGATCTACTCTGTGGAGGACGTCAATTAGATTCAGGACTCTCATTAGATCAAAAATAACACAGTTTAGAGTGAAGCTGTGTGGTAGCTGAGGAGGCATACGTTACTTTACACTTGAAGAGACGGGAGAGATGTGTCCCACCATCTTGGAGCTACTCAGTTCAAAATGCAGAAGGAATTGGATCTCTATGCTGAGACTGTCCACCAGTCTAGAACTCTTATCTAAACAGCCCAAACAGTCAACATTTGATTCTCCATTTCTACACAGATGTCTAATTTCCTTTCAAAGGTGAAATTTCTAAGGCCATGGTTCCCAAAATGTGTACCAAGGCAACTTAGGGAATTTGTAGCCACTGTCATGATATTTTATTTCTAGAGCAAAACTGTGATACTTAACATCTCTGGAGATTACATCAAGAATTAGCTTACAGTAGTTCACAGTTTTCAAGAAGTATGTGTTCATACTCTTGATACATTCCTTTTGATGACATCATACTTTTATAAAGCTGGGATTTAGAAGTTGCTATTTTGGTAAAGAATCTGCCTGTAGTACAGAAGACCAGGGTTCAATCCCTGGGTCAGGAAGATCCCGTGGGGAATGAAATGGCAATCCACTCCACCCACTGCCTGGAGAATTCCACGTACAGAGGAGCCTGGAAGGCTACAGTCCATGGGGTTGAAAAGAGATGGATACAAATGAGCAACTAACATTTTCACGTTTTTTAGAAAAAAAGCAATTACTGCACAAAAATCAATGTTGACTAAGAAGTGAGGGGAGCAGTATCCAATCTGAATCTGAGGTCAAGAAACCATATGGAGCCCAACAGGTACACATGTCCCCTTAGAAAGGTACTGTGGTTAGTTAAGAATGGAACAAACTGTCATTAAAAAAAAATATATATATATATATATATATGTCATGTCTGTGCTCAGCCGTGTCCTACTCTTTGCAACTCTGTGGACTGTAGCCCACCAGGCTTCTCAGTCCATGGGATTCTCCAGGCAAGAATACTGGAGTGGGTTGCCATTTCCTTCTCCAGGGGATCAGGGATCAAACCCAGGTCTCTCGCATTGCAGGCAGACACTTTAACCTCTGAACCACCAGAGAAGCCACTATATATATATATATGAAGTCATTCAGTCGTGTCCAACTCTTTGCGACCCCATGGACTATAGCCTACCAGTCTCCTTAGTCCGTGGAATTTTCCACGCAAGAGTACTGGAGTGGGTTGCCATTTCCTTCTCCGGGGGGATCTTCCCAACCCAGGAATCAAACCTGGGTCTCCCATACTACAGGCAGACACTTTACCGTCTGAGTATTTTTATCAAACAGCTACTTAATGGTTAGGACACAAATCTTATTAAGTTGTTTAGACTTAACTACCTAATCAACAAAACTCTAGTAAGGTGTTAGAAAATAAATCTTTATTAAGTTATTAGGATCTAACTACCAAATAAATGAACTATTAGGTATTTCTTTTGAACTTGAGCTCCAGGAATAAATTCTTAAGAAATCAAGAACATTTGGAGGCCTCTGGTAGACATTCACTCACCAAATACAAGAGAAATCTAACTACCGTTTCAGTTTCCCTGGTTGCTCAGCTGGTAAAGAATCTGCCTGCAGTGCAGGAGACACTGGTTTGCTTTCTCGGCTGGGAAGATCCCACTCCAGTTTTCTCGCCCAGAGAATTACATGGAGAGAGGAGCCTGGCAGGTACAGTCCATGGGGACACGACTGAGTGAATTTCACTTCACTTACATATCCTGATCTTTCCTTGGGAATGACACATTTTTCCCATTATCAGTCCAAGCACTTCACATGGAATTGACTCTACTATTGATTTCAGGAATGGACAGACTCCGGCCAGGCTAACTGGAACATCAGAATCCTCCTGACTCACTGATGAGTTCAGAGGCAGATGTCTGACTTAACTGGAGCCAGCGTAACACCATGAGACTTTCCACTGAGACTGCTGGAAAGCAGGCAATAATTCATTTCTACCAAACTTGAACCAAGGAGGATGAGCTCCCAGCGCTGCATCGGAAGCTCTGTGAAGCCAGAAAGTAAAACCAATATCGAGAGAGTTGAAGATGAAGAGGCAGACAAACCGTCTCGTACTGACAGAATTGGAACCTCTATATTGCAATCACCTGGGACCACATGTTGAGCACTATGTGCCACTGCCTTATCCCTCCAGTATCCAGCACAGTAGATGCCATTTAGAACCTTGCTACCCACAATACTGTCTATAAACTAGAAGCACTGACACCATCTGGAAGCTTCTAAAAAATGCAGAACCTTAGGTCTCATCTAAACTTAATGTATGAAAACCTGAATTTTAACAGGTGATTTGATGCACATTTAAGTTTGTGAATTAGGGAAAAAAATTAAAAATGTAAATGAGTAAATAAAAGCCAACACTGTCATGATTTTAATGCAAGACCTCAATTTTCCTGATTGAATTACACCAACAGCATCTTAACTCTTTTCTTTCAGAGACCTATGCTCACTCAAATCCACTGTACATATTAAAACAGAGTATTTTTTCCCCTAAAACACAAATCTGTTCATGACATGCTACTGCTTGAAATCCGTCAGTCGCTCTCCAATGGCTGAGACAATCAAGTAAAACAGTATAAGAAAGCCCCACTACAAATATCCAGCTATCTACAGATTCATTTCTCTTCATTCGTCCTCTGTGTTTGTGGCATCTGCCTTACACTCTGCTCATCTCTGTCTCTTGAGAAGTCCTCCCCCCCACCTTTGCTCACTTAATTCTCTTATGTTCTATTTAGTTGCCTTACTGGTCCTTAAAATTGAAAAAAAAAAAAAATACAGAGTTTAGCAAAATAGTAAACTGCATGTGCTTTGAGTTAACCCTGATGTTTTTTATGCAGACAGTCTATAAAGTCATAACCTTTAACAACTCTAGATACATCTGCTACCTAAATTTGAATAAACTGATGGGCATTTCACATTTTGACTGATTTTTGGTGAAATGTTCATACCTGTAACCTAGTGTCCAAAACAAAATACCGCATTACAAAATAAGGCAAAGAATTCACTCTTCATATATAAGCACTAAAATATCTGGCAAAGTAAATCGCATAGCTGGACTAGTATATGGTATCCTGAAAAGTACTTGAAATCTGAAGGTGGATGGATGTGGGCTTAAAACTCAGATCTTCCGCCTAATAAATAAGCAGTCTTGAGATAAGAGTTTCTTTTTATTTATCTATTTACTTTTGGCTGTGCTGAGTCTTCGTTGCTGCCTGCGGGCTTTCTGTAGCTGTGGTGAGCAGGGGCTACTCTTCACTGTGGTGTGAGGAGTCTCACGACGGTAGCTTTTCTTGTGGAGGACAGGCTCTAGGGCATAAGGGCTTCAGTAGTTGTAGCACGTGGGCCCAGCAGTGGCACGTGGGCTTAGTCACCGCTGGCAGGCGGGCCAGGGATTAAAGCCATGTACCCTGCACTAGCAACTGGACTCAACAACTGGACCACCAGGGAAGGCCCATTATACAGTTCCGTAATGTTCAGTAAAATGTGAGTAATATCTTGCTGACACGTTAAGTACCAACTCCTTTCCTTTTCATTACCACCATTCCCCACTTGGCTACTAATCCAAATAATTTTTTCTCATTCTTTTTCTAAAAAAAAATTAATATCTCCTGCCTATATATTTGTTATAGTATAGCTTATATAAAGCTTTTCATATCTCAGTATATTTAAATTAAAACAATGACTCATAATCTAAGGTGATTTTATCTCCTGAGGGGGTATTTGGCAGTGTCTGGAGACATTTTTGATTGTCACAAGTGGGGGATGCTCTGGCATCAATTTGGTAGAGATCAGCAACATTGCTAAACTTCCTATAATAAATAGGACAGTCAGTCACAGCAAAGAACTATATAGTCTAAAAATACCAATACTGCTGAGATTGAGAAACCTTCAGTTATAGCAACAGATGCAGAATGTGCAGACTTTGCGCTACTAGGTTTGTCTCTTTCTAGGAAGCTGGCTCCATCAAGCTAGGAGAAACAGGATCAAGATCAGCCACATAGGAAGGATTTATTTCAGATGAGGAAAGGGCCAAAGGTCCTCAAAGCATCCATAGCGAGCAGCGGGACCTCGGCAGTGAAAAGATCCAAGTATGCAAAAGGATGCTGGTCTGTGACACTCAAGACCTCAGCACTGGCAAAAATTCCTGGACCCAACCTAATTAAGGCAAAGAGCCAAAGAGCCACAGGTTTCCAAAGACCCATGGCAATTTTGGAAGAAAATACATCAGCACTGGTAAAGATGAACTGAAGAGAGAGGCCCCACCACTATTTTCTGGATAGTATCTAAAACTCTTAGTTCTTATAGGATCCCTTTATATATCCCTCAGTTCTTATAGGATCCTGAAGGATGCTATCATGACTGAGATTTAAGTTCCCACCTGACTGGTGAAATGTGAATTTAAAATCAAATTTAATTTGATTTAAAAGATAGAAAGTGTTATTTCTTACAAAAATTAGTGAAACACTAGCCATACCCCTTACTCATTCCACAAGCAGTAACTACTGGCGGGTGCCACTGATATAAATCCTCTCAAAAGGAATTTGCATGTATTTATAAAGCATCTATTATGTTCTTGGCAAGGCAGGCATAACAGAAAATAAAATTAACCATGGCTCCCTTGTCTTCCCAAAATACACTATATCAGAGAAGAAAAATAGCTCTCCTGTTTAAACGAAAGAATACTGTCCGAAGAAAAAATAGGATTTTAGAAAGCTAGGGGTTATCAGTAGTGTTTCCTAACCCACAGGTTAAGCAGGATTAGTAAGATTAAGGTTTTATTTGGTTAGATAGTGATCCAGGACAACTATTCAGAAAACGGCTCACTAGGGTGAATGGGCTTCCCTTGTGGCTAGGCTGGTAAAGAATCCGCCTGCAATGTGGGAGACCTGGGTTCAAACCCCAGGTTGGGAAGATCCCCTGGAGAAGGGAAAGGCTACCCACTCAAGTTTTCTGGCATGGAGAATTCCATGGACTGTATAGTCCATGGGATCACAGAGTCAGACACTACTGAGTGACTTTCACTTTCAGGGTGAATGGAATTAAAATCCCTAGGATGCCAAGGAGGGAGACAAGGGAAGGATACAAACGGTGTGCGGAGAGTTTGGTAGAAAAGGAAAAGAAAGAGGAAAGCTTGACTCTAGATCCATTTTCCCTGAAACAGATGGCTATTCTATTCATTTAAACCCTCATCAGTTCAGTTCAGTTGCTCAGTCGTGTCCGACTCTTTGTGACCCCATGAACCGCAGCACGCCAGTCCTCCCTGTCCATCACCAACTCCCGGAGTTCACTCAAACCCATGTCCATTGAGTCAATGATGCCATTCAACCATCTCATCCTCTGTCGTCCCCTTCTTCTCCTGCCTTCAATCTTTCCCAGGATCAGGGTCTTTTCAAATGAGTCAGCTCTTCACCTCAGGTGGACAAAGTACTGGAGTTTCAGCTTCAACATCAGTCCTTCCATTGAACACCCAAGACTGATCTCCTTTAGGATGGACTAGTTGGATCTTCTTGCAATCCAAGGGACTCTCCTACACCAAGATACATTGCTAGTAATACTGCAATGTAGGAGTGTGGAAAGAATATTATTAAAATACTGAAGACACTGAAAAAGTGGATAATATTCAAGAACATTTCTCTAAGAATTCTTCCCAGATCATCCCAATGAGAAGTAATTCTCTGTTTTTTTTCAATTCCACACCAGGTTGTTTACTTTCTCTTCTACCACTGCCGCCTTGATCAGAGGGGTGTACTCAAGTGTCTGTCAGCTCTGCTTGCTAGACTGTAAGCTATGATGGCAAAAAGACCTTATGTTTCTATCTTTGTAGTTTTGACTGTATTTAAAAGATTCTTTGCACAGACTAGGTTCTAAACAAATGAAGGAAGATTACAGAATGAATGACCATGGAAAATTGTAGAAAAAGTTTTACGGTTCTGAAGGTAAAAAACACTATCAGAAACAGAGAACTGATTGGTCTCCTAACATAAACATTTACGCATCTAGTCATTCTGCACCTGGGACAGTGACTAGTACTCAATAATACTTCAAAAGTGAACAAATAGATAAGTAAAAATCAACTGCCTCATTTTAAAGCAACATATTTAAACTTAGATTTTGGTCCTAAGAATGCTAAGTTTCTGCTAAGTGTTCTAGCCTTGGTAAAACTTCATTATGAGACATGGCTCAGATTTAGATAGAGCATAGGTCAAACTCCATACCCATCTCTCCCTAATTCTAAAGATGCACAGAAAATCTCTGAATGGAAGATGACATGGGACAACCCTGTTAATAAGTGTGATGGGTCTTTATTATTATTGATATCAACACTAAAATCGATAGCATTGTAGTTCTTCATTCTATTGTGTTAACATGAGTTGATTATGAAATACTGTAAAATTTACCTCACTTTCCATTATCTTTATTACACTTCTACTAATCAGAAAAAGGTGCTTATGTAATTTACATTATTAACCATAGATTTTGGCACACAGTGTTAAGCAGATGTTCATATAATTTAAAAGCATAGTAGGATGAACACTTAAGGGAAAACACTAATTTCCTAGAAATGTGATTAATCATTAGTAATCACAAATCATACATATTTCTAAAAATCATGATCCAATTTGTCCATTTATACAAAGAAATCTAGCAACTTTATTCCACTTACTACCTATGTTCTATGGCCTTTCTAATATTATTACCTAACACTATTAATAAATTTGTGTTTGATTATGACTCCCAGAAACAAGTTCTGGGAAACAATAAAGTAAGCCATTTGGACAAAAATGGAATTTTATCTTTTAAAAAAAGTATAACCTATCTCACAAGTATTAACAGAATCTAAAAATCAGTACAGTCCAAACTAATTTAAAATCTGGAGTAAAGCAAACATTAGTGAATCTATCTTACATCAAAAGAAGCTACAACTCTTTCAAATCTTTAGTGTGGGCATGTACTGTAATTACCAAATAGTAATTAATCTCTAAAAAATGTCTGTCAATAAAGAGTTAATTACTGATTGCAGTGAATTTTTTGTTGATGTTGTTATTTTTCCAAATCACACTATTTTAAAAGGGCAGGGAGATGACAGTAAAGGAAAGGCCTGAATACACCCCCTTGTTCTAATTACTTTTGTCAAATGAGCATGTTCAGTGGTGTTCCACTAGATTAACTTGCAGATGGATGTATCCACTCACTCCTGTGCCAGGCTGCTCCAGGTTCCTGTTGAATAAGGAATGACAAATGCCTCAAGGAAATTTTCTTTCCCTCTATTTGAAAAACAAGTCAATTAAAGTGCACATGAAAATACATCTAAGAAACACCAACATTCCAATACACAAAACAAGAGGTGGACTGTGCAACAGCTCTAGCAGCTAGTTGACTGTCAGCTTGAGGGAAAAGAAACTGCTGAGATTCAAACACGGACTTAGTATAATATCTTATCTAGTTCATGTGTACCCAATAGAGGACATTCTCTATGGGCATCCCAAGGGGAAAGCAATTCCTTTACTTTCCCTTTGCTAAACTCTATGCTTTTGGGAAGAAGGGCAATACCATCCTATCTTTTTATTACAAAGGACTTTGTGAACACATCTTCAGGGCGCAAGACCTTCACCAGCTGGGGTCCTATGGATTGACCCCTCTTGGAGATCAGCCCTGGGATTTCTTTGGAAGGAATGATGCTAAAGCTGAAGCTCCAGTACTTTGGCCACCTCATGCGAAGCGCTGACTCATTGGAAAAAACTCTGATGCTGGGAGGGATTGGGGGCAGGAGGAGAAGGGGACGACAGAGGATGAGATGGCTGGATGGCATCACTGACTCGATGGGAGTGAGTCTGAGTGAAATCCGGGAGTTGGTGATGGACAGGGAGGCCTGGCGTGCTGCTATTCATGGGGTCACAAAGAGTCGGACACGACTGAGCGACTGAACTAAGGCCTCTGCATAGGCCTTCTTCTTTGCCCACCTCACTTATCTATATAGTGACCTTCCTCTCCACTTTGAAGTGTCTGTCCTTATCTCACCTCAGTGGGGCCAACCAGCCACTCAATTTGAAATGGAAACAAACCATCCCAATCCTCCTCATTCTTTCTTTTTTCCCATAAAACTTATGTTCTAATATATTATACAACTTACTTATTAATTATATATTTCTTGTCTATCTTGTCTAGCCAGAAAGTAAGTTCTATGAGTCTGGGCTTTTTTGTTGTTGTTGTTATTCTGTTCATTATTATACCCTCAGCACCCAGAAGAGAAGCAGCACTGGAAATTTTTTAATAAATATTTAATGAACAAAATACAGATTCTCCCTTGGCTTAAGAGAGATGATAATAGATGAATGAATAAGTATAACACATAACTGAACGTGTTGAGGAATTTGGGGGTTTGCGGTTGTTCTTGGAGGAATATGAAAGAGAGAAATTAGCAAGAAATGGACAGATTAAGAAAGAGAGAGGATAATGGAGAAAAGTTTTCAGAGAAGGCAAGATTGGTGGGCAAGTTATTCAGAAAACAGGTATAATTATAATAATCTTAGATTCATTTGACAATGTGTTAGCAACCACATGGGCCCTAGAAAGATATATAATTGGATACTAGAAATATATTGGGACCTTAGAAAAACATACAATGATGATATACATTGTGGTAAGAATAAGAATGATATTTCTGAACCTCAATTAGATACTTTTTACATTGACTGCTAAATTTTCCAATGACTAAGGACCCTTCAAGATTAAAAACCCAAGACCCTAGCACAGCATACAAGCCATTTTAGGATAGTGTCCTGGGCTGTCATTAGACTAGAGTTTCAGGTGACTCACTGTCTTCAAAACAATCTATGCTCCAGCCACGCCCAATCCCTTATGGTACCTAAAACGGATAATGACGTCTCATGCTTCTTTAATTATGTACTTTGGTGGCTCCTTCTTAAAAAGGCCTTTGCCCTAGAGTCCACACAAAAACATACGAATTCATTTGGTAAGACTCCTTTTAAACAACATTTTCTTTTTTTCTTTGAAGAATTCTTCAAATAGCCCAAGGATTACTAGGAAGAGCTCTGATGTGAAGAGCAGACTCACTGGAAAAGACCCTGATGCTGGGAAAGGTTGAAGGCAAGAAGAGAAGGGGCCAAGTGAGGATGAGACGGTTGGATGACATCAGCGACTCAGTGGACATGAGTTAGAGCAAACTCCAGACAGTGGACAGAGAAGCCTGGCATGCTACAGTTCATGGGGTCACAAAGAGTCAGACATGACTCAGTGACTGAACAACTAAGAACAGCTCTCTTCTCCTCCAGAAATCCTTGTTTATGTGCCTGTTTTAATATTAAATTCTGAGCCACTAGAAAGCAGGGACTGTGTTCAATTATTGTCTACAAACCTGGTACTAAGATTCTTTCTAGCATACAATGGTTTTAAACAAATATTTCTTGAATAAGTAAGCAAGCAGACTTCTGAGAAACTGTAAAATCCTAAACTGCCTTTTCAGAAACCCCACTTTCTTCCACCAAATAAAAAGTAAATCAGGTTCAGTTGCATTATCATGTGGAGTTGGTTATTATTTTTTCAATATTAGAAACATCTGCAACCTATATGAAATATATAACATATGCCATTTTGTCAAATTATTCAGTTAACCACGATAGTTCATTTATTGAATGAGGAAACCAAAGATTGTTGGTATTTCTTCTCACAGAAAAAGATTATAAAAAAATAACAAAGGGACCCCTCCCTGACATTTTCTAATAATACATTCTTTTTTTTCTGGAAAATGTTCAGACAGTAGGCTCATGAGTCCAATTTTCCTGAACATATGTAGCCATTATCCCAAAATAAGCTTCACTGTGTGTGTCAAGAAATAATGTGAATTTGCCTTGAAGCAGGGCTCCTTGTTCATTTCTATTATTTACCACAAGACTCCACAGGAGTGAGATATGTAACTCATGTTAACATATACCCTCCATATTTCTGACTAAATGTGATGCTGGGAATATCCTGCCCCAAAGCTAACATCAAAGGATCATGTTCTGAATCTTTTAGGACAGATTGTAGCACAAGCTTAATTCACTCTGATAATATGGAAGTAATTTTTGCCATCAGAAAGGAAGTCACTGCGACCAATAGTGTATTGATGAAGTAAAATGGACCATTGTAGGCTGGATAGCACCTGCCCCTCTCGAACAACAGATATTTAAAAATACTTTCATCTTCTGTAATTTTAACACAAAGGAATAAAAATACTTATGCGCAACTCTGTCAAGCTGTGACAATGTGAATGAGAGGAAATTTTAAATGTGTAAAAGACTAAAAATGAATCATTTAAATACAAAAAAAGTCCTTTCCTGTGAGTTATACCCTTGAAAAATTACCTAAGAATTCATCCAAAGTGAGCATTCTTTTTCAAATGAGTGGCATTTGGAAGGTTTTCTGGCATTTCCTTGGATTAGCAATTAGTTTATTAAGCAGCTTTCAAGCAATTACCCTGAACTTAGATTTTTTTGATCCACTGAAAAAGGTGGCATTAATACTGGCATCATTTTGTTTTCTTTTGAAATATAATTGACTGGTATCTTTGGAGTTTTTGGTTCTTTTTAATCCAGGAGAAGCAAAGAGGAAAAGATGAGCATTCAGTCAGTTGAGAAACGAATATGGAGGCTATTTGCTGCCTGAGATCAGCCTCTTTGCTTCTTACCCACTCAGGTACTGTTGTTCACTCACTCAGTCGCGTCCTTGCGACCGCATGGGCTGCACCATGCCAGGCTTCCCTGTCCTTCACCATCTCCAGGAGCTTGCACTCAGGTATACGCTAGCTTAAAAACACTTGTACGGTAGTCCTGTTACCTAGTCCAAGCTCATTGTGCTCACAGCACCACAGGTCAATAGATAACAATAAACCCAAGAGACAAGGTGTTGAGGCAAGGAATACAACTTAATTGTATTAATCTGACCTAGAAGATGGCAGACTAATGTCTTAAAATAATCGTCTTATCAGGGTCTGGTTCTTTTATAGAACAGAGATAGGGGCAAGTGAAGAAATAAAGTAAAATAGTCATTAACCTTGTAAATATCTCCTACAATGGCAAGCCTCAGGGAGGAGATGTGTTCATTTCTTCCTTCCTGTAGCCAGCCACACGTGGACAGGGTCTCGAACAAATGCACTTTGGTTTAATATTTACTGAGAGGAGTAGGGTTCCCTGAGGCCGGCCATTGTGTATAAACAGCATCTTTTTAGTGACCAGTAACAACGGGAAGCAAGGTTAAAGTAAAAGAAAGAGATCCAACATGGAGTCAGCTCTTCCCTGTAACGATCTAATTCTGGCTTGTTTGAATGAAGGTATCATTATTGTCTTTTAACATCGAGCTCTAAAGAAACAACTGAAATAAAATCAAGTTAAGTTTCAGTCACGACTCTATAACTAACTAATCAGTTGATCCAGTGGCTGCCACTTAGAAGTTTACAGCAGCTTACTGAAAGAATTCTAATAAAACACCTTGAAAATTCTTAAGTGAGAAATAAGGAAGCAATTAGACCCCTGAAAATAAACTGCATACAACTCTTAACTGCTTTAGTAGTTAACCACACACAAATATTTATAAAGCACTAAAATTTTAAAGAAGAAATAGTGTAGAAGTCCTGTATGGTAGCACAACTCCTGAAATAAAGATGTGGGTGGTTTCCCAGGTGGCTTAATGGCAAAGAAACTGTCTGCAATGCAGGAGGCTCACGTTTGATTCCTGGGTCAGGAAGATCCCCAGAAGAGGGCATAGCAAGGCATTCCAGTATTCCTGCCTGGAGAATCTCATGGACAGAGGAGCTTGTCAGACCACAGTCTAGGGGTGCAAAGAGTTGGACAAGGCTGAAGCGACTGAGCATGCAGGCATGTGGGACGTTAATTAAATAAACACAGTAATGAGTGGGGAGGGGTAGTAAGTACTTAAAAGGTTAAAGAGGGCACGCAGCCCTTTTCCAACTCTGTGAAAACTGTTTTGCAACTGTGCTAATAATTGCTCTAGATAAGTCCGCATCTTCACATTTTAAAGAAGAAACAAATTTCAGCTTCGTGGCACTGGAAGTGGAGGCTAAAGAGATAACAAAAAACTGCATTATGCCAGTGAATGTGCTTGAGCTAGACATGCAGACTTTGATATGTCTAAACGTCTCTATGGAATGAGAAGTTATATGCTATCAATCTATGCATCTGGAATATAACTGGATGGACTTTTGACATGATACTCTCCATCCTAGATATATCACAAAGGACCTGTGGTTAGCTAACCGCAGCCTTCTATCTCTTTCTCCACCTGTCAGTTATGAGGGGCACAGTATCCATGTAGCAGAACCGTGCTGGTCCTATCTTGAAGAATGAGCAGAGAAAGTAAGCAAATTCTACATTAAGTAATGTCTTTGCATTTTTCATTCGCTGTCACTCAAATGGTCTTTCCCCTGATATTCACTTTCTCTTCTCAAATATTACTTCTTGAAAAGGTAATTGCCTGCCTAGAATATCATCCATCTATTTCAAACATCTGCAATGAGCCTTTGTCTTCTTCCCTGTTTTCTTTTTCTTAACAGCATATACCACCCCCCTGACACTGTTTCATATTTGTTCACTTATCACTGTCTGACCCCTCTACATAACATCAAGAAATTTTCTGCTTGGAACATTCACTATCTAATGTGCCCAGTACTTCAGTCATCAACACTTAATAGGGAGTGAATCAATATTGGGATTAATGAATGAATGCCTACATTCTAGTCACAGGCCACAGTTTCTCAAGGCTCTATGCACATCTACTGTATCAGTTATGGCATGACCATCTACAATGAATCAGCGACTACAGAGGTGTTAAGTAGACACATAGGATTTGACATTAAAAGTGAAACAAGCCAACTAGGAGAAGAGGAAGCTAATAGCTCACTGGACTGCAAGAGGTGGAAGGAAGTACAGCACATCCAGGAGAACATAGGAGAAAACAGTATCCAGAGACGATAGACGACAGACTTATCCATTTGTTAACTACTGAATGGTTGTGGAGAAGTTACTCAACTATTCAGAGTCTCAGATTCCTAATCTATGAAATGGAGGAAATAATATAATTTCTTTTCCAGATTGGATGAGCAACTGGTTAGAAAATTACAGACTTAAATTATATAGTAACTAGAATCATGCCTGGCAGGTAGTGAGCCATCCATAAATAGTAGTTATTATCAACTTTATTACTATAATATTACTGGGCTCCCCTGGTAGCTCAGTTGATAAAGAATCCGCTTGCAATGCAGGAGACCCCAGTTCAATTTCTAGTCAGGAACATCCGCTGGAGAAGGGATAGGCTACCCACTTCACTGTTCTTGGGCTTTCCTTGTGGTCAGATGGTAAAGATCTGCCTCCACTGTGGGATACCTGGGTTGGATTCCTGGGTTGGAAAGATCCCCTGGAGAAGGGAAAGGCTACTCACTCTAGTATTCTGGCCTGGAGAATACCACTACTACCACTACTACCCCTACTACTACAGAGTGCTAGTCATGAGGCAATAGTACGTTTTTGATTTTCCCATCTGCGGATTCATCTCAGTCTACATGTCCCAATCAGTTTGCCTTGAGGCTAGAAATCTTTAAGCAGTTTTGATGTCCCTCTCTGTTATATTTAACCACAAATAATCGGTACTATTTTTCTCGCCTAAAATTAGGTGAGCCGATGCTGATTCCTGACTCTTGATGTTTGTTTTGACTAGCAGTCCTTCTTCCCTGTGTTCCAACTTAAGAATATTTTGGTGGGGTGGGGAATAGCAAATGCACTAATATTTCAACTCACATTTATTTCTTTACTCACTTTGTTTCATAAGAAAAGCTCAATAAACACCATGATGTTGCTGTTATTGTTCAGTCGCTCAGTTGTGCCCAACTTTTTGTGACCCCATGGACTGCAGCATGCCAGGCTTCCCTGTCCTTCACCATCTCCCAGAGCTTGTTCAAACTCATGTCCATGAGTCAGTGATGCCATCCAACCATTTTCATCCTCTGTCATCCCCTTCTCCGCCTATATTCAATCTTTCCCAGCATTAGGGTCTTTTCTAATGAGTCAGCTCTTCACATCAGGTGGCCAAAGTACTAGAGCTTCAGCTTCATCATCAGTTCTTCCAATGAATATTCAGGATTGATTTCCTTTGGGATAGACTGGTTTTATCTCCTTGCAGTCCAAGGGACTCTGTGGTGTTTTCAACACCACAGTCTGAATGCATCAATTCTTCGGTGCTCAGCTTTCTTTACAGTCCAACTCTTACATCCATATATGACTACTGGAATAACCACTATATTAACCCTTTATGTGAGTGAAAGTGTCCAATTCTTTGTGATCCCAAGGAATTATCTAGGCCAGAACAGTGGAGTGGGTAGCCTTTCCCTTCTCCAGGGGATCTTCCCAACCCACGGATTGAACCCAGGTTTCCTGCATTGTAGGCAGATTCTTTACCAGCTGAGCCACAAGGGAAGCACAATACTGAAGTGGGTAGCCTATCCCTTCTCCAGCAGATCTTCCCAACTCAGGAATCGAGCCAGGGTCTCCTGAATTGCAGGTGGATTCTTTACCAGCTGAGCTATCAGGGAAGCCCTATTACCCTTTGCACATGGTATCAAAAAGTTATCCATTATACAGCATTGTCATAGTTCATACACTCATTAAATAATAAGCCCTGCCATTTCATTGTTACTTTATACTGATTCAACTTCTATTACTAAAAGTATACAGTCTTGGCACTATGCACACTGGTGATGCTTTCTGCCTTCTTCCCTCAGATATACTGTCCTGATTCACGCACCCTGTGTTGGACTCTTGAAAAGAATCACTCAGGCTCCCAAATAATTTCCTTTCTAGCCTGCTCCATCCAACAGGAGGTACTGCTAGGTCTCGGCCATGTCTTTGCCTTGGTTCCGTTCTGACAGCAGTGCCCCCTCTTCTACAGCACCAGTTCTCCCTGGGTTTTGGTAACACTGTTTTCTCTCAGTCCTCTGGACCTAGTCCTCTAGTCCTCTGGCTTTTGTCTCTTGCTAAAGTCCCTAAATGTGTCATCGTTCCTTGTTATTTCTTATCCCTGCCCAATTAAATCTTTAAATCTTCCATCTAATGATTGCTAGGATCTTGATTAATACAATGTCATTCTATATACGATAAAGAACATGTACTTCGACTATACTTAAGGTTCAATCACCTATTCTCATGTTCAAACTGGCACATAATAGATTTTCAATAAATATTTTGATTATTCTATAGTCCCTGATTTTTATTTCTCTGACTCTCAAACTCCTCAAAATGCTTTTAGAGCCATCATATCATTTCTAATTGCTAAAAGCAGAACGCAGTGTGTGTGTAATTTGATTAGATATGAGTGTTGTCACCCAATGCAGCATTATTCTTCCAGTGTCTGCCCTCCATAACTCTGTTTTCTGGAACATGCTGTCCCTTGATCCTCTTTTTTTCTTCATGCTATGGATTTCCCTGCCTTTTTTTTTTTTCCTTCAAATGTAGATAATCCCTGAAAAAGAGCCTTAAGCTTGTTCTCCTTACTCATTCAACTGTAACTTTCATGCAAATTAATGGCTTGATAGTAATATCCTCTATATGAACAACATCCTGTGTGTGTATATCTTAAGTTTTGCCCTCTCTCTGCATTTTCAGCACAGCTTCTTCTCTTTTTTCATTTCAAATCAACTCTTAGACACCTAGAAATGAATGCCTAAGCATGTTTTAATGGGTTCAGATTTAAAACTGAACATTTCCCATCCCAAATATGATCTTTTTTATTTCCATTAATGGAACCTGAATCTTCCTGGATACTAGGAGTCAAAAACCTCACGGTCATCACCAGTGACTAAACTCTTTCTCCCTTTCCCTATACACAGTTAGCAGCCAACTCCATGGTCCTTTTCCCCCACTCTCTGATTCTATTTCCTGTCCTCTGTTTTCACTGCCATTGGCCTAAACTAGGACTCTCATCTGAATGATTATAATAACCTAAAATTGTTTTCCCAGATTTTACCTCTTCAATCTATTTTACATATTACTACCAAGTATATCTTCCTGAATAACTAGCTAAACATATTCCTTTCTCAGTCAAAGCCTATAGTGGTTCCCATCACCATATAATAATGTATAAACCCTTTGATCTGATATTCAAGGAATTTAATTAAATTATCTCTAGGAAATGGCCCATTCTTAATGCCAGGGATTTATATATGATTCTAGGTCAACACGAACTAGTCAAGTCAACATGAACCAGTACTTCATACACGTTCATTCTTCTCCTAACTCTATGCTTTTGTTTCATCTTTAACTTCTGCTTGAAGGCCTACCATACACACCCAGTCATGCATCTCCACATATCTAAATTCTACCCATCTTAAAGAGTCATCTCAAAAGCCACCTTCTTTATAAATTCTTCCCTTCACCCACAATCCTTCTCAAGTTCTATGCTCCTTATTTAAACCTTTCTGGATAAACTCCTAGCTATCTACATAGCAATACACAAAACTCCTAGATTCCATTTTCCAAAGAGTGGATATCATTTTAACAGATTTCATTTACATCTTTCAAAACATATAGGAAATAAAATCAAAATTACAGTTTCTAATCATCTACCATAATGGCTAAATTTCCTACCTTCCATATACAGTTGACCCCTGAACCGCAGAAGAGTTAGGGGCCCTGATCTTTTGCATAGCTCAAAATCCAAGTATAACTTACAGTTGGCCCACTGTAGTCACAGTTCTTCCATATAAGCAGTTTCAACCAACTAACTGTGATCTTATAGTACCGTAGTATCTGCTATTGAAAAATGCATTTATAAGTGAAACTTTGTTGTTCAGAATTCAACTGTACTTTTTTTTCCCCATGTATGAGCTGTTTTATAACACCTATATATTTTGCAACTCTATTTGATGAAGGTAAAACTACCAATTCAAACTTTCTAATGTCTAACAACACCTGGAGAGAAAGGGATCCCAGGATCCTGTGAGATTAGTGTGTTCATTCTAACTGTTCATATTAATCCCTCTAAGATCAGGCAGAGAGCAGCAGTCTCCCAGGCTCGTCCATACTGGCTCTTTTTTTCCTTCCATTTGCCACCGTGATTAATCTTAGGAGAAGAGAGGCTGTATTGTCTGGATATTGCAAGAAGAACAACATAAACCACTTTTGATATTTCACGGCTTAATTTTTTCTTCTCACTCTTCTATCGCAAAGATAATCTGGAAGGACGATACTGAAGTATAAAATAAAACTAAATTAAAATTGTTTAGGAGCGATATCTGACCTTAACTTAGCTGTCCCTGTTCTATCTGCTACAAACTCTTGAGTTGAGAAAGCATATAATCCTTTTTTATACGCTAAATCACTTCTCTTTGTCCACCAAATGTCATCTTCTTTGTATTCATTGAAACTCCTTGAGGGAAAGGTCCATATTGAATTCACCTTTGTACTCTTGTGCACTCCTGTTCTGTGTAGAGTTATATCCAGTGAATAATACTGCCTGGGTTTGAATCCTGGAAAATGCGGTAAGTCAGTTAAATTTCCAGGAGCTTGAGCTTCCTCATGTGTAAAATTAGGATAATAAAACCTTACAAAGCAGTTGGGAGGCTTAAATGAATAAATAATATATGTTATGTATTGGTACAGAAACCAGAATACTGAAGCAACATGCTTTTTAAAGCAAATTAGTTAGTATCTTTTAGGAAATGAACAAATAAATTCAGAACCATCTGATGTGATGGCCTCATCAGTTATACAAATTAAATGCTAACTTAGCAACTTTCAGCTGAGATACATGCTATGGCTTTTCACCTGTAAACTCTTGATCTTTCTTGCAAAGTTATTATAAAATAATCATTTTTGAAAAGCTTTTTTTTTTAATCTGATTCTCTTTGTCTCAAAATGAGCTTCACTTTAGTGACTGTGTGTGTCAGCTGGACTGTAACAGGTAAATTTTTGAGGGATAGGGCCATGTTTTACTCACATTTTATATCATGGTTAGAAAACATCTAACACAGACAAGCTTTTGATAAACTAAAGGTTATATTAAAATGGCTGACTGATTTTGCTTGTAGATTATTATGTACTTATAAATGTAAGTAGACACAAGATACGAATATATCAGCAATGGTTGCCCAGGGTTGCTGTGTGACAGAGTGTGCTGGATACAACCATCCTCACTGGCAATATCCTGCCTCTGACCTAGAGAAGACCACGTCATACTGGTTGAACACCAAGTTGCTTTTCCTTTAAATGTGAAAATGTCCAATAGATGCTCTGATTCTGAGAATTCAGAATGTCTATCTTTTTACAAAATTTCCTAATCACTTCCAACCCTACTGTATTTTATGTCAAAGCTAAGGAGTCATTCTTTTCTCAGGGCTTCCTTCATAGCTCAGTTGGTAAAGAATTTGCCTGCAGTACAGGAGACCCGGGTTCAATTCCTGAGTTGGGAAGATCTCCTGGAGAAGGAAATGGCAACCCACTACAGTATTCTTGCATGGAGAAGCCCATGGATAGAGGAGCTTGACAGGCTACAGTCCATGGGGTTGCAAGAGATAACATGACTTAGCAACTAAACCATCACCATTGTCAAAAAATAATTGAAAGAAATTAAAAACCTAACACATTTTTCAAACAATATTTTTAAGGTACCAATATTTTGATAGCACTATAAAATAAAATAAATGAATATTACTGAGAAGAGATAAAATCAGAAACAGAATTAGTAGTTTCTTAAGATTAATTTTCAATAACCATCATAAAATTATGCAAAAAAATATATATTTAATCAAAATCACAACTCTGGGTTAAAGAGAGCTTCCCAATATATATTTGAATGTATACACAAATGATAGTACCTCTATTCTAATTCTGGAATATTTGTGAATTTTAAAAAATTGCTAGCAGATATGACATCATATAAACAAACTTTAGTTTTCAGGTAAAGTCTAAATTAAGTTAAATTAAAAAAAATACTTCCTATAGATGGTGTTACATAAAGGGCATGCACAGTCTATGGGGTAATGTCACCCACACAGGGGCAATAACTGGCTTTAGGGGGCTGTAAAAGTATTGGATATTACAAAGGTTTGCACCTCTCCAAAGTTCAGTGGAATGCAACAAAATATCTTACATTAGTATGTAATTTCTCTAGTAAAATAGAATTATATTTACTATAATTCTTCTCCCTGGGTAGAGGTGATAATAGAAAAATGGTTGAAAATACAGATGTATGGAAAACATACATACAATATAAAAATTTCTGAGTTCTCTCTTTTATCAAGCCAATCATAATGAACTTAGAAAAACTAACAATAATATTTCAAAAACTATAATTAATCAGGTCAACTGGCACCAATCTGTGAACCAGGTGCCCAGTTTCCAAAGTAAATGCAACAGACAAAATATTTTGACTTGTTCATCATCAAGTTCTGTTTTGAATTCATTCTTCATAATGTTTTCTTCTACATGCTCACTACCCATCACTATATAATGGACACATGTTATTATTTAAAAGAAATTAACAAAACAGACCCTCTGTGGGTCAAAGCTTGACACAAATATTGGAAAACCAACTTCTTGGCAGCTTCAATTGGCCAAAGCATCTTTTCTCTTTGTCCTATGCAGTAACAGAGGACTAAAGAAAACATCTGTAGGTGAACACATTTTGAGAATAGGCTACATTTTAGTTCAGATACATTCAGAACAAAGTAAGTTTCTCAGTTTCTAGAATGTAACTGGCAAAGCAAACTGTAGAGTGTTCCAAAGTTAATTTGTTCTCAGTGGAGAAAGGAGAAAAGAAAGGAAGGTGAAAAGCATGTAGTCATAAATGATCTAAGAACAACTGCTTAAGAATTGATCCAGGAGCATATTCTATGTTAACAATTATTTAACATTTTATCTTCACGTGCACTTCACCCAAAGAAAATCAATTGCTTAAAAATACGGTGTGCTGACAACCAGAAAGTTAGCACACATTCAAGTTCTCAGCTTACAAAATAAAACATAAAAGATATCTCAGTCAATTATCAATACATCAAAAGTTCCATTTTTCCCAGAAGTATTTAAGAGCACACTATAAAGTTTAATGGCTTTTAATGCAAATTACGGGGAAGGCAATGGCACCCCACTCTAGTACTCTTGCCTGGAAAATCCCATGGATGGAGGAGCCTGATAGGCTGTAGTCCACGGGGTCGCTAAGAGTCGGACACGACTGGGTGACTTCACTTTCACTCTTCACTTTCATGCATTGGAGAAGGAAATGGCAACCCACTCCAGTGTTCTTGCCTGGAGAATCCCAGGGACAGACAGGGGAGCCTGATGGGCTGCCATCTATGGGGTCGCACAGAGTTGGACATGACTGAAGTGACTTAGCAGTAGCAGCAGCAGCAATGCAAATTAATATGAATAAGCACATTCTCCACTAAATATTTTTGTTTCAAATAAAATGATAATTTCTAAAAAGTTATTAAACCATTTTGTAACTGGAAACTGACAGAAACTCAAATAAATTGGCATTTTCAAAAAATTAGCATCTACTACATTTTAAGAAAGATTTCTGGGCAGAAATACTATTTCCTTTCTTTTAAAAATAAGAAAAAATACTTATGTTAGACCTTGTTTTATATTAAATTTCCCCTTTATTGCCCTTAAATATGCCCCACTCAAACCTAGTGCCACTTCTAAAGTAACAGAGTCAGAACCTTAAGAAATTCATTACTCAAAAAAGCAAGAAAAGTAAAGGCAAAAAGACCAACTTTTTTAAAATTCTAAAAATTAACCAAAGGATTGAAACAATCTTAAAATAAGATGACTTATTAAAAAGAAACCTCTAAACTTTAATACAAGCACTAAATTTGTAGTCTTTCAGCCAACCAACTATTATTCCCCCTCCCCAGTTCCTTAGTAAGCTTGAAACCTAGCAGCCTCACATTCATGGTAATTGAGAAAAACAGTAGCCCTCAGTGACCAGGAACAAGACAAAGATATTTATTCTCACCACTTCTCTTGAACACTGTACTGGAAGTGTTGGCCAGGGCAATTAGGCAAGAAAAAAGATAAACAAAATCTAGGTTAAAAGGAAAGAATTAAAGACACTTCTATTAACAGATGGAAATACCTTGAATATAGAAAATCCTACAGAAAACACACACATACAATTAGAACTAATAAATAATTCAGCAAGGTTGAAGGATATAAATCAGACTACAAAAATCAATTATATCCCTATACACTAGCAATAAAAAATCTGAAATTGAATTAAGAAAACAATCTGCAGGAGCATTACAAAAATAAAATACGTAGGGATAAATTTAACAAGGGAAGTACAAAAGTTTGTGCACTGAAATTAACAAAAACATCCATTGCAGAAAACTAAATAAATCTGCATAAATGGAGAGATACCCCACATATGGGGATCAGAAGATTTATTATTAAGACAAAAACATTCCCCAAACTGATCTGTAGATTACATAAAATCCTGATAAAATTTCAGCCTCCTTTTTCACAAAAGTGACAAAGTCATCCCAAAATTCATGTGGATATACAAGAGCCCAAGAATATTTAAAATAATACTGAAAAGGAAGAACAAAGTTGGAGGACTTATACTTCCTGATTTTATGTTGACTATAAAGCTATAGAATCAAGATAAATGTGATACTGGCATAAGGATAGACATATATATCAACTACACAGAAGTGAAAGTCCAGAAATAATCCCTTATGCTGGTGAGCAATTGATTTCAACAAGGGTGTGAGACAATTAACTTGTGAAATATAACTTCTTCAATAAACGATATTAGGATAACTTGCTATCCACAAGCAGAGAAATAAATTTTAGCAGATGGAAGTTATTCTTTTGACCTTGGACTAGGTAATGGTTTCTTAGACATAACAACATAAATATAAGCAATACCAAAAGAACTTATAAATTGGATTTTATCTAAATTGAAAACATTTTTTTTCTACAAAATATATTATCCCTTAAAATGAAGGGGCAACACACAAAATAGAAAGTCTCTGTAAATTATTTATCTGATAAGGGACTTGTATCCATAATGTGAAAAATTCTTATAACTCAATAATAAAAGGCAAATAACCCAACTGAAAATGGAAAAACATATTAGCAAAGACATTTCTCTAAAGTTTAGATATGCAAATAACCAGTAATTACATGGAAGATGTTCAATGTCACTAGTCAATAGGAAAATGCAAGTCAAAAACCACAGTGCCATACCACTTCACACTGGGTAACATGGCTGAAATCAAAAAGAGATGATAAGTGTTGGCACGAATATGGATAAGCTGGAAGCCTCATACATTGTTGGCTGGATGGTAAAATGATGCAATCAGTTTGGAAAATAGTTTGCCAGTTTCTCAAAATGTTAAACATGGAGTTAGCCTATGAGTCAGCAATTGTACTCCTAAGTATGCACGTAAGAGAAATGAAAACAACAGTCCACACAAAACATGTAAATGAATGTGCCCTGCAGCATTATGCATGTAAACCAAAAAGTGAACAAAAACCAAAAGTCCATTAATTGATGAATGGACAAACAAAATGTGGTGCAGCCATACGATGGAATATTATTTTGAAGTAAAAAGTAATAACATATATACTTGCTATATTATGGAAGAGCTTTAAAAAACTATGCTAAGTGAAAGAAGGCAGTCACAAAAGGTTACAAGTTACATGATTCCATGTGATATGAAATGTCCAGAATCAACAAATACATGGAGACAGAGAGTGACTGCTAGGAGCATGGAGACAGGGACTGGAGGAGGAGACTGCTGACTAATAATGGATTTATTTTGAAGGGATGATAATAATGTTCTAAAATTAGTGGTGACTGAACAATTATACAAATATATTAAAACAACTGAATTACACACTTTAAAAATTAAAATGTATATTATGTGAATGATCTTCCCGACCCAGGGATTGAACCCTGGTCTCCTACATTACAGGCAGATTCTTTACCATCTGAGCCACCAAGGAAGCCCAAGTGAATTATACCTCAACCAAACTCTTATTAAAAATCTAGCACTAAAGATTATTATAAGAAAACAATTAATGAGCAAACATAAAAAAGTTCTTAGTAGACAGCCAAGCATCACGGTATTCAAGGAATACCATGTTAGCTATAATCAGCTGTAATTACTATTTATAAACAAAGATATTTATCGATTGATTTTTAAATTAGAATAACAATATAGAACTTTTACTTTTTCAAGATGAATGCAATGTTTTTACCCAATGCTTAATTTACTCTTGCAAATTCATAACACTGCTTTTGTAAATAAATATCATTTGATAGCAAAAGCTGTAAAACGTATTTCATTATCCAGAGATTGCTTTCTTCAGATACAGTTCTTTGTCTTCAGTAGGATTTTTCCTGTGTCATCATAATTTCCTTTCTCTATAATGTCACTTCTTATGTGAATGTACAAAAACCCATACTGAATTTTGCTGAAATTATATATTAAAAAACATGTCTCATGCCAAAAAGACCCTGAGTAACAACCAAACAACCATGAACTCTAATAGTGCTTTCTGCAAAAATGCAGAGCCAATTTACAACACTGTGTCATAGGTCTATCCCTCAGTAAAAAAGCTGGATTTTCTTACTTGTGTGAAGCTAAGTAGCTTCAGTCGCATCTAACTCTTTGAGACCTTTTGGACTGAGGCCCACCAGGCTCCTCTGTCCGTGGGATTTCTCCAGGCAAGAATCCTGGAGTGGGTTGCCATGCTCTCCTCCAGGGAATCTTCCCAAACCCATGTCTCTTATGTCTCCTGCAGGCAGGTTCTTTACCATTAGTGCCACCTGGGAAACCCATTTTCTTACATAGGGAAGTTTGTCTACATCGAGTTTGCTAGTTTTTTTGTTTGTTTGTTTGTTTTTGCTGATTTTCTCATAGGCTAACTTGAATGACAGCTGCAACCGGAAACCAAATTTTAATGTAAGCATGGGAACCAGTCTTGGTTCTGCTACCTTATAAATTTACCTGTAATTTTACAACTTCTGTTTCCAATCAAAAATTGGACTATATAATCTGAAAACATTCTTTTAACTCCATAAGGTCATGATTTGACATTTTAACTTCTGAATGATTATCATTCACAACAAATTAAGCCTCGATACTATACATATTTCTCCCACATCATCCTTATTTATAGAGAAAGAAAGAAAATACTCTTCTCAACTCAAAAAAGTTCCAAAATTGAGTGCGAGAGAAGACAGGGAGTATACACTAACAAACATTAATAAGGATCTTGGGGAATTATATAATATTATGTGAGTAACACTTCATGCCTTCTAAGTGCTTTGAAGTTATTGTTTCCTTTCAAACATGAAATCAGCAAGTTGTCATTCATTCTATCTTCTCGGACAAAAACAGAAATAAAAAAAAATAAGCTATTTCTCAAAAACCAAACTGATGCAGTGTTATAAATGAGGAATAATTCACAATAGTGCTAACCTAACACCAGGCACATCATTATCACCAAATAGCTTATTTTTATTCATGCTTTGCACAACTGCACTTAAGATTTCAGTAGGATTTGGAGACCTCGAAACAACATCATGTTCTACAATCAGAGGAGTATGATAGACCCATCTGAACTGGGCTGTGCTGTTTCCTGGAATATTGATTTATTCTAAACTAGCTGAAAAGAAAAATCTGTATGCCAAACGGTTGGTGCGGTGAAAAAAACCCACAAAAGTAAACTGACCATTCAGCGAGATTTGCAGAGCCAATATTGCTGAAGTTGTGGTCACAGAGGTGTAAAATAAGAAAGTTTACCGAGCAATGCTAATGGTATAAGGTTTAAATGGAGGAAGAAAAAAAAACCTAAGTGGGTAAAAGGAAAAGAAAGATGCAAACGAGAAAATTAAAAGTGACAAAATTAGAGTAGCCACAAAACTTGAATACAACTTTAAAGGTTGGATAAGCCAAGAAAATGTTCATCTGAAAGACAGCCCATGTCATTTCTCAGGACGGATGGGAAGCAATGAAAAATGTTAACTCGTGGAATTAGTTGTGACCCAAAGCACATTATTTACAGGCAAATAAATTAGTGTCTGTCTGATTATTTTCATCGCAAATGAAAACAAGAAGCATTGTTCTGTCCACATACTACTAAGTCAGCTTAGAATATTACTAGAACCATAGAGACATTTCCTCTGAAGGATTCAAAATCCAACTTTGAAAGGTATAAGCAAAATCCATTTTTCAGTCCTAATATAAGCTTACTTGGTATATTTAGATTGAATCTTCTCTATTTTACTTTTATGCTAGAATTGACTTCTGATATCATCCATCAATCCTTTAACAAATGCTATCTTTACTGTAAAGCTTACAGACAGTATAAGCGGCTCATTATCCTATGCAAGACACACTTCTTAAATTATAATGCAATGTAAGTTTGTTACACACAAATAACGTCATTATGCATAATAATTATTTTATGATTTGACATTATAGATTTTAATTATATCAACTTCATATAATAGTTTATTAAAGTTCTCTTAATAATTACATTATAATGCTTATTTAATGTCAGTCCCCTTGACAGACTGGATATTTTTTGAATAAAATAGTCCATGTCTTTTCATTTTTACATCTCCTTCTCTAACACAGTGCTTATTGTCAATATGATGCCTGAGGCACAGTAAACAGCCAATAATATTTACTGAATGAATGAGTGAGTGAGTGAAGTCTCCAGCCTTAATCTACTGTCTGAATGTTGAGCTATCATCGCTCTACTGGAGATGTCCAGGTATACGAGATATCTGGGACTCGGTGTATCTCTTCTGCATATTCTGCCCTGTTCTCCAACTTCCATAACTTGGTTTAGCAATACCATCATGAATCAACCAGCAGGTATCTCTCTGTGTCTCTGACTCTCTACCTTCTGTCTGTCTTTCACCTCTCCCCTCCTCCTTGCCCATGTACACTCTTCTCCCAGGAATACTCTTATTTGCAGTTCAAGGCCTAGCTCAAAGTCATTTATTTACTAAAATACCACCATCAGTCTAACACAGTCCATTTTCAGTTTATCTTTTCTATTGTGAATCTCTTCATTTTAGACTGCATATTTTGCCTTGTGTCTTTGAATTCATACTTTCTAGTGCAGTGCTGAGAAGATGACTGAAACCTAATAACCACTTTTCAGCATTCTTTTCCTTAAAATTCTACATATCCAAACTCAACTTTTCAAATGTCACTTGTAAACCTTTCAGTCCATCCTATTTATATTATAGCAAAACTGTCTAGAACTAGATGAAGATAAAAAGTAGATAAAGCTGCAAATACAAAATGCAATTTTAAAATTAATGTTTTTGAATCTTACAGCAGATTTTAGAAGTTTGATATTTTTCCACATTTTAATTTCAAATATTATTTGTTTAACATTAAAAATAGATTCTTCCTCTTTTACTTACAGAGTTTAATGAGAAAGACTAGAGATCTTTAAAAGAAAATTAAAGATACCAATGAAACATTTCATGTAAAAATGGGCACAATAAAGAACAGAAACAGTATGGCACTAACAGTAGAAGATATTAAAAAGAGGTGGCAAGAATACAACAAAGAACTGTACAAAACAGGTCTTAGTGACCCAGATAACCATGATGGTGGGGTCACTCACCTACAGCCAGACATCCTGGTGTGTCAAGTTGCTGCTGCTGCTGCTGCTAAGTCACTTCAGTCGTGTCCAACTCTGTGTGACTCCATAGACAGCAGCCGACCAGGCTCCCCCGTTCCTGGGATTCTCCAGGCAAGAACACTGGAGTGGGTAGCCATTTCCTTCTCCAATGCATGAAAGTGAAAAGTGAAAGTGAAGTCTCTCAGTCGTGTCTGACCCTCAGCGACCCCATGGACTGCAGCCTTCCAGGCTCCTCTGTCCATGGGATTTTCCAGGCAAGAGTACTGGAGTGGGGTGCCATTGCCTTCTCCAAGTGTCAAGTTAAGTGGGCCTTATGAAGCATTAGTATGAACAAAGGTTGTTGAAGTGATAGAATTCCAGCTGAGCTATTTCAAATCCTAGAAGATGACGCTGTGAAAGTGCTGCACTCAATATGCCAGAAAATTTGGAAAATTCAGTAATGGCCACAGGACTGTATCCCAAAGAAGGACCATTCCAAAGAGTGTTCAAACTACTGCACAATTGCACTCCTTTCACATGTTAGCAAGGTAAAGCTCAAAATCCTTCAACCTAGGCTTCAACAGTACTTGTACTGAGGAATTCCAGATATTCAAGCTAGATTTAGAAAAGGCAGAAGAACCAGAGATCAAATTGCCAACATCCCTTGGATCACAGAAAAAGCAAGGAAATTCCAGAAAAACATATACTTGTGCTTCATTGACCATGACAGAGCCTTTGACTGTGTGGACCAAAACAAACTGTGGAAAATTCTTAAAGAGGTGGGAATACCAGACTACCTTACCTGCCTCCTGATAAACTTCTATGCAGGTTAAGAAGTTAGTTAGAACAGGACATGGAACAATGGCCTGATTTAAAATTGGGAAAGGAGTATATCAAGGAAGTATACTGTCATCTTGCTTATTTAACTTATATGCAGAGTACATCATGTGAAATGCAGGGATGGATAAAGCTCAGACTGGATTCAAGAGTGCTGGGAGAAACAATAACCTCAGATATGCAGATGACACTACCCTAATGGCAAAAACCAGAGAGGAGTTAAAGGGCCTCTTAAAGAAGGTGAAAAAAGAGAGTGAAAACCCTCGCTTAAAACTCAACATTAAAAAACTAAGATCATGGCATCTGGTTACGTCACTTCATGGCAAATAGATAAGGAAACAATGGGAAGACCAACATATTTTATTTTCTTGAGTTCCAAAATCACTGTGGACTGTGACTACAGCCATGAAATTAAAAGACACTTGTTTCTTGGAAGGAACGCTATGACAAACCTAGACAATGTTAAAAAGCAGAGACATCACTTTGCTGACAAAGGTCCATATAGTCAAAGCTATGGTTTTTCCAATAGTCATGTATAGATGTGAGACTGGACTATAAAGAAGGCTGAGCACTAAAGAATTGATACTTTCAAACTGTGGTGCTGGAGAAGACTCTTGAAAGTCCCCTGGACAGAGAGGAGATCAAACTAGTCAATCCAACAGAAAATCAACCCTGAACATTCACTGCAAGGGCTGATGCTAAAGCTGAACCTTCAATATTTTGGTCACCTGATGTGAAGAACTGACTCACTGGAAAAGACCATGATGGTGAGAAAGACTGAAGGCAGGAGAAGAGGGTGACAGTTTGAGATGGCGGGATGGCATCATCAACTCAATGGACATGAGTTTGAGCAAACCCAGGAGATAATAATGAAGGACAGGAAAGTCTGGAGTGCTGTAGTCCATAAGGTCTCAAAGAGTCAGACATAGCTGAGTGACTGAACAACAACAACAATCCGACTTGCAGTGAAAGAAAAACCACTAAGAGTTCATGTGCTTAGTCACTCAGTGGTGTCCAGCTCTTTGTGACGCCATGGACTGTAGCCCACCAGGATCCTTTGTCCATGGGGATTCTCCAGGCAAGAATCCTGGAGTGGGTTGCCATGCCCTCCTCCAGGGGATCTTCCTAATCCAGGGATCCAAACCAGGTCTCCCATATACTACAGGTGGATTCTTTACCATCTGATCCACCAGAGAAGCCCCAAGAATTCATAGTACTGAGTTCAAATTCAAGCATTAGCAAATATATTGTATTTGCCATTTATCAAATTACTTCATTTGTCTGGATAGTTTCTGAGATATAAAAGGAGTGATTGGTCTCACAGTTTTTCAAAATTTACAAGTTGAATTCTATATCTTTACTAAGACCATTCAAAGAACTGATGTATGCATTCCACTTGGCCACAAGCCCTTTCTTCTCTTCCTGGAAATTCCTCAGGTACTTTCAAGGAACCTTTTAAGATCCCTGGAGCACTTTGATAACTACTGCACTCATTAGACAGAGAAGGCAAGGGCACCCCACTCCAGTACTCTTGCCTGGAAAATCCCATGGACGGAGGAGTCTGGTGGGCTGCAGTCTGTGGGTTCGAGAGTTGGACACAACTCAGGGACTTCCCTTTCACTTTTCACTCTCATGCATTGGAGAAGGAAATGGCAACCCACTCCAGTGTTCTTGCCTGGAGAATCCCAGGGACGGCGGAGCCTGGTGAGCTGCCGTCTATGGGGTTGCACAGAGTCGCACACGACTGAAGCGACTTAGCAGCAGCAGCAGTAGCAGCACTCATTAGAATCTTGGTGACTCCCATCCTACAACTCAAGGGTAGAATATGCTCTAAAATCCAAATGCATCGTGTTCCATACCATCGTCGAGACTGTTTTTAAAATTAACATATAACCACAAAGACAGTTGAGCACCAAAGAGCTGATGCTTTCAAACTGTGGTGATGGAGAAGGCTTTTCAAAGTCCTTGGACTGCAAGAAGATCAAACCAGTCAATTCTAAAGTACATCAAACCTGAATAATAATTGGAAGGACTGATGCTGAAGCTGAAGCTCCACCACTTGGGCCACTTGATATGAAGAGCCAACTCATTGGAAAAGACCATGATGATGGAAAAGATTGAGGGCAGAAGGAGAAGGGAGCAACAGAGGGTGAGATGGTTGAATGACATTATTGACTTAGTGGACATGGTTTGGAGCAAACTCAGGGAGATAGTGAAGGATAGTGAAGCCTAGCATGTTGTAGTACAAGGGGTCACAAAAAGCTGGACATGACTTAGTGACTAAACAAGAACAAGATCAAAACTGAAGTTCCAAATTTGTAAATGTCTCTCAGGCTAGTATCACTCATTTAAAAATTTTAATGTATATGAAACAAGTGATATGGATTCTTCTTTGACAGAAATAAGACTGCCACAATTCAAATAAGATAAATGATGTGTATTAAGGGGGTTAGCTGTTGATGACAAATGCTGTACTATTTCATATAATTTTAAAGTTTTGAAATATATATAATAACTAAATTATATTTAGAACATGTATTATTTAAATTTGAGTTACAAAATACTTTTTAAATTATATCACTTAAGCATAAGGAGTGAGTTTTGCCTATTTTCCAGTGAAATGAAATAAACTGCTTTTAATTTTAAAGCACTTTCACAATAGTCTTTGACTATAAACAATTAACTCACTAATTACAAATAATGCTGGCTAATTTATTAAAAGACAGAGGAAAAACAAGTGCTCAATGTTCCTTCCAATCTTAAAGGTTGTAAATGATAGCAATAAAACTGCATTTATTCATTTTAAGTAAATTTTGTCAGTAGTTTTGTTTATTTATTTACAGGATTTTGCTCAGTCTAACTATTGATATTATATGACCATACTTATTTATACTGAGTTCTGAGGTTTCATTTTATAACCAAACTAAATTAGTTTCCTGGAAAATAAATAAGCAATTAGGGGAAAAGGTATCATTCCCAATTAGCTAGATTTCTGCTGGTCCATGTTTAATGTCATAATACAATAAAATAATCTGGCAAATGTTGCTGTTAGGAACTAGCTTCATCAGAAAAGTCAGGAAAAAGCTGTAGCTCTGCATGTCCTCAGCATATACTTGATAATTAAAGCCATATGCCTTCATCAATCTGGAAAGAATATGAATAATAGGAGGAGAAACAAAGAAACTAGCTTAGAAACCTGTTTGAAATGGCTGAATATATAACTATGGCAAAAACTGCAGTGCATTTCTCTAAGTTTAATTTTAGATTTCCTGGAAAAAAATTTCATCGTAACTCTTGACAAAATGTTTGCTAAGAAAAACATCATCAATATTCTATCTTTTAACCTGAGCAGCTAAGAACAAACATTATTTAGCAAACATTTCCTCATTCATGAAACACTGAATTATGTGCTTCAGGGATAATGTAAAAAGGGAAAGGAGACACAGTCTGAGAAACAATTAGCAAATTTTCTAAGTGGAGAGCCAGAACTTCTTCTTGCACTTTCAAAAAAAGCTTCAGAATGCTTTCAAAATGTCATACATGTAAGGGCAAATAGATAAAATTAAAACTGAGTAAATAACTCCAAAAAGACATGGATAAGAGTCACCTGCAGTTCACTAAGTCATACCAGGAAGAGGTTATATTTAAACCAGTTTTTAAAGACAAGTGCAGTGGGTGAAAAGAGAGAAAGAGAAAGAAAAAGCATGCAAATGCAAAGATATCCAGAAAGAATAAAACCTTACAAATGTAAATGAGCAAGATGGGTACGTATGCTTTCTGGGGATAGAGAAATCCAGAGTGGGATTAGTACATTTAAGAAAATGTAGAGCCTGTGAGAGGATTCAAGAGAGTCAAATGCCCTTCAAAAACATCAGTTCAATAAAATTAGCCAAACTGAGTCATTATGCATTTTTGGGTAGAGAGGGATGTTTTGATGGGACAAAAGCAACAAAACCAGAAACACTAGCATCTTAGAAAAGCTATGTGATGATCAAAATGATTCTAAAATATATTTAGACATATATCCAATGACTTTACTTGCATACTGAATCATCCTTAACATGGAATTATCCTACAACTGTAAATGTCAGGATATGCCTTTTTTTATGCTAGTTTATTTTTTATGTTATTTATACGCCAGCTACTTCCAAAACAGATTTGTGAAGGGCATAGATAGAGTAAAATCATAAAAGAACATTAAAATAGTAAATGAGGGTGAGCAAGCATATAGCAAGAACATTTAACTAAGAAAAGTTACTGCCATTAAACACAGAACTGAGCTCTGAATATCTGGTAGCCAAAGCACATGCTAAGATGAATTCTCTCATTCCTTTATTTCAACATGAAGCAAATACAATAATACAACATGTATACAATTGTTGTCAAATATAAAAAATACCAGTTCATTCAACTAGGAGTTAATTTTTTCCTAGTTTTGAATTCAGAAAGGAATTTTTTCTTTTGCTATTTAAATGAGAGATACCAATTAGCATAAGGAAGGAATGAGTCCCTTTGTCAAAATTACAGAAACTGCAAATGTTCTAGGTAGGGTTATTCCTTAAAACAAAGGCTGATGAAACTTAGGGCAAAAAAGCTGTAAATACTGTGCAAAGACAATGCTTATAAAATGGGCTATATCTGCATTGTTTAATAGTCTGATACAGGAATTAGGAAGAGTCATTGGTACCCTTTCTAGCAAAATTACAAAGATAAATGTTCTATTTAAGAGTTATAACAACCCCAGTCAAACTAAGGGCAAAACATTTGGTTATACATATATAAAGGCAAATCATTAAGTAAGCTCCATTTTGGCAATGCAGTGCTATGCTTAGTCGCTAAATCATGTCCGACTCTTTGCGACCCCATGGACTGTAGACTGACAGGGTCCTCTGACCAAGGAGATTCTCCAGGCAAGAATATTAGAACGGGTTGCCATGCCCTCCTCCAGGGGATCTTCCAAACCCAGGGATCAAACTCAGGTCTCCTGCATTACAGGTGGATTCTTTACCGTCTGAGCCACCACGGAAGCCCATTATGGCAATCTGATGTACTTACTAATTTGGAAGAATGACTGGTGTAGCAAATATTTTTCAGGATATTTGCTGAGTCGAAACTGACATTTTCTTCTTCTCCTCTTCTTTTTTCCAACTTCTCATTCCCCTTCTTCTTTTTAAAAAAAACTCTGTCTCACTTTACCCTACCTTCTCCAATACATAGGGGTGGGTATTTCATGACCCTGGGTCATTGACCACAGTTAACTGGATCAGAGTTGGACAGCAGAATAAAGGGGTCCTGTAAGATGCCTTTTTACCACAACATTGTTTGGAGGAACTCTCCCTGAGTTTAGGCTATTCCTCCATTGGAAGGGAGATAAACCATAAACCAGTTAAAACCCATCTTCTACCACTGCTTCTCTTTGTAGTTAGTGAAAGATTAGAGGAAGAAGGGAAGAAAGGAAGGAAAGGGGCACAGAAGTGAGGGAAGTAGGAGGGGAAAGTAAGTCAGGAAGAGGAGAGGAGAGAGAGAAGAGAAGAAAAGGAGGAGAGAGAAGGAAGAGGAACCAGAGAAAGAGAGATGGGCTGTCAGTTCCCTTAGTTTTCCTTCACTGAGTTTTCAATTCTTGATTCTATCTTCAGGGTTTACTGAGGACTTGCAGGGGTGTTTTCTATTCTTTGTACATCTCTCTCTTTTTTAAAGGAATATCCCCAGCTTTTCGTGAAGATAACACCGAAAACTAATAAGGACCTGCCGTATAGCACCATGAACTGTACTCAATACTCTGTAATGATCAAATGGGAAAAGAATCTAAAAAAGAGTGGATTATGTATATGTGTAATTGAGTCACTCTGCGGTACAGTAGAAAGTAACACAACACTGTAAATCAACTATACTTCAATAAAAGTAAAAACAAACAAACAAACAAACAAAAAACAGAAGGAAGCCCCTGCCCCTTTCAAAGTCAAGACCAAAAAAATGTCTTTGAAGGCCAAGGAGGCAGTTTTGAAAAGCACTATGGACCCAAAGATCTGGACCTTATGCACTTTCAGACAGCCCAAAACACTGTGGCTAGGAGGCAGCCCAGATATCCTCGGAAGAGCACCCCTAGGAGAAACAAGCTTGATCACTCTGCCATCACCAAGGTCCCCCTCGTCACTGAGTCTACCATGAAGAAAACAGAAGACAACACCACACTGCTGTTCACTGTGGATGTCAAGGCCAACAAGCACCAAATTAAGCATGCTATGAAGAAGCTCTGTGACACTGACCTAGCTAAGGTCATCACCCTGATCAGGCCTAACAGAGAGAAGGCATATGTTTGACTATGATGCTTTGCAATGTTGCCAGCAAAACTGGCAAATGAGTTCACCTGGCTAGTTCTAAATATAAAAGTTCTTACTAGACAAAAAAAAAAAAAAGAAAAGAAAACCCCAACAACAATAACATATACCCCTATAATCACTACTTCTGCTTTAACACCAATGTAAGAAGAGCAAGGGATCTGTGGTCAGAGTGAGCAGCATTTCACTGATACAACATTTTAGTTCATCTGAATTGCTGTAATGTACTGGGAACATGGAAATTGCAAAAGCAGTGCTGTTATGCCTAGATAGTGACCCAGGCTTCTACTTCAGGGGCCTCAAATGCCACATGATTAGGCCTCAGACTGGTTTGCTTGTGCAGTGCTGACTGGCCAGCCTTATGTATTTTGAGCAAGCACTATTTCACTACCCTTGTGCTTCTGTCTTGCTTCACTTTTTTTTTTCTCATGACTCCTCACATCTTATTACTTCTTCCCACTCTTAAAAAACTGTAGTTATCATTAACCACATATTCTATGAAGTGTTTTAGGTTTAAAGTAAATGATTCGGTAAATACAAATTGAACACACATATGTACTGTGCAAGACACGTGGGAAGAATTCAAGAGGAAACATCAACAACACACTATATTGTAGCAAATCTTGAAGTGACACAGTAACTGAATTTAACTTATAACAGTTTATGTTTACCTACTTTCCCCATGATAATCTTCTCTCTGCCCAGAAACAATTTTTCTATAACCAGTAGGGTTCTACAGCTAACTAAATTGTAATATTTCTTTTCCATATATGGAGTATTCCTTTTCCATAGTATATTAAGGGCAAGTTCCATCTTGGCTGAACGCTGGTATCTACATACACTGTATTATTTCCCTCTTTTGCTTATGCTGCAGAAAAACTCAGGATAAAAACTAAGATTTAGATTTACATCTACGTGAATTTGCCATAATGTATAAAAATATTTTAACCTTATTTATTCAATTTACAGCTAGAGCTTTTCATATCAAATATGAATGAGTTATACACATAAGCATTTATTTTGCTTATATGTTCCAATCCTTTAAATGTTGATGTCTTCATTCAAAGACAGAATCCATTCTCTTCTCCATCTATGTTACCCTCTTTAAATACATGTGACTGAAAAGGTGAGGTTACTTTTTCCTGGAAAGCAAGATATCAGAATCTTGACATGGGTAAATGCTCTGCAAAATCCAAGGTCATGATGTATTTTCAGCTGAAATCTTCTACAGAGAAAAATTACTAGTATCACTATGTATGTGGGAAAGTCCTGCTCTAATCTCCATAGTCTTTCACATGGAGAGTACTACTGTTAAATATGATAATATTTAGTCCTTTTATCTGCAAAATGTTGATTAAAAAGTACTTATATCACAGAATTTTTATGAGGATATAGTGACAGGTTTGTATGAAAGTACTCTGCAAACTCTGAAACATCTTTAAAATGGTACTTTTTTACCTAAGGCATGCAGGAGATGCCTCTAATAAACATAGCATCCCTAAGAGCAGGGGTTAGAAGGTGACGTCATATTGACAAGCAGTAACAAAGGGCTCAGAGTGTTCAATACCATTAGTGTGTGTAGTCCTGAAAATTCATCATCAAAGACTACAAAAAAGCCCTGTGCCAGACACTACGGGGAATTAAAATGGGTCTTGGACATTGACTTTCTTTTCCTAGTGCTTATTTTGGGGCATAAGGCAGGGAATATAATGATTAAAGAGAATAATGCATGATCACTCAAAAGAAAAAAAAAAAAAAAAAACACTGCACTGAAATAAACACTTGAAGATTTCATTTCAGAGGAGTTTCATAGAAGTGAAATATAAACATAGACTGGGAGGAAATGGTTGGATTAAACAAACAGAAAAAAATGATGCACAATACAAGAGGCACAGAAGATCCTGCAATCCTAAAGGGCTAAGCTGTGAAGGAGAGGTCTTGGGGGAGAGGAAAGCAGGAAACATACAACTGGAATCTGACTGGCCTGTACAGAGGAAGATTCTCCTGGAACATGTTTTGTGATTTTTCCCTCATGATTACAACCCAGCCAATGGACAACAAGTGTTACAAAGTATTTCCCATGGATTCTCTCAGCAAAGTATACCATCTCTGCAGCCTCAATGGCCAGAGTCAGGAGGAAACCTCTACAAGGTACAATGTCTTGGTCGCTGGATCAAAAGCTAGTCATTGCGAGCCAACAGCTTGAATGGCTGGGGAAGGCATTTGTGACTTCTCATTTTCTGCAAAGACTAAAAATGATCTGGCCAGGGAGGAATTTCCCCTACTAGAAGAGGCAAGAGGTAGTGAAAGCCTCAGGAACAGAGAAAGCAAGGGAAGTAGCAGACACAAAGGACTGAAATGGAGGAAAATCAGCAGAATTTTGGCAATTGATTGGTTATCAAATGTCTCAGTGATCTGTAGCTTGAGTAACTAAGGAGAATTGGTAGATCATTAATAGAATGAAGAAAAGCTAGTTTAGAGGAAAGGTGATAAGTTGGGCTTTTAGCTGGCTAACCATAGTTGCCTTGAAAACAGACAGATGGACATGTCTAGGAAGGGATTAGAGATAAAAAGCCTGGAGAGTGAGATTCAGGCTGAGTGGGATAGACAGACCTATGTATCATATACAGAATGTAACACCTGACCTAAGGCTTACGTGTTAGTGAAGGAGAATGGAGAGCTGATAGTAAGCTCCCACAGAAGGAGAAGATGCTTTCATTAGCTTTCAAAAACAGGGATGAGGAAAAGGCTGCAGGGCAGGCAAAGAAAAGTAAATAATTACAGAGACCATCAGAGTTGGTGATAAGAACACATGACATGAATTTTCAGAACACAGTTTTAGCCAGGAGGTAGGAAGAAGAGTGACTATGTGTGGAGTGGATGGAAGTAGACCAAGGAAATCTAGAGGGCAAAAAGGAGAAAACAAGTGAAAAGGGGGGAAAAGATGGAGATTCTGCAAAGACTGGAGGATCAACTGACAGAATATGGACAACATGGTGCAATCACTGATCTGAAATGTTACAGAAACCTTTAGTATTCTGAAACAGAAGGGGGAGAGACAGGTGGAGAGGAAAACAGAAGAAATTTTGAGGAAAATAAAAAATATTTCAGGAAATTAGCTCATATGCTTGTGATAAGTCACTGCAGTTGTGTCCAACTCTTTTTGACTCCATGGACTGTAGCCTGCCAGGCTCCTCTGTCCATGGGATTCTGCAGGCAGGAATACTGTAGTGGGTCACCATCCCCATCTCCAGGGGGTCTTCCCGATCCAGGGATGGAAACCCGCATCTTCTGATGCTCTTGCACTGCAGGCGAATTCTTTACCGCTGAGCCACTGGGGAAGTCCCAGGTCACATGCTTATCACAGTAGAAAGTGAGACCATTGCTGAGAATAAGAAGTAGAGGCTTATGTGGAAAAGAATCAGAGTTCAGCTGAGTCAGAAGGCAACTTAAGGCAGGAAGGAACTGGAACAGGAAGAACAGGTGAAAGAGACAGGGTCATAATGTGTGTAGGAACAAGTGAGTAGGCATAAGGAAGCAGACAGGGTGGATGTGGTGATCAAAACTGGCCCATTTCCCTATTTCTTAAGCTTTACATTTGCACTACTGATAGATCAGAATGTAATTGCTTATAAAACTGCTTTGCAGTATCAATATTTTAAATTAAAATAATGAGTATACATGCAACTGACTTTTTGATAAGTGTACTTGACAGAAACACTATATGGTAAATATATTATTATCTCTAATAATGGTAATGGTAGTAATAAGACAGGGTAGTATACTCAGAGTACATAGATTAATTTTCACACAAATTCTCAGAGCTAAGTACCATCAGTATCCTCTTTTTACACCTAAAAGAGCCCACAGCTTAGAAAAGTTAACTTGATTTAGATTAGACAGATAATAAATGGCAGGCCAGAGATGCAAACTCAGAGCTGGATGACCCTGCTGTGATATCAAGGACTCTCATTTCTGCTCACAGAGAGAATAGCTACATCTCTCAACTGAGAACTGATGTGCACCGTGCGAACTCAGGAGGGAGGTGAATGAAGGTACTGAGCTGAGGATGCAGCAGCTGGTGTGAAACTGTCACAGTATACGGAACAAACACATAAACAGGTCAACTGATATATTCTTCTCTATGTTTATCTGCACATTTTCCCTAATACCAGCCTGACTAATAACATAGTTAAGAGAAACAGTGTGTGTCCACACACCAGATCAATAAGCTGCCTGCTGTATATGGTGACTACCTCCCTAGAAACCAGACATTCGATGTGAAAAGGCCCTTTGATCACTGGTGGGGATCACAATTGCCCTGGGGACTCTCAGAGCCCTAGACTATCTGCTGGACCGTCATGCCTGAGCCCTGCTGAGAGATGAGGAACATCTTTATCAGAGGAAGACATTCCAAACCAGGAAGGTATTCTCAGGAAGATTTTTCAGATTTTTGCTGTTGCTGCTATTTGTTTGTTTTTATTGTCTGGCCCAAAGCCAGGACAGCACAGATTCCTCCATGTCTAAAATCAGAAAAGAGAGCTATGAGAAAATTATGGCTTACATGCAAATCCGTTTGCAAGCCCATTTTATTTATCCGTTCAACAACTTTTAGTGAGTGACTAATATTTACAAAGCCCTGGGCTAGGCAATGTGATGCTGGCCCTCATGGAATTTCTGACTGCCATTACCTAAAAATCACATGCAAAAATAAATAAATAGAATCTAAGAATACACACAAAAAATGCAACTCCAAATCTACTTAAGTAAATTGGTGGCATTATTACTGTTAAAGAGCAATTTGTTTTTCCAAAGTAAACATCAAAAGGATACGTCCATTCTTCTCTAAGTGTAATACCTCTCCTGCTTCCCTAAATCTGAAAAACCTGAGCAATTTTATAGTCTAAGAATCACATCTTATTCTACCACCTGTCTTTGCGAGTACAATAATATCTCTGTACTGGTACAATGGACTGTGTAGCAAATTTGAAAACACAGGAACTACTTAAGAGAAATATTTAGATTGTGTCTAATTTAAATAGATAGTCCACTGGGCAAGGACTGTGTCTAATTCTATATTAGGTACAGCACATTGCAAAATGTTGGCACTCAATAAACGTAAAATAATAACAACAGTCTTTTTCCCTTTAGAGTATATAATTACATCTACCCCCTACTGTGCACCAAGCTCAGTGACAGATCTTTTGTTTATTAAATCCATGGCCCTGAAGGCATACAGTACTGCAGCTTCAATACGAACTGCAGTAAAGTCCTCTCTCCTTTAGGTAAAACTAAATAAATAAATCCCTGAAGAATATCTTAATTTAGCCGTCTACCAACTATATTACTTAACCAAATGCAGGAAACCTTTTCAAAGTCCCCAAAGTGGAATCCAAACACTAAGTGGAAATGTTTTCTCAAAGTTAGTTTGGAAATATGTCATGGAACAAAATTACTCTTAGCTAATTTACCATTTCCCTCTCCTAAAGAAACATGTCAAGCTGCTGAGCCAAGCTCTAAGGCTTTACGCAGGAAACATTCAATAGGTTCCCATGCTTGTGTTCAAAATGCGCTATTATCCAAGTGGTCTGAACCGAGGAGGAAAAAAAAAATGACTCATGTACAGCTTTATTTGAGACATTTGCACTACAATGAACTAAGCAAAGCAACAGGTCAAGTTAAAAAATATTGCAAAAAGCAACTGCGGCCGAAGCCCCTTCAAGGAGAATTTTCGACTGGAAAGCCCTTTTGCTTCATTTCATCATTATTTTCTTCTAGGTTCCCGTGTTTGTATTTGAATGCTTGCACTTGAACATTAGTTTCACAATCACCTATTCTACATTTGGTATTGATGAAGTTCAACATATGCTCAGCAATTCACTGCTACTAAAATAAGAAATGCAAATTCAGCTAAGTGCGCTCCAAGTCTAATGTTAAGCTGGGCCCCGGTTCCTTTGTAGTTTTTGTAGAGTATTATCATTAGTAGAGAAGGGTTAATGGCAAAGGCCGATGATTGTTTAAAAATTCACATTACCAAAGTGGATTACATTGCATCTACTGAGGGGATCAACAATGTAAGCCTACACTAAGCCATTATTGCAGAAACAAAGCTTTCATTTTAAGCCTTTGGAAACAAGCATAAAATGGACAAAAGAAAAAATTCTTCTGATGTAAGAACAAGGCAGGAACTACATGCTTTTCATCCTTACTCAGTTTTAGAGTCATGATGAATGTGCAAAAAATGGACCATCTCTCCAAAGAACGAATCATTAAATATAACATATCAGCAGTTTAGAAAATGCTTCTTCTCTATAGTTAGAAACCCAACAGAAATCTTTTATGTAAATGTCTTTTTCTTTTTGTTGAGAATCAGTCACAACATGGAGAAGTACATTTTTTTAGGACTGTTCCACCATTTGTTCTTTTATCTTCTAATGAGAAGGAAAAGAATGATTCTGAAAAATACATTCCCATTGCCAGTGTCATAGTTTACTCTTTGCAGTAGTAATTCATTACAAACAATATTGGAATGTGGTAAGTGAATGCTAAAACACGAGTTATTAATAGGAACAGAGCCTGGCCGGAGGCTACATGTACTTGGTAAGTATTATTTTGCACAACAAATGTGAAAGTACATTATTGAAATCTCATCTTACAGATGTAGAAACTGAGGCTCCAAGTGAAATAATGCGACCCAAAATATTCCCAAGAATAAAAAATGCATACTAATGCATTTAATGCATATACTAATGGATTACCAATAAGTAAAATATATGCATAACAGTAGTTCTAGCAGAATACAATATATAATAAGATACACATACAATCATATAAAAACAATATATTTTATTGTTAAATAAATATGCTACATAAAATATATACTATTATTTTTTGGTTATTAAACATATATTATGTATTAAATAATACTATGACTCTATACTGGAGAAGGCAATGGCACCCCACTCCAGTACTCTTGCCTGGAAAATCCCATGGACAGAAGAGCCTGGTAGACTGCAGACCATGCGGTCGCTAAGAGTCAGAAACGACTGAGTGACTTCACTTTCACACATTGGAGAAGGAAATGGCAACCCACTCCAGTGTTCTTGCCTGGAGAATCCCAGGGACAGGGGAGCCTGATGGGCTGCCGTCTATGGGGTCACACAGAGTTGGACACGACTGAAGTGACTTAGCAACAACAGCAGCAGCATGACTCTATACTAAAGATAACTATATAAAAACATGAGTAGAATAAAAACCAACAATTTCACAACTAGAATACCAGAAACAAATACCTGCTAGAATACTTTCTTCTGCTTAGAATTCTGGGCTTAAAAATTGAAGTTTTATTAAATGGAAGCCTTTTTTTTTAAGGGGGTAAGTATAACTGATGCCTAATAAACTAGAATCTTTAGGCCAACAAACATAATGCCTGTGGTCTTCATTTTTCTTTAATATGTCTAAGCTATCCTCTTGGAGAAGGGAATAGCAACTTGCTCCAGTATTTGTGCCTGGAGAATGCCAGGAACAGAAGCGCTTGGCTGGCTACAGTCCTTGGGGTCATAAAGAGTCAGACACAAATGAGCAACCAACCAGGAAACTGTCCTCTCTATCTTACTATTTTTTATGTATAAGAAACATCATAAATAAATATGTAAAAAACATCTTCACTGGCCCCTCAGTAAAATCACACCCTTGCTTCACCTCCTTATACTAAGTATATATTTAAGTGTTAGGAATGGAGAGGTTTTTATTTGGGGGTAAAGGTGATAATAAGGTATGTAATAAAACCATAATCTATGCAGAGAAAAAAAAGAATAAAGTGATATGGAATTGATGACATGTTTATAACCTGCAGAACTGTAAACTCCTTGTAGGCAAAAGACCCATGAATATACCTTTGTTTCCTTATAAGGGTTAGCCAGCAATAAACCTTAGAATAACTGAGTGAAAGAAGGCATAAAGTCATTATGCCTTTCCCAGATCACATTTTCGGAGACTGGGCAGAAGCTGAAGGAAGATGACTTTATTTTCGGCTCTGTTACTATCCATGCTTGGCTCACTACAGCTCCAAAGGGAGAAAAAAAACAGAACTTCATGCTAAGCAGGAAAGCCATTTCTAGACAAAAAGTATCATGCATGCAATAGTTCTCAAATATTCATATATACAAATGTATCATAAATAATTATATATATACACGGAGAAGGCAATGGCACCCCACTCCATACTCTTGCCTGGAAAATCCCATGGACTGAGAGGCCTGGTGGGCTGCAGTCCATGGGGTCGCTAGGAGTCAGACACAACTGAGCGACTTCCCTTTCACTTTTCACTTTCCTGCATTAGAGAAGGAAATGGCAACCCACTCCAGTGATCTTGCCTGGAGAATCCCAGGGATGGGGAAGCCTGGTGGGCTGCCGTCTATGGAGTTGCACAGAGTCGGACACGACTGAAGCGACAGCAGCATATATATATATAGAAATAGATATAGATACACATATAGGTAGAGAAAGCAAATTCATAAATTTGGAAAACTCAGCGGTGGCCACAGGACTGGAAAAAGTCAGTTTTCATTCCAATCCCAAAGAAAGACGATGCCAAAGAATGTTCAAACTACCACACAACTGCACTCATCTCACACGCTAGCAAAGTAATGCTCAGGATTCTCCAAGTCAGGCTTCAACACTATGTGAACTGTGAACTCCCAGGTGTTCAAGCTGGATTTAGAAAAGGCAGAGGAACCAGAGATCAAATTGCCAACATCTGTTGGATCACTGAAAAAGCAAGAGAGTTCCAGAAAAACATCTACTTCTGCTTTATGACTATGCCAAAGCCTTTGACTGTGGATCACAACAAACTGGAAAATTCTTCAAGAGATGGGAATATAGACCACCTGACCTGCTTCCTCAGAAATTTGTATGCAGGTCAAGAAGCAACAGTTAGAACTGTTGGAACAACAGACTGGTTCCAAACAGGAAAGGAGTACATCAAGGTTGGATATTGTAACCCTGCTTATTTAACTTATATGAAGAATACATCATGTGAAGTGCTGGACTGGACGAAGCACAAGGTGGAATCAAGGTTGCCAGGAGAAATATCAATAACTTCAGATATGCAGATGACACCACCCCTACGGCAGAAAGTGAAGAACTAAAAAGCCTCTTGATGAAAGTGAGAGAGCGTGAAAAGGATGGCTTAAAACTCAACATGCAGAAAACTAAGATCATGGCATCCAGTCCTATCACTTCATGGCAAATAGATGGGGAAATAATGGAAACAGTGGTTGACTTTATTTTGGGGGGTTCCAAAATCACTGCAGATGGTGACTGCAGCCATGAAATTGAAAGACACTTACTCCTTGGAAGAAAAGTTATGACCAACCTAGATAGTATATGCAAAAGCAGAGACATTACTTTGCCGACTAAGGTCCATCTAGTCAAGGCTATGGTTTTTCCAGTGGTCATGTATGGATGTGAGAGTTGGACTGTAAAGAAAGCTGAGCACCAAAGAATTGATGCTGCTGAACTGTGGTGTTGGAGAAGACTCTAGAGAGTCCCTTGGACTGCAAGGAGATCCAACCAGTCCATTCTAAAGAAGATCAGTCCTGGGTGTTCATTGGAAGGACTGATGTTGAAGCTGAAATACTTTGGCCACCTGATGGGAAGAGCTGAGTCATTTGAAAAGATCCTGATGCTGGGAAAGGGCAGGAGGAGAAGGGGACAATAGAAGATGAGATGTTTGGATGGCATCACCGACTCAATGAACATGAGTTTGCGTAAACTCCGGGAGTTGGTGATGGACAGAAAGACCTGGTGTGCTGCAGTTCCTAGGGTTGCAAAGAGTTGGACATGACTGAGCAACTGAACTGAACTGAACTAATATATATATGTGTATGTTTAAAGCTCTTGAATATAGAGTCCTCAGTACATTTCAATTAATTAATGATTGAAATATCTACTAAACACTAAGTGCAATCATTACAGTAGATTCTATAACTGATTTCACTGATGAAGGGTTAATTAAACATGAAATAGACTATTTTTAATAGCTTGAAATTTTCTTTTGTTTCTATTTTGTTTCTTCATCACAGCATTATACATGATCACTGTGACAACTCAAACATCAAAGAAGTCAAGTTCTGTGAGTTCCCATTTCGTAGGAATGACCCCCACACTGAGGAAACAGTTTTATATACATGCTTCCCTTTCTCTCTCTGTTTGTTAAAAACTCTTCAAATCTGAAATAACCATGTATAGAAAAGCATTAAGACAAAGATATGATCATAAGTTTATCACCAGCCTGTTGCTTTCCTCACTTAATAATATATCACAGACATGCACTGAGGTCAATGGGCATAGATCTAATTCATCATGCTGAATTACCTACATAACGCTACATACTTTGGGTTCACCATACTTCAGTGAGCTACTCCATTATTAATGAAAATTTATGACTTTCCCAGCTTTTATTTTCACAAACACTGCTGAAGAAGAGCTTGAAAACATATTTCCAAAATTAGTGCATTTGTGTTGAAAGGTGCCTTTATTAAGACTTGATTTTTATCTTAGCTTTTGATATTACATATCATAATGTAATAGAGTGTGGAAAACATAGTTTTATACATTTGTACATTTGCTTCTCTAAGACAGATTACAAAAGTTAAGCTGAATCAGGGGTATGTTCACATTTATATTTTTATTTTATTAGGTAATACAGACCGCTTTCTAAAAAAATTACAATTCATATCGCTATGTAGAAATCTGCCTGTTTTCCCCATACCTTCACCAACACTGGACAATATCAATACTTTTCCATTTTGCCAATCTTATGAACAGGATACCAGATACCTTTCTTTTTTGCATTTCCTGTGCTACAGGGAGGAGAGTTTTAGTAGCTTTCCATGAATTTATTAGCCATCCGCAGTTCTTCTTTTGCGAATTACCTGTTAATGTCATTTACTCACTTTCCTTTATATCCTTTGTCTTTTTGAATCAATTCAAAAGACCTTTTTTTACATGACAAATAAATAACTCTTAACCTGTTCTACATTTTTCTTCTATTATTTCATGGGAATGTGAATATAATGTGAACCAAGAAAACAGCCCAGATTGCTGGATTGTTTTAAAATGAACATTCATGACACTGACAAAAAGTCTGCAATAATCATTTTCTAAATTATTAAGCAGCACAAGGACTGGTGTCTTTGTTAAATCATATATCTTAAGAATCTAGAACAGAGCCTGGTTTAAAAGTCTAAACTAAGTAAATATCTACGTGTACATGTATTTTAAAATCAATGTGCATGTATATATATTAACCTCTCAAATTGCAAAATACTTGTTTTCCAAGTGGGAAAGGCTGTTTGTGCCTGTGTGATCAGTCCCTCAGTCGTGTCCAACTCTTTGAGACCCCATGGACTGTAGCTCACCAGGCTCCTCTGTCATGGGATTTCCCAGGCAAGAACACTGGAGCAGGTTGCCGTTTCCTTCTCCAGGGGATCTCTCCAACCTAGGGATCAAATCTGTGGCTCCTGTACTGGCAAGGGAAATCTTTACCACTGAGCCACCTGGGAAGCCCCAAGACTGCAGGTTGTCATTATGTGGTTTTCTAATCCTTAGCATATCTTAACATTAATTTAATCCTCAGAAGCAGTTAGTGTTATTTCTCCATTAATGATGAAATACTGAGAAAGCTGTCCAAGATAACCAGGTCAATAAATAGAGAGCTGGAATATAAATCCATGTTTTTCTGAAACCAGATGTGAATACTCTCAACTATGTCATCCTGCCCATCAAAATGTATATATAACTTGCGTTGGCAGGAATATGCTTTTCATCTAATTTTCAACTTTAACTGCTCCAGGACTGAGAAACAATCTAATTAAGATCTACAAAACAACAACAACAATCTACCTGCAGTCATAATACATAAACATTTAATTTTTGTGACTCCAAACTTAGCTGTAAAAACAGGGGCTCTAAGACTCTTAATCAGTAATGTGGATAAATTTTAAAAGGCAAAAAACCCCCAAAAAACAGGAAATAGCAACAAGAAGGATACTTCCTACAGAAAACCAAATACTGTGTCAAGAAGCTATAAGAGAATGTGATTAACTGAAACAATGCAGTCTACGAATAATATCTTACAACTAGGTCTAGAAGTACCTAATGTTCAGTCGCAAAGTCATGTCTAATGTTGCAACCCCATGAATGGCAGCACACTAGGCTTCCCTGTCCATCACTATCTCCTGGGATTTGATCAAACTCATGTCTACTAAGTAGGTGATGCCATCCAACCATCTCATCCTCTGTCATCCCCTTTGCCTCTCAGCATCAGGGTCTGATCACAAGGAGATTCTCTGAATCATGTCAAATTCTAACACAATCACAAAGAGATTGTCAAAAACATATGTTTACCAATAAAAGCATAAAAGCATTTCAGGCTACAAAATAAATTTAATAGAAACCTGAAGTAAGAAAGATGTGAACTTTATGAACCAATTTTGTGTGCCTGTGCTCACAGCGTGAGTATGTAAGTTAAATCTCAGCTCTTTCAAGAAACAATTGAAAAAAATAAATATGAATATGTATGTGTGTTCAGTTCAGTTCAGTCGCTCAGTCGTGTCCAACTCTCTGCGACCCCACGAATCACAGCACGCCAGGCCTCCCTGTCCATCACCATCTCCCGAAGTTCACTCAGACTCACGCCCATCGAGTCAGTGATGCCATCCAGCCATCTCACCTTCTGTTGTCCCCTTCTCCTCCTGCCCCCAATTCCTCCCAGCATCAGAGTCTTTTCCAATGAGTCAACTCTTCACATGAGGTGGCCAAAGTACTGGAGCTTCAGCTTTAGCATCATTCCTTCCAAAGAACACTCAGGGAATGGACTGGTTGGATCTCCTTGCAGTCCAAGGGACTCTCGAGTCTTATCCAACAATGTATGTGTGTATATACTACTAAATAACATAATTAATTTAGTAACTTCTACTGAATAATATATAATTATCACTGATTGAACAATTTTCTGTAACTCCAGAATGTTCTTAGTCATGTAGTGGAAGTATTACACTTTTTTCTTCTTTCATTTTTTAAATGCTATTTCTTGTAACAACTGCCAGGGATTACTTGCGATTGGTCATCAAAACTTCACCCAGGTGTTTGTAGTTAGCAGATATGATAAAAAAAATTCCCTCAGTCAAAAATGCTGGATTTTATTATTTTACATTCAGACTCAGCACAGTCTGTTTTCACTATAAATTAGATCAAAACAGAAATCTCTCAGCTAAGAATTTGATAAAGGTGAGTAATATCACAAATGGGCTTCCCTGTCGGCTCAGATAGTAAAGAATCAGCCTGCAATGTGGAAGACCTGGGTCCAATTCCTGAGTTGGGAAGATCCCCTGGAGAAGGGCACGGCAATCCACTCCAGTATTCTTGCCTGAATAATCCCCATGGACAGAGGACCCTGGTGGGCTAAAGTCCACGGGGTTGCAAAGAGCTGGACATGACTGAGTGACTAAGCACAGCACAGCACAAGCAAACAAATAGTGGACTATTAGCTAAAATACCAATGATCACCACGTCTGGGGGCTGACAGGTACATAACCAGTGTTACAAGGCAATACTGCTGTGGGATAACATGGCTAAGAATATCGAATGAACATGGCTAAGAGTATTGAATGAAAACCCTTCTACCCAAAAGCCACATAGTTTGTTACGGCAGTCCAAAACTTTTGTTATTATTCTTTGTTTAGGGTTAGAGTTCCCTTCTTTTCTGCCAGTCTTCTATGTGAGAGAACATTCTTAGATGACAAGAAAGCTTAAAGGTTAATGTTGACCCAATACATTTTAAATAGCTAAATAATAACAATCTTTCTATTGAAAATTAAATATCAAAAATTATAATCAATTTCTTACAGAGCCCCATGAAAATTATCAGAATAATTAATTATTAAAACAAAGAAAACCTTGCAAATCAATTATATTCCAATAAAGATTTTTTTAAGAAGAAAATCTGTGGTAAATTTGTCATTAAAGAGTGATAAAATATTAATTATAATCTGTAAATAAAATTTTGGAAATTTTTCCCTTTAATATGCATTTTAATTTTATCTAAAACTATAGCACATACTTTCTTTAACTTTCCATAAATACTAATCACTCATAAAAATGTTGGGAGAATGTCAGTTTAAACTGATTATATAAAACAATTTGTACTTCTCTAAGATAGACATATCTCTATTTTCAGAAGATCTAACACATAGCCCCAAAACTTTTATAACTTTTCAATGTAAAGTTATAAAGTCTATATGAGACAANCCCCACGAATCACAGCACGCCAGGCCTCCCTGTCCATCACCATCTCCCGAAGTTCACTCAGACTCACGCCCATCGAGTCAGTGATGCCATCCAGCCATCTCACCTTCTGTTGTCCCCTTCTCCTCCTGCCCCCAATTCCTCCCAGCATCAGAGTCTTTTCCAATGAGTCAACTCTTCACATGAGGTGGCCAAAGTACTGGAGCTTCAGCTTTAGCATCATTCCTTCCAAAGAACACTCAGGGAATGGACTGGTTGGATCTCCTTGCAGTCCAAGGGACTCTCGAGTCTTATCCAACAATGTATGTGTGTATATACTACTAAATAACATAATTAATTTAGTAACTTCTACTGAATAATATATAATTATCACTGATTGAACAATTTTCTGTAACTCCAGAATGTTCTTAGTCATGTAGTGGAAGTATTACACTTTTTTCTTCTTTCATTTTTTAAATGCTATTTCTTGTAACAACTGCCAGGGATTACTTGCGATTGGTCATCAAAACTTCACCCAGGTGTTTGTAGTTAGCAGATATGATAAAAAAAATTCCCTCAGTCAAAAATGCTGGATTTTATTATTTTACATTCAGACTCAGCACAGTCTGTTTTCACTATAAATTAGATCAAAACAGAAATCTCTCAGCTAAGAATTTGATAAAGGTGAGTAATATCACAAATGGGCTTCCCTGTCGGCTCAGATAGTAAAGAATCAGCCTGCAATGTGGAAGACCTGGGTCCAATTCCTGAGTTGGGAAGATCCCCTGGAGAAGGGCACGGCAATCCACTCCAGTATTCTTGCCTGAATAATCCCCATGGACAGAGGACCCTGGTGGGCTAAAGTCCACGGGGTTGCAAAGAGCTGGACATGACTGAGTGACTAAGCACAGCACAGCACAAGCAAACAAATAGTGGACTATTAGCTAAAATACCAATGATCACCACGTCTGGGGGCTGACAGGTACATAACCAGTGTTACAAGGCAATACTGCTGTGGGATAACATGGCTAAGAATATCGAATGAACATGGCTAAGAGTATTGAATGAAAACCCTTCTACCCAAAAGCCACATAGTTTGTTACGGCAGTCCAAAACTTTTGTTATTATTCTTTGTTTAGGGTTAGAGTTCCCTTCTTTTCTGCCAGTCTTCTATGTGAGAGAACATTCTTAGATGACAAGAAAGCTTAAAGGTTAATGTTGACCCAATACATTTTAAATAGCTAAATAATAACAATCTTTCTATTGAAAATTAAATATCAAAAATTATAATCAATTTCTTACAGAGCCCCATGAAAATTATCAGAATAATTAATTATTAAAACAAAGAAAACCTTGCAAATCAATTATATTCCAATAAAGATTTTTTTAAGAAGAAAATCTGTGGTAAATTTGTCATTAAAGAGTGATAAAATATTAATTATAATCTGTAAATAAAATTTTGGAAATTTTTCCCTTTAATATGCATTTTAATTTTATCTAAAACTATAGCACATACTTTCTTTAACTTTCCATAAATACTAATCACTCATAAAAATGTTGGGAGAATGTCAGTTTAAACTGATTATATAAAACAATTTGTACTTCTCTAAGATAGACATATCTCTATTTTCAGAAGATCTAACACATAGCCCCAAAACTTTTATAACTTTTCAATGTAAAGTTATAAAGTCTATATGAGACAAGGAAAAGGCAATTGCCCTTTTGTTGGATGAGGAACTCATAATATGATTTAGTCATGAAAAGAAATGCTTAGCTGGTATTATAAAATAAAGAAACCCTTATAAATTCATTCTAATCTTTTACCACAATGACATTCATTTAATTTTCATGAAATAGTATCAATTCAATAAACCATTGAAATGACTTAGAACTTAAACATTCTTTCCCAAGAGATGTTTTCTAGGAGTTTAAGAATTTTTTTAATTTTTATTTTTGTATACAGGTTTTTTGTTTCTTTCTTTGTATTCTTAAAAGATCTTCACAACAACAAAGACATTTATTTTACAGACCTCAAGAATTTAAATGGAGCCTAAGATGCCATTTCTAAAATCCAATCACAATAGGAAACATCACATTTTGCTCCTCTGGACCTTAGTTTTCTTTTTGCTGCTGAAACCCTGTTGCTTCAGAGGAGAAGAGAATGTTCCAGTCTGGCCTGCAGTCCAGCCGCCCTAGAGCAGCCCCGCTCCTCTGCCATCCCTCTCCCAAACTTATGACACTGCTGCCCACACTGCAAACTGTGTGTGGTGGGGCCAGACGGGATAAGGATAAGGAGGGTAAGAAACAAAAGCCTCCAGGACATTCCAGTGAAGATGAAATAATAAAGTTCATAGTATTTTGCTAAAGAATAAATTTACCCTCACACCATCCTATATGTGTGACAGTTTTCAATTATAATTATTAAACTCTTCTTGGTTTACATTAAAATGCCTCAATAAGTGAATAACCTAAATTTTCCATACCGTAACTTAAAACCAGTTATTTAACACGGTTAGTGGAAACCCAATATCTGATCCTATAAGAAAGAGTTTCATTTTCTTAAAAATAACACTCTGAGAAACTGTTCTGAAAATACAAACTTCTCATGTTGCACACCTAAACTGTCATGGTCATAAAATGAGACTAAAATTCTTTAGCTAATCTTATTCGTGAAATATTTCATGTGCTTTTAGAAAATACCACATTGCAGCTAAACACCATTATTCTATTATGCCTGAAAATAACCAGTGGCTTACAGCAGTAAACAATTCAAATTGTATTCCTTATATTGGAAACCTAAAATGCTTACAGAAATAGAACTGATATTAAAAGCCTTGAGAAACTCAATATGTTTTCATCTGAATACTAATTCATCAAATAACTTATTGGATACACATTTATTGTGGCTTAATAAAATATATTTCAAACAAAATTACATTAATTTTGGAAGCAATCAAGCCTCAATATTCTGTGTAATTTACTAAACATTCCACAAAGAATAGTCCATTTCAATTACAGTGGTAAAACACAACAAAGAAAACCATCCAATTAAACTAGTACTATTTTACTGCCAGTAGCAGTGTGTAATATGTTTGAAAAAAATTTAGTAAAAATGCTTTAATTTTACCAATTGGCATTCGTACTAACTTGTACTTAAAATACAATCAGAATAACCATCTACAATGCACCAAGTCCTATTTCATTTTTATTTTATAACACTGCCAGCATAATATAAAAATATATTTCATCACATTTTTTAAAAGTTAATGTTATATTTACCTGAAAATAAATATCTGAGGGATAATGTTGTCATAACAACACAGTGTTAAATCAGGATATAGAGTTGAAACTTCAAAACCATTTTATAATTTTATAAATTTCCTATATGTTTACTTTTAATTAAAATTATTTTAGCATAAAATATTGAGTTCAGTGCACAGGCATTTATGGACTACCTATCTTGTGATAGGTTTTTGAGAATACAGATAATAATAAACACATTCCCTTTTTCTGAGGACTTATAAATGAAAGCTAACATGAAATTAAGTTAGAGAATGGGTCCAAGTAGCATTAAAGAGCTTTCAGTATAATTACTTGGGGAGACTTAGGTTTGGGACAGAGTACTCTGCAGTAATTGGGGCAAATTCACTGATGGGAAGGAAGCAGTTCTCTAGCCAGCAAGACCATTTTAGCCTAATGTAATAATCTACGGCAATGGTAAACAGGATAGGAAAGGAAGGGAAAGATTCAAGAAATGCTTAGGAGTCAAAATTGTCAGTGATTGAGGTTTCCCGTATGTGAGAATGAGAGGAACGTCTGAGTCGGACACAAGGTTTGTGTCCTAGGTGACTCAGGGTATGATGGTGCTGGGGGCTATAAAAGAAAGCAGAGGGAACGGAACACCTTCTTGTCCAGCGTGAAGGAGGAGGAGATCAGCACAGAGTGAGAGAGACACATTTTTGTGCTCAGTTCAAGTCTGGATTGCTAGTTTTTCATCCAAGTTTATACGGGCAGCAAATACTTGCCCGGATGAATCTGAATTTCTGGGATGAAGATCTAGATTGTAGGGGTGTTAGTTGGTGGTGCAGTTTAAAACTGGAAATGGGTGAGCTTGCCCAGAAAACATGTGTAGAATAAAAAACAAAAGGAATGAGAAAGAAATATGAAGAGAGATTTGTGTGATGGTGCTAAATTCTTCTGTCCAATGTAGCAGACGAAGACTAAGACTGGATAACTGGATTTGGTAAGAGGGGATTCAGAGGATTACCAATAATTTTAGTTAAAATCAGCTACTTAGGGGTGACAGAGGCTAGAGGTTATCACAGCGAATTGAGGAATTAATGACAGATTAGGTAGCAAATAGATAATTATACCAAGATGCTTATAGGATTTTAATAAACAGAAGAACATTGACCAAGAAGAGAATTTATTTGTTCCTTCTTTTTTTTTTTTTGACAGTGGAATTTTGACCATGCTTAAAGGCAAAGAGATAACGAAAAAGCAACAAGCTAAAAACATAGGAGAAATGGAAATAATTGGTGAAAAGTAAACAAAGGGAATAAAAAAAAATTAAAACATTAGTTATAAACTAGAATAGGGCTTACTGCCTTATTTAAAGGTTGAAAGTAAGGATATGAGCATATCAGGAAGTTTCTAACTCAGGGAATTCTAATTTGAGATCCTTCATACATTTGTGTTCTTACTAAAAACTTTCTTCATTATTGTTTCTGAAATACTTGACAGTAACTATTACAAACAGAATATTTACTGTTTTAACTAAAAAACACCTCGAATAGGACTTCTGGCAAATATTATTTTAGTTACAGGTATCACACTATTGTTAATTATCTGTACCTGAAAACCAAGAGAACTGGTATAAACCAGAAGAAACATATCATTTATAATTCTGAATTAATAATGATGTTAGGGCCTAAAATATCATAGGAATGGCACAAAATTAGACTTTTGGGGCTTCCCTCATAGCTCAGTTGGTAAAGAATCCACCTGCAATGCAGGAAACCCCAGTTCTGTTCCTGGGTGGGGAAGATCCACTGGAGAAGGGTTAGGCTTCCCACTCTAGTATCCTTGGGCTTCCCTTGTGGCTCAGCTGGTAAAGAATTGGCCTGCAATGCAGGAGACCTGGGTTCGATCCCTGGGTTGGGAAGATCCTCTGGAGAAGGGAAAGGCTATCCACTCCAGTATTCTGGCCTGGAGAATTCCATGGACTGTATAGTCTATGGGGTCACAAAGAGTTGGACAAAACTGAGAGACTTTCACTTTCACTTTTCACTCAAGTCCCCATAACAGGGCTCAATGAGGAATGACAAAATCATTTTTACTTCAGTTAGTAAATGCAAGAAAATGGAAAGCATGCACTCACAGCATCAATATTTCATAAAGATAAATATACATGTTTGTATTTACATACTTATAAATGTACAACTTTATGCATATAGTTAGACTATTAAATCTACTTCATCATAATATATAAAAATATACAGTCTTAGAAACAGTGCTTTCCCAACATTTTTATAAGTATATTCACATGCAGAGAAGTGAAGCCTATTGACAAACTTGTGTTTACTAAATAATACCACCATCTATTACGCGCTGTATCCGTTCTCTAATCCCCACGTCTAGTCTTGGAGGAAGTTAATATCCACAGGTTACAGAGGCAATTACTACAGCTCAAAAAAGTCAGGTTAATAACACATAGCTAAAAACTGTCAGAGCTGGTATTCCAAGCTTCTTCTGGTTGACTTCAAAGTCCATGCTTCCTTCACCATGCTGCTGCTTCTCATACATTTCCTTCTGACCTCAGAGATGCAGTATGAAGTACTGCTTTCATAGCTAATCCATAAACTTCTATCCACTCATAGCTCGTCTACAGACCTCTGCATTCCTGTGATTTAATGCATCAGGTTACCTATTGAGACCATGAAGGGCTCCAGAGACCCTACAATGTGACAACAGCATCCTCCATTCTCTTCCGGCCACTTACACAAACTTCAAATTCCACTCCCGCCCAGTAAATACAGTCTGCCTTTCTGGACTCTGCCTTTCTGTTTGTTGACCTCACACTCTCTGCCCAAGGAGCCTACCTTCTCCACTAATCCCCCAAAGATCCATCACCTCTCAAATCTGATCTACAGCTTTCCACAAGGTGCATGTCTTTCCATGCAGCCAACGGTCCCCTCCTCATAGCCCATAGGGCACATTTCAAGCACTTATCACTCAGAATAACATTAATTACTTTAATCTCTCTCCTGCTGGAATGTGAGCTTTTTAAAGGCAAAGATACTATTTTATTCAATGTAGAATCAATAGTCCATAAAGCAGTATGTGGCAGATACTAGATAACAAATAACTATTTGCAAGTTGGTGACAGACAGGGAGGCCTGGCGTGCTGCGATTCATGGAATCACAAAGAGTCAGACACGACTGAGCGACTGAACTGAACTGAACTGAACTGAAAAACATATTGGACTTTGGAGGTTGTAGGGGGAGCTCTCAAACCCCAGTTCTGTCTCACACCATCTGTGTGAGCTTGGGCAAGCTACAGCCTATGAGCTCCATGTTTTCACCTGCATGGACCTACTTCCCATCTTAAAGAGTTGCTATAAAGATTTCAAGAAAACTGACACAATAATTTTTTGTGAGTCCCTGGCACACATTTAGTATGTTAGTCCCTCAGTCATGTCCAACTCTTTGAGACTCCAGGCACTGTAGCCCGCCAGGCTCCTCTGTCCATGGTATTTCCCAGGCAAGAACACTGGAGTGGGTAGCCATTTCGTTCTCCAGGGGATCTTCCCGACCCAGTGATCGAACTCACATCTCCTGCATTGCAGGCAGATTCTTAACCGTCTAAGCCACCAGGGACGCCCAACACACATTTAAATATGTGGTAAATGTTAAGTTTCTTGTCTTTTCACCCCTACCTTTTTGAATGCCTGAATGCAGTAGAGGTTAGATGAAGAAGTACAACTGCATTTTTTGACTGAACAAATATTTCTCAAATGTGTAACAAGAATAAGAAATTATTTGCAGGTTCTATGTATTTGTTGGGCTTCCTTGGCGGCTCCATGGTAAAGAATCTGCCTGCCAATGCAGGAGACACAGGTTTGATCCCTGGGAAAGATCCCCAAGGAAATGGCAACCCACTCTAGTATTCTTGCCTGGGAAATCCCATGGAAAAAGTAATGAATTTCTGCACTCAAAGAGTTGAGATTCTTATGAGCAAAGTACAAATTGTATGCAAATAATTATTTTTAAATCAGTGTAGAAACTGCATACTCTCAACTAAGTGCATGGATACCACTAGGGAGAATGCAGTGGAGAGTACAGCTGTTCTGGCTGGAGAAATATCAGAAGTGGTCACCAATCATCTGGAACTTAACTTAAGTTTTGAAGATTGAATATAAGGTGAAATCATGAATATATAAGAAACCTAGGTTAAAACTTCAAAATGAGCAAAGAGACATACGCAGAGCCAAGAATTTCTCTAGGAATAATGGTAGTATGATTTGACTTGCTAGAGTATAAGAAGCACAAGAAAGTATAGTGGGATAAAGACCATAAACTCCAGGGAAAAGAACCCCACATATCTATTGAAAAGCACAATTCATCGTCTAGTTTATAATTCTCCTGCATCCTAATTTAAGACCCATTACTCTAGTTATTAAGACTTTCAAAGTTACATACAAGAGGAAAAAGGACTTAAAACATATGTTGGCATTTGTTTTACCACAACTTGGTAACACATTGTGCATAGAAGCAAATTATATTGACTGATTTAGTTGAGAAAGAGCAAAAGTTATTTTTTTAAGGAGTAATTTCATTTACAATTAATGTTGGACTATGTCTGACTATTCATCCCCAGCTTGCAGGATGGTGAGAATAGGAAATATGAGTAATGATTTAAAAAAAAAAAGTCTTGTGCATAAAATTAAAAAAAATATAAAAAGCAACACTTCCTGAGAGATGCCAATGTCCCTCTCTACTGACCAGTCCTCCTTTCTCTGTTCCATATTCAAATGTTCTACTGCCCCCTGCTGCTTTAAGTTTCAGAAGTGGAACAAAAAAAATAATAAGTCCTAAGTTAAAAAAAAATGTCCTATCATAGTCTTTCACTAATTTCACTGATTCCATTTTTCTTTTCTTCCTGGATGACCAAGTTTCCAGGGTTCGCGGGGTTATTTCTTGGCCAAGTGAAATTTTGATAGCAATGAAAGTATAATAATTATGCAAAATTCTGTAGTAGGAAGTCACAGCTTTAAAAATCTACACACTAGAGCAATCCCACTGGACATTATAGCTTATTTAGGACTCCTAAACTGTACATTTTCATCAAAAAATAGTAATTACTCCCTAAAGACATCATTTCCCTCTCATTCAGATGGAACCCCAAACTTTCTAACTCAAATATGCAAGCTGTGTGTATAATTAGAGGTTTCCCATGCATGGTATTCTGTATTTGTTAGATTAAATGTAATACAATGGATAAGCCTGGTTTAGCCTGTGTTACTGAAATTTGTTCATTAACTTGAGTTTGTTTAGCATATGGCATTCTTGCCTGGAGAATCCTAGGGACAGAGGAGCCTAGTGGGCTGCCATCTATGGGGTCACACAGAGTCAGACACAACTAAAGCGACTTAGCAGCAGCAGCAGCAGCATATGGCGTACACTAATTTTTTTGTGGTTTTAACCCAAGCAGTTCCAGTTGAACAAATATTACCCTCTTTTTTGGATATATGTGTGTGTGAGCTTATGTGTGTACATTTGTGTTTACACCTCCAAATTACTATTCAGCATGTTAGGTCGCAGAGTTCCATGATAACCAAAAACTAAAATAAAAAGAAAGCTGTTTGGAAAGTTCTCCATCTGCTAGGCTAAGTCGCTTCAGTTGTGTCCGACTCTGTGCGACCCTATGGACAGCAGCCTCCAGGCTCCTCTGACCCTAGGATTCTCTAAGCAAGAATACTGGAGTGGGTTGCCATTTCCTTCTCCAACTAACAGTAATGAAATGTCACATCATTATCATAAGTATGGTTTTCTCTCAATACTGCATTCAGAAACAGTTCTGAGTACCTTTCATAAGCTAAAATGCAGTAAAAAACATTTATCCCTCTTTTCAGAAGTTCAGTCTAGTGTGCTAACAAAGGGCTATTCCTGTTGCATTTCTAATCTTTGCTAAACGAAAGTATCACAATCCACCAATTAATTCAACTTAGATACATGAAGGCAATGGCACCCCACTCCAGCACTCTTGCCTGGAAAATCCCATGGACGGAGGAGCCTAGTGGGCCGCAGTCCATGGGGTTGCTAAGAGTCAGACACGACTAAGCGACTTCACTTTCACTTTTCACTTTCATGCATTGGAGAAGGAAATGGCAACCCACTCCAGTGTTCTTGCCTGGAGAATCCCAGGGACGGGGGAGCCTGGTGGGCTGCTGTCTATGGGGTCACACAGAGTCGGACATGACTGAAGCGACTTAGCAGCAGCAGCAGCAGCAGATACATGAAAGCTATTTTTGATTCTTACAAAGATTATACACTGCTATGTAACAAAGCATCCTCAAACTCAGTGACTTAAGATGGCAATCATTATCTCAAAATTCTGTTGTTTGAGCAGGCAAATTTTCCCTTATATGGTAAATAAAAGCTGGGGTGCTCAGAGGGTTAGAAGTTGCAAATGGCCCCACAGGTGGGATTGGCTGGGAACAAAGATGGGACTGTTGGTTGGGGTTTCCATTTCACTCCACGTGGCCCCCTCTATGTCACTTCTTGGAGTTCCGCATTGGTAGCTATTCCAAGAAGGTGCATTCTAACTGCAAGCTTGCCAAGAGGACAATCTCCAATATGCCGACATTTATGAAACTTCTGCCTATATCTCACTTACTAATTTCTCATTAATCAATGCCAGTCACAGGGCCAAACCCAGGCTCAACCAAAGGGACTACAGAAGGCCCTGAGTACTAGGAGGTGAGTTTCAGTGGGGCCAATGTAATAGTCTGCCGCCATTCCCCTCCTTCCTTCACAAACACCTTTGCATTCTCCTTTGAAATGTTTCCCAAATACATTTATAGTATCCATTTTCATTGCCTTAGTTCAATCTTTAGTTCTCTTTCACTTTCTTTTTTGTGGGTAAGTATCTAGCTGGGCTTTTTAACTAAGGGTAGGAGGAAGAACAGTAACATTCATTCAACGAATAAACATGTACTAAGTAGTTCTGAGAAATACACTGCAGTTAGAACTGTGTGTGACACATGACTGAACAAGATACTCCCTCTACCCTCATAGATATAACTCTTCAGGAGAAAATAAAGAAAATTATGCTTCCAGTCCACCCTCTTAATTGTAATTATTATTCTAATACACAGATATCACAATGTATCACAACTCTACTTAGACATTTCCAGTGTTTGTCCTTGATAACTACATGAGATCCAAACTCTGTAGCACCTTATTTAAGATAACGCAAACTAGCCTTTCCAGATTCATCTCCTACTGCTTCCCTTCAGCTTACCTCTTATTCTCTTCCACAGATCTATGTCTTTATTCCTGCCACTCCATCCAGCTGGAATGCTCTTTCCCAGTCCTCAGCTCTAGGAACATGCAATTTTCTTTTGAAAGCCACACTCAACTACTCTTCTACAAGACCTCCACAAACCCAGAAAGAACAAATAATACACATATGCCCCACCAGAGCGGGCAATCATCCGTCTAACTCAGTAGTGATGTTACACTGCCGTTCGCCTGTTTCTCCTTTCAATGAATGGAAGGCTCCCTTTGGGCACCATGTTCATGGTCACGCAACTTGGCATTTTTTGCATCAAACACAGCTTGGTACATAGGAGGAAAGAGAAGAAGGCATCTCACATAAGTTGTTTCCTTTCTATGAAATGTGCACTATCTTTGAAATAAAAGTATCGTCACAGTTGTAATTACATATTGAATTTAAGATGTCAGAAAATGGCAACCCACTCCAGCGTTTTTGTCTGGTGAATCCCATAGACAGGGAGCCTGGTGGGCTGCCGTCTATGGAGTTGCACAAACTCGGACACGACTGAAGTGACTTAGCGGTAGCAGCAACTGCTCTAACGAGAAATTAGGGTTAATAAAGGAATTTCTCCCCCATTAAAAAAAAAAAAAGATGAATGAAATATAAATCTAAAGAGCCAGGACACTTTGGTTCAATCCTTTTCTCAGTGTCTTGGAATAAGCAAAATGTCTGCCTTCCAAGGCTGCTGATAAGGTAACGTTATATCCTCTAAATCAGGGCACTGAATGTGTTTGAATGAAATGTTGCATTCTTATGAATGCAACCCAAAGAGTGAAACTCTAGTAAAAGTAAAGCTAAAGCTCACAAAACATAAAATTAAAGTATTCCATATAACACTACTTCCAATTAAAATTCATCATGAGGATACACCGTTTGAATATTTTGAAAGTACAATATTTGAATTAATGATAAAAAAAAGCCTCATGTTAAACTTTAATTGTAATACAGTTATAAGACTTCAAAAAGTGTATGAATTTTTAACATGGTCATATAAATGAAGATGGCTTCCCAAGTGGTGCTAATGGTAAAAACCTTGCCTGCCAATGCAGGAGAAATGAGAGATCCAGGTTTGATCCCTCGGTCAGAAAGATCCCCTGGAGGAGAGTATGGCAACCCACTCCAGTATTCTTGCCTGGAGAATCCCATGGACAGAGGAGTCTGATGGACTACAGTTCACTGGCTCACAAGGAGTTGGACACAACTGAAGCAACTTAGCATGCAGCATAGATGATGACAGAGCATAAATTTATATCATACAAAATCTAAATCATACATAATCAGATACAAACAACAGTGTGATACAACAAGCCACTGAGTTCACAGTAAAGGACTTAAATGTTTGCTTTAAGTCACAAGGCCTTCTAGATTAAGGCCCCATTTAACATTCTACCCTGTGTCTCCATCACTTACTCTTCTCTCTTGCTCTCTCATCACACTGGATTATATAGGACATTTTCTCTAGTGGTTGTTATACTCCCAACTTAAAATGGGACCCTTCTGGAAATGAACAGAATATCCTTGACAACTTGCAGCAATTTCAATAATCTGAAGTTTGGTCTACAGATGTGAGATGTGGACCATAAAAAAGGCTGAGCACCAAAGAACTGATGCTTTCAAAAGTGGTATTAGAAAGACTCTCAAGTTCCTTGAACAGTAAGAAGATCAAACCAGTGATTTTTTAAAGGAAATCAATCCTGAATATTCATTGGAAGGACTGATGCTGAAGTTAAAGCTCCAATATTTTGGCCACCTAATGAGAAGACTCACCTCACTGGAAAAGACCCTCATGCTGGGAAAGATTGAGGGCAGGAGGAAAAGGGGGAGACAGGGGATGAGATGGTTGGGTGGCATCACCAACTCAACGGAAATGAGTTTGAGCCAACTCATAGGGAAGGACAGGGAAGCCTGAGGGTGCTGCAGTTCATGGGGTAGCAAAGAGTTGGACTCGACACAGCAACTAAATAACAGCAACAACTGTATCGGGTGTGTCGTTTCATCCCTCCAAGAGGGACTGTGTTCTATTTAACTTGAACATTCCAAATTGTCTGGCATGTAGTAGGCACTGGATAAATGTCAAATGACTGCACAAAATGAAACCTGAATTGTGTCCTTTAATGAAAACAGTCATTTATTTAAATCGTGAACACTCAAAAAAGGATTGAGATTTATATTGAATATTTTAATCTGAGCTAAGTCTCTATTCATTTACTTCAGAATAAAATATTACAAATTGAGAAGATACACATTCTAAGATATAAAAAAAAGATTATAACATGAGTAAAAGCACAATTCTGAAATGTATCATATGCTTCTGCACTCTTTGGCAAAACGATAAAGACAAAAAATCTATTCCATGTTTCTCTAGTTCAAATATGCCACTTATTAGACATGAAATCTTTCTGTAAATAAAGGTGAGTAATATCTCCTTTTCTTACCTCAGTAATATAAATATCATATGAAAAACCTCTCCTAAAGCTAAACTGTAAAGCCTTAGTATTATCAAACCCAAAAGTTGATATCCAGTGTATTTTTTTTTTGCATTAGAAATCATTGAGACTGATGAACATTTTAGCCCAATCACTGTCATACATACTGAGGGAGAATTTTCCTTTGAGAAATAAAATATTCATCGCTTCTAATTATAAATGGTGCTGTTGTCAAGACAACTTTTCTCATGAGGGATAGGATTATTCTAAAATAGCCTTCTTCAACAATTTTTTAAATCTCAGCACTTATTTACAATTGAAAATACATCACACCTACTAATATCTCATTAATCAAACTACACTCATCAATTTAAAAGAAATGTTATTTGGGAAATATTTCAATAGAGTCCTCTTCCTTGGCTGGGCCAGGGAATTACAATTCATGACATGAGAATTTAACAATGTAGCACTTCAATTAAAAGCAGGGAGTCTGGAACTAATGTTACATAAGTAGCAGGCACACTAGAGTTAGCATGTCCAATTAATGTCTAGCTATTGGGGCAAAATGACATTCTGAGGCATGAAGAACAAAAGGGTAATTGGATATAAAAGAGATCTCATTTTAACAAACATGTATCTTCGTGGCCATTCCTATGAGCATGATTCACTGCAACACTGCAAAAGAAGAGACATTCTAATATTGAAACTTTCTTAAGATTATAACAAAGATATATCCAAAACAGTCAATATTCTAAATTACGAAAGTGTACTGTTAATCATTATTCATAAGTTCTTCATAAAATATTTATAATTTTTGAAGTTCTTCTATATGTCAGCTGACTCTCTCAACAACCTTGTGAACAAACTGGGCAGTGAATATGTAGTTTTATATATGAGAAAAGCAGATATATACACTCTTCAAGGTCATACAGCCAGTAAGAATTCACCCTTCATTCATTCATCCGATTCCACGTTTTTACAAAGTATCTACTATGTGGCAAACATTGTACTACTATATGTTGAGGGAATACAAAGATTAATGAGATTAATCTTTTAATCAGAAAATCATATAGCAGATCAAATTTTTGTTAAACTGAAAATACACTAAGTGTTATTGTATTTAGACTCTTAAGAGCACACTGATATTCCAATACAGCTCTAGGCATCACAGAAGCTAAGTTCAAAGAAAAAATAAAAAGAGTTTCATAGAGAAAAAAATGCATGCAAACTTTCTCTTTTGCTAAAATCAATCAATAAGTTGTAGAATTATCTCTCTTGAAATTTAAAATAAGCAATTAATCCTTAAATAGGTATTTAGTACATCCATCACTGTTAGTCCGAATACACAGAAAAATAAAGACCAAAGTTCTGTTATAATTGAGAACACAAGGGATGTGTATTTGTGTGTGTGTATGCTGCAGGTGCCTAAACATGAGACAACCCAAAGAAATTTATCAATTATTATAACCAAGGATATATATATATACACACACACACACATATACATATATGTATACATATATACATATAATTATATACTTGTAGCTAATGAAAGATTTCAAAATAGAATTATTGCACTCAAAATTATGAAATAATATGTATTCTAAACTCTGAAAACAATGTCCTTGCACAAAATAATTCTGTCTTTTGTCTAAGTAAATGTAAATATCAGACAGAAAAGTTTCCTAATCTCTGAGAATGTCTTAAGAAAATCAAAATATAGCCTATAGCAATATAAATAAGTAAAACCATTCCACTTTCTTCCTTGAGAACAGAATACAGAACCAAACAATTATGGAAATTCAATACCACCCTAAATGATTCATTGTGGTAGACCTTGAACTTAGTCAAAAATCTTTATTTTAAAGAAAGCAAGGTACATGGTTTTCAAAACATTCATATAACAGTCATATGACTTTAATTATTAATATTTTATACACTTGATGCGTTTAAAAAGCAGAAAATATATTTCCCATTTTTATTAACCTAATCAGAACTTGCTATATCTAAATGATTTTTGTGAGCATTAAAATGGTCTATTTTCCATATTGATTTTTACTATGAAAAGATTATGCGATTAACATTACCTTGAATAAAAATATCATACACTCGAAAATAATGACCTTTATTTCAGACTTTTCTAGGCACAACCATAACAGCTTAATACACTTAGTATTATAGACTAAGACATAATTAGTATGAAACACTGCATCATTTTAATCATTATCTGTTATGGGACCCTGTAAATGGCCAAGAGAGGCAAAGAAAGTATTTTTTGGCTTTGATAAATGGGTAACAGCAAAATGTCAAGCAACCTGAGCAGAATATGGAATTGGCTCCCCCTGTTGGACCTGGAAAGTTCACATTTTTAAGAATCATGTAACAGATCTTAAAAAAAAAAATTAAACAACATAAACAAAATAAGACCTACAAAACGACACTGGAAATCTGATTTTTTATACATACTATTTTACTTTCATATTTTAATTTTTTTCTGGATTAAAAAAATCCTGAAAATCAGCATATAGTTACTGAGGAAAATTGGAATTACTTCTCAATTTAGTGAAATATATAAAATGTCCAAATGAAGTATATAATCTCATAAATTCTATTGTCTTCTTTTGTCAGCTAAAAAACCTGTCACCCTTTGAAATAAACTCGAGAAAATAAAAGTTACTTCTCACTAAAAATATTATTTGAAATAATGTTCTGGTAATAAAATTTGTTTTTACCCTTGTTGATATATATACATTAGCAAGGACATGTTGTAAAAGTGTGGATGTTCCTATTTCTTAGGGCAAAACAGAGGTTTTACATCTCTTAAGAAACACCTGTATCTTTTGAAAATGGCTGTTATGATACAGCTGTTGGGTGGGTTGTCTTTAACCTGCTTCCCAGTAGGTCTGAGAACAAAGGGAGTGACAAGAGTGGGAATTAGTACAAAGCAAAGAAAAAATAATAATAAAATTCCTACTCACTTACGAAATTAGGATAGTAGGGGAAAATACAGTCTACACAGCCACTAAAATAAATGTAAAACTGCAATTATGAATAAGAGCAATTTTACAAACTAAAAAACAATGCAATATATTATAGTCCCCTATTTGAACACTAAGAATTTATTACCAACCTCCCCATGACACTGCCTCACCTTAACAAAGGCTCTGAGAGTTACTGTAAAAAAACACATTTTAATAGAAATGAAGCATTTTGAAGGGTGACAAAATGGAAATCTATTAAAAATCACCTCTAAGCTCTAAGACCTTACATGTCCAGCAACATATCAAGATGCTTCTGTCAAATACTAATTGTCTTTTATCATATTCATCGTTTAACTCCATGTCTTATCTTTCTTAAAATTTGGTCATTTTAGAAAGTTGAGGTTAACGAACCTTATCAAAAAGTCGATAATAATGAAAGAGTCAAAATGCCATTCCCCACAGTGAATCTGTAAATAAAGTGCACTGCTTTCCTTTCCAAGGTCAGATGAGATAACTTGTTGTCCCTGCCTTGACTGTAAGTTCACAGGAGGGCTCTGGGACACTGAAAATGCAGAAAGAAAGGGACAAATATCAAAAATAGTTTCTTTGGAAAATTCCTATGGGACTATTTTCTTTTCAGAAAATTGAGAGAAAATACCCATCACAGCATACTTTGCTGCACATATGCCTTCAGGATCAGGACTCAAGCAAACATTGGTACTGTATCTTAGATACATATGGATTAAATAGGCTGTATGCACTGGCCTGGGAACTGAACCAATATTTACAACATTGTTTCTATGGGAAAACACGTTCCAAGTTCTAAATAACTTACAAACGTTTGGAATATACTGATACAACAAGCTTTTGTTATGAGACATATTAGGAAGACAGGATATAGATTATAGTTGACTTGGAGTCAATTCATATTGACCTCCCTTTTTTTTTTTTTTAACCTCCCACTTTTCCTTCATAGGCTGGCGAAGGAATGAAATGTCATGATTTACACAGGTATATAATTTTTATTTGTGAAAACCCTATGAGATTTTTTAAATTAACAACAAAAATACAAAATACACATTAAATCTCTAGCAACCTTAATCTAATTCCAACACATTTCACCCTACCCTATTTCAGTTAGTCTTACTGACATTTATTAGATTGACAATTTTGCCTGGGGAATGTCAAAAATGCAACTTTCCAGATTTTGCTGGTTAGCAAACACAGATCTTACTGTACTTGGTTACTCTTTAATCTGGAATGAATTGTCATCTGCTGGCAAATAGCTCATTTAAAACATCCAAGTTCTTAGCATTCAAGTTTAAGAGGAAAAAAATTAAGAATATTTTGTCTCCAAACTCTGAGGCAATCATTTGAATACTTTAGAAATATAAACTGGTAAGAAACAGAAGAACGTCTTTCAAACTTTAAAAATCAGGAAAACATAAAGTCTCACTTCAGATCAATTCTCTGCTTTTAAATGTATTACCAAAAAATGTAAACCATCTTAAAAGAATCATAACTTACAATAGTATGCATCTATTTCTCCTTTTTCAAAATAGTTTATCAAAGCACTCTGTAGTAAAGATTTCTTAGAATGAAATGAGAATTAAAAAGGACAGTAAAAAAAGGCATATGAATTAAGAAAGCTACTTGTAAAGAAGCAGGAAAACCAAAATTTGGTCCAAGAGAGAAAAATAATGACACTCTGAAAATCAGGATATATTAACAGTAAACTGCTTTCAAGGACAATTACAAGAGCTTCTGGCTGCACAGAACACTGTCTGTACGGGCTGAGGTGTCACCTCGACATTAGCAGAGAAGAAAGGGCAATTTCACCCAGACTCTGGTAAGTTATAAACAGAAAATTGCAAGCTGGAAACGCTACCCCTTTCATTCACGTTTAGACGGTTTCAATCTATTTGATGAAATCTGTACTTTGCTTTCCTTTTCAGAGTTTAAATTCAGTTAAACATACTAAAGGAAAGTTCCCATTCATTCATTTCACAGCTATCCCACCACACCAAGGACGGATGGCACAGCAGCACCAAAGAAAGCAGTTTATTTAGGCAGCTAATACACAATATTGTTTACATCAATGAAGCCAAGCATTTAATAAAAACTAGATGGGGGTTACTTCCTGAGACTTACTTAGCATCTGTGGTCCAGCATCAGCGAATGGAATATAAGGGCACAGTGGGGTTGTTTACATGTCAATCACTTGTCAGTTTCACCAGTTCTCTACAAATACCCCTTGTACTTGGAAATTTCTTTATCAATCCCTGTAATTAGAATTTTTAAACACAGCAATAGACTTTTTTTTTTTCTTAAACTACTAAATTAAATCACCAGCACAAAAGGAAAGGTAATGCCATGGTAACTTTTGTGAAGCTGAAAAATTTGCATTTTTAACTTGTTTCTAGCTCGGTCACTTTTTCATTTTTGGTTTTATTCTCTTGGTTTAATGCAAAATTCCACTCTCCATATCTTTTTTTAACATTTGACATTATTATGAGTACGGGGAGAAATAAAATAAGCAATAAGTTAACCAATATTTCTGTGTTCAAAGTGAGAGAATATAAACTGTTTTACCACCCTGCTCTCATAAGCATCAGTTCAGTTCAGTTCAGTTCAGTCACTCAGTCGTGTCTGACTCTTTGCGACCCCATGAATCGCAGCACGCCAGGCCTCCCTGTCCATCACCAACTCCCGGAGTTCACTCATAGACTCACGTCCATCCAGTCAGTGATGCCATCCAGCCATCTCATCCCCTGTCGTCCCCTTCTTCTCCTGCCCCCAATCCCTCCCAGCACCAGAGAGTCTTTTCCAGTGAGTCAACTCTTCCATGAGGTAGCCAAATAAGCATAACAAGAGGTAATTATGGACAGTTGCTTGGTTTGCTAGTATTTCTAGAATGTCTACAATATGTTAAAAGTCAGTGACAACAATCAGTAGAAAACTTATTTGAACATGCTACTATTTCTTAGACATTTTCTTGGGTGGAAGAGACTTCAAGTACGTACGACACAGACCCTCACATAAATAAAGTGAAAATGTAGTTTATGCTACAGCATTCTGTATCAAAGAACCTGATAATCTGAGTATGTAACTCTGCCAACACTTTATTTAATAATATTTGTCCTTTATTCTCCATCCTTTCTTTTCAAAAGTGGTCTGTTAAGAAAAATCAAGCCTATAAATTCAAGTAGATTTACTTACAATTATGCTTTCTCAACTGAGCATAGATCTAAGACTTTTAGAAGAGAAAAGATCACTGTGCAGAAAAAAAATGTTTGAAGGTACCTCCTTAGAATCCTGAAAATAATATAAGATTTTGTTTTGTTCTATTTCATTATATTGGGTTAAATAGCTTCTCAGGCAGCTCAAATATCTTTCAAGGGGGGTGCAGTGAGGGCTGAGTTTAATTGGAAATAAATAAAGAGTTGCATTAACTGGGTTTTAAGATACTGGTATGTCTTCTGTTTCAGTACAAATCAGTGTCAGAATTTCCCTCAAAACTCTTGAACACATCAGGAGCTAGGCACACAAATTGATCTTGCTCTAAACGAAGTTAAATTAATATCTTTCCATTGAAATGAAAATTGGAAATTATTTACCCTAGGGATTTTCAAATTAAGATTTTTACATACAAAGTGTTTCAGAGAGTACCCTCAGGGAGTCTACCAGGGTAGGGAATGCTTTATTACCCTTGATTCAGAGAAATTATGGTTAATCTCTATTACATAATGTCATTTAGTATCAGATTCACTTTTAAATGCAATTCAATGACATATAAATTAGAAACACTTAAAACATTCTTGTGCAATCTTTCAACAGTGGCCTAGTATTGGATACCTGGCACCAAGCACTCTGCAAAAACTTTGAGGTAAACAGTTCCATTACCAAATTACTGTGGACCTTCTGAGTTAGCTAGCATTTAAAAACTTCACTGAGAGGATAATACCTCAGATGTTTTAGAAAGTCTGATTAAGTAGCACCTAGATTAACTCTTCTATACCTTTCAAGTTTTTTCAACTGATTCTCATATGATATTTCATTCAGGACTTTTTACTTCCTCAGTGTTTTTCTCTGAGTATTTCTCAGTTTGCCAATGTCAATATTAGGATGTCACTTCTCAATACATGTTCTATTTTATGGATCCAAGAAATTTGAATTTCATTCATGCCTTTACCTTTCATCAGTGAGGCTAGTCAATTTTCAGCTTTTTCATCTGTAAACTAAGGTAAGGTATATAAACTAATAGCCCTTCTAGAAAGAATATACTAAAAATATACCTGTAGCTTCTTGGAGAAGAAAAACAACATGTGAATTTCCTTTTCCTCTTCCTTAGAACCAAAAGTATTAGCCAGAATTAAAGACAAAATAAAGCAAAAAAAAAAAAATCTAAGCAAGAATTGTCGAATGAGGGAGAAAACAAATATATATAAATGTTTAATCCAGTAGCCTGAGGATATAAACCCCAGTTTATGAAATATGAGAGACAGTGTGGGCTAAGGCCTTGGTAGATTTATCTGGCTTTATACAGAGGCTGGCATAGCACCCTTAATACATGTTTACTTTCTATAGACAGTAATGATAATAATAATGAGCATCATGTACAGTCTGTGAATTTAAGGGTGGTGCTTTTAAATAGCAACAAATGTGAAATGGTAAGAAAAAGAAGGGAAAAGGGTCTGGGTTCCTGGAGCAGGTGTAGACCAGGCAGCAAAGAGTCTTAGGAGGACCTGTACATGGGAGCCTGGACCTATGACCGCAGTGAAGGCTCCTCCACAGGCTGGGCAACCTTGGGCAGGTTACATAACATCTCTGGCACTTGTTTCTTCACGTAAGTTTCTAGGGTTCTTTCTAGCATGAGACTTTACATTCTTTTTTTTTTTTTTCAAGACGATGGTACCAGTTTTATTTTTTTTTCCTCTGTTATATACAATATTTATTTCGTTCTGAAGATACATGATTGTACTTTTGCTATTCATCTGACCACTCAAAAATACAAATTCTGAATTTAAGTTCCTTTGTGAAATAACTTGATATTTTCATTTGACCTCTCCATTCTGTTTTTATTATCAACTCAAAAAAAATTTTTTTTTGCTTTTTTAAATGTCTTAAGCAATATAAAATAGTTTTAGGGATACATATGGTTAATTTTTTTAATGAGTTTTTTTTTTCAGTTGTGTTCTTTTATTCTAATACAAAAACTGAAGGTTACATTAATAGATCTATGCCTCTGCTACTTCAGTTCAGTTCGGTTCAGTTGCTCAGTCGGCCCGACTCTTTGTGACCCCATGAATCACAGCACGCTAGGCCTCCCTGTCCATCACCAACTCCCGGAGTTCACTCAGACTCACGTCCATCGAGTCGGTGATACCATCCAGCCATCTCAAACTCTGTCATCCCCTTCTCCTCCTTCCCCCCAACCACCCCCAGCATCAGAGTCTTTTCCAATGAGTCAACTCTTCGCATGAGGTGGCCAAAGTACTGGAGTTTCAGCTTCAGCATCATTCCTTCCAAAGAAATCCCAGGGCTGATCTCCTTCAGAATGGACTGGTTGGATCTCCTTGCAGTCCAAGGGATTATCAAGAGTCTTCTCCAACACCACAGTTCAGCAGCATCAATTCTTCAGTGCTCAGCCTTCTTCACAGTCCAATTCTCTCATCCATACATGACTACTGGAAAAACCATAGTCTTGACTAGACGGACCTTAGTTCGCAAAGTAATGTCTCTGCTTTTGAATATGCTATCTAGGTTGGTCATAACTTTTCTTCCAAGGGGTAAGCATCTTTTAATTTCATGGCTGCAGTCACCATCTGCAGTGATTTTGGAGCCCCCCAAAATAAAGTCTGACACTGTTTCCACTGTTTCCCCATTTATTCCCATGAAGTGATGGGACCTACTACCTCAAGCAACAGAATAACAGAACCAGGGCATATATGTCAGGAAAAGAGGTAAGAAGTGACTCCAAACCCTGAAACAGAAGTAGTGCTCTTCCATGAAAGACTCTATTTCACACTATTATGCTTTTAGAACTTCATTTGTTATCAGCAGTACCATAATTAATCAAAGTGCCCTGGAAATCGCTTTCTTTGTTGTTTACATAGGCTTTGCTTAAAACTTTTAAATCCTGTTCTCTACATAAAACAATCATGCTACACAATATTCATTGCAATTTAACTGCAAATATCTCTTTATATGTCCTACTCTTCCAACAGTATCACTCTGAATTTAGAACTCTGGACTGTGGTATTATTTCTGTGACTATCTCTAGGCTTTAAGTCTTTCTGTACTTCAATGTACAATCAAAATCTTCCCAGAGAATTATCTTGATCAGATGACCCCTGCCTTCCAAATAAAATTTGAAGTCCTTAGCCAAGCATATCAGAGCCTTTAAAAATGGTCTCAATTTACATTTCTTGACTATTTTTCTCCTTAATCCAATACCACAAGCATATGAAATTTTTCTTAGTCAAAAAACATGCCTTTTAACCATTTCGAATAATGTTATTCTCTCTATATGGATTTTTTTTTCATCTTATGCTTTTGGAAACTACAGAAATCCACTTAAAATAGAATCTCTGTGTTGCCCTCCTAGATACTGCAGTCAGAAGTAGTTTTACTCCTCCAAAGCCCTGTAGCACCCACATGACTCAACAATATTCAGGACACTGATGGACACTCCATCACTGTATCGTTACTCAACTCTTGTATGACAGCTAAAGATGAAAAATAAAAAAGGTCTGGAGGTTGTCATTTCCTCAGAAAATGATTAATCCATTAGCCAATCATCTAACTAAATAAATGTGAGCTTCCCAGGTGGCACTAGTGGTAAAGAATTCACCTGCCAACTCAGGTAGACGTAAGAAACACAGGTTCAATCCCTGGGTCTGGAGGATCCCCTGAAAGAGGGCCTGGCAACTGCTCCAGTATTCTTGCCTGGAGAATCCTATGGACGGAAGAGCCTGGCAGGCTGCAGTCCATAGAGTCACTAAGAGCTGGACACACCTCAAGTGACTTGGCACGCATACAGTTACATTTTAACTAGTTTAATACAGTGAAGGAACAAACTTTGATGTTAAAGCAACCATCACACCAGACCTCACAAACAAGCAGCTGTGATTTTAGTATTGCTAATAAATATGAAAAAGTATTCTTCAGTTAGCATGCTCAAAAGTCAAAATTCTACAAAATGTCTATTTCATACTATGCCAACCACTTCACATATGCTTATTTCTTTTAACAAATCTGTGAATTAATTATTATTTTCATGTTATAGAAAAAGAAACAAGCTCAGAGTGGTTAATTATTTTGTTCAGATCACACATTTGGAAAGTGGCTGGCCATGATTCCAGTTAAGATATTCTGAATCCAAGCATGTTTGTCTATTTTGTGATTAGAAACCAACTATTCATTCATTAGTATGGCATCCCAGAGGCAGAGGAGAAATGAAACACTTACTTTTTTAATCTAAAGCGTATGCCAATAATGGGGAAAAGAAGACTCATCATAAACTCATATGCAAAGAGAACTGACTTGAGAATTTGGAAATTAAGGTAGATGCTTTCCCAAAAAGGGACGCATTTGGATGAATCTGAACAAAGCTTGCAGACAAAATGCACAGTGCAACCATTCTCTTCTTCATCACAAGCACAGGAACAAGGGACAGACAATTCACACATGCACAAGTGCCATGATGCATAGGATGTCCAAGTCGTGTCTGACTCTTTGCAACCCCATGGATTGTAGCTTCCCAGGCTCCTCCCTCCATGGGATTCTCCAAGCAAGAGTACTAGAGTGGGTTGCCATTTCCTTCTCCAGGGGAATCTTCCCGACCCAGGGATCAAACCCAGGTCTCCTGCATTCCAAGCAGACGCTTTAACCTCTAAGCCACCAGGGAAGCCCCTAATATGTCATTAGCTTGAGCATATCTTTCTTAAGGCAGCTGAAAATTGCATCGAGAAGAAGCCATAAGTCAACTTGGAAACTACACTGACCTTGGACTCGTTAAGTTCAATCACAGTTCTCCATAACTGCTTTCATCATGTATCATTATCAGTACGGTTAGCAAGCATCCCTACCATTTATAATTTATTCATGTATTTATATAAATTTAGTATTATAGTACCACTAGACTATAAGTATTTTAAAATTCAGAGAAACATAGAGAGTTCTCAAAGTTGAGAGAAAAATTTAAATAGAAATTTCTAACATTTTCTTCCTCTATCTAGGGTCATATTATCACACACAGCATCGCTGTCAAAAATTTTTTAAGATAGCCTCTCAGAGGTACAAATGGCCTAATGAAAAAAAGACATGCTGGATTTCATCTCCCATTCTCCTCTCTAGCTGGGGACTTGTCTGCAGCATCCAATGTGCTATTTAGTTTTTAAGATCACTAAAAAGTAGATTATGTTAAGCAGTCCTTGAAGGATTTATATGCTGCGCTGAAGACACTGAATTAAATTTCAACTGTTTACTGAACACATTTTCCAAGAATGATTTCACTATCTGGGGAATATCATACAAGACATGCATTCAGTCACTGGGAAAAGTATCTCTGGTGTGTACCATCTCAGGTACCACGCTAAGCTCGGGGAAAATATCTGAGACTAGATTCAGTCTGCTTTTCAGCTCAACAGACAGACAAGTGAGAAGAACAGGGATGCTAACTACATTAATGGTGGGGGAGCAGTGCTGAGGTCACTCAGATAAGGGAACCATCATCTATCCTTGAATGAAGTGAAGTGCAGTGAAGGTAAATCTAAAGCTGAGACCTAAAATAAGAGAAGGAAATGAGGATACAGACTTGAAGCAGGTAAGCAGTGGCTGGTCCTGAAGACTTTACAATTTTCCAGTATATACGTTATTGTGAGAAAAGATATGTGGGGGGAAATGAGAGACTTATACAAAACACTAACCTTTCTTCTGCAAACTGTAAATATAACTGATGAGAAACGCAATGAAAATAGACTGACAAGACAATGGTGACATTCAGTCAGCATGCTATATTAGTTGAGCACCTAGAATATGCCAGGTACTGCTCAGGCTTTAGGGAACCAGTAATAAGTCAAGACCCATATCCTGTTTTTAAGATCTATTGTGAAGAAAGAGAAATCATAAAATAATCATACAAACACACATGCCTTTAAAAACTATATCCTGTAGTAGGTGGATGTGTAAAGAGAAGGTGATTTAATCTGGAGGATCACGAAAGGCTTACCAGGCTCATCATGTTTGAACTGGAATACAAAGGCTCTATATACAGAGATGGTTAGAGAGTGTCATCAATTCAACAGACATGAATCTGAGCAAATTTCGGGAGATAGTGGAGGGCAGAGAACATGTGCTGCAGTCCATGGGGTCGCAGAGTCAGACATGACTTAGTGATTGAACAACAACAAAGTAAACTAGGGATACTATGAGACAATGATAGGGTATAGGAAGGCAGGAGACGGCTGAGCAAGTAGAACCACTGGCTTGGAAATCTGCATATATAAAGGCCCCCGTGAAAGTGAAAAGCAAGGATTATCTTGGGAACTGCATGTGCTCATTCAGCTGAGCAAAGAGAGGGAAAAGGAGGGTGAAGAAAGTAGAATGAAGCTATTAGGCTGTTAGAGTCAGGAGAATAGGGTCCAAAATAGTGGTCAGGTGGAAGTGGCAGTTTAGGAGGCCACAGGAGGGCAGGAAAGGAGAACAGCAGACCTGACAGAAGACTTCTGGAGGGAAAACAGGCCCAACACACCCCATTTCCTGATCGGTGTCGAATGTATGCCTCATTTGCATACAATTGCAACCAATCAGGCCTCAGAGACTGCCCAGGGGAGGAAACAAGGGATACAAAAAGGGAAATCAAAACTGGCTAGGAATGCTCCTGCAGAGGCTGGTCCACTCTGACGTCTCAAGACTGTACTACTTATCGCTTGCTCAATAAACCTTGCCTGCTTGAGCTATCTTGGTCTATTGCTTCAATTCTCTGCTGCAGCAAACTAAGAATCGAGGGGGAGAAAACTGACCTAACATAGCTAAAGAGTTCGAGGTGAGTATACAGGTCTCAGGCCCACAAAAAAAGGGGGTTCATATCGTCACTGTTAAGTCATGAACTAGGAGAGTCCTTTACCCTCTGTAGGCAAACTCCTCCCTCCCTTTCTCCTTTCCTTCAACAAACACTGATTGAACATTTATCAGTCTGCCTCCATGATGTACTATTTTGGATGCTGAAGGTACAACAGTGAAGAAAACAGACTGACTGTCCTCGTGAAAGTCACATTTTTGAGGAGGAGGCAGGTGATGAGATCTGTAAAATGTCATAAATGATATCTACCTCACAGAGCTCCTGTGAGGAACATAGAAAAGTGCATGAATATAGATTTTATAAAATGTAGAGTTTTGTTTATAAAAAGAGTTTTGAATCTTTTCTTGGGTGTACGAACTTATATGTGAAAATCAGGCACCTATGTAGATTCATAATGGAAGTATTTGGAAGTGGAAAACAGTAATGTAAAAGAATCAAAGAGGCCTATAGAAATTCTGACCAAGAAAATACAACTACTCAAAGCAAGCCTTACATGGATTTTATTTGTAATTATCTCAAAAACCTGAAAGGTAGGTTTTATTATCCCTACATGTGAAGATGGAGCACAAAGCAATCAGCAAATCTAAGCTGTTTCAGTTTTATGGACCTAAACTAAAAGTTGCTATATCAGCAACTTTTCTAAATTTCTATAGGAAAATCAAATGAACAATTAAAATTTAAGTTCCTAATGGCAGCGGACACTGTTGGTTATTTCCTCACATCAGTTGGTGCCCCTTCCTCAATCCTGATAGAATCCTAATCTGATTCACTTACCTATCCATCTAAAAGACCAGAGCAGTATTTTAAGTACTTTGAATCAATCACCATATGCCATTTCTTTGGCAACTCTTGGTCTGTAGTTATAGACTTTAGACCTAACTTTACCTAAGTTGCTTCAGTGGACTGAAATAAGGGATACAGAATCTACTGGGCAGGGGGGAACTATCGCCTCCCTTCTCTCTGTTCTTTATTTTCTTCTTTTTCTCTCTCCCTTCTTTTTTCTCTTTTTTCTACCGCATATGAACCAGAAGAATTTCAACATGAAGCCCTAAACGACGGCCATTTTGAGAATCGGAGCAAAGCCTTAATATAATCTGCCCTTGAGGATGGAAAAGAGGAGAGAAAAAAATGAAAGGCTATCTCTGAACTTGCTCTGCGAATTCATAATTTTGCTTATTATTAAAACCAGATTCAGACAGGTGTCAGTTACTTGCAACCGAAACCATATAACTAATCCACAAACCACAAGCACTTATTTTCTGTACTTAAACAGTTTACCTCGTCTTGAGACATTCAACATTGAACGTATTTAACATTGAAGAGCTCTTCCAAAAGCATCCACAATAAGCTGGCTGACATGAAATGTTATCCTGGATAGAGAGCATTTCAGAAATAAAGTGAAATATCTCAAGCACATGTGTAGAGCACATGAAGTCAGGGAAGTGTCAGTGTTTCTAATAACTACTGATATTTCTTGAGAGTTTACTAAGTGTAAGGACTTTGCTGACACCACAAACTCAATCTTCACAACAACCCAGTAACATACGTACTGTATTATCTTCCCCTAACAGGCAAGGAAACCAGGTTAGAGGAGAGTGTTTCCCACCCAGCACTTTGCTGAAACTAGAGTTTGAATCCTGTCCCACAAAATCCTGGCTCTCTCCACCACAGCATGCTGATTCACGTGCCATTTATTTAAATTCTAAAATAAATTATAATAACATTCCCATAATAAATACGATAGAAAACAACTGCGAGGCTGTTTATCCGGACACTGATTTACCAGTCTGTATAAACATGCTCTAGTTCTGTCAAATAGTAACTGTTTAAAAATCAGAGACACTATTACTGATTTTTAAAAAATATTTTTTAAGACAGAAGTTTTCTGTTGTGATGACAGAAATATGACTTGGAGGAAAAGAATGTAAAATCCTTATTAAATGTGTCTAAGAAATATCTATCAAGCTCCTACTACATGCTTAGTAAAACAGCATGTACCTTGGGAAGCATATAAATGAAGAAGAGCTAGAACCTGCCACCAGAAGCTTGGGATTTTAGGATAGAGAGAAAAAAATAATCACTCTGCTAAAAGGCAACTGTTACATAAAACTAACAGAGGCCTAAGAAAAGCTATGTGGTAGGGCTGCAAAAAGGGAGCGGGCTCAGATTAAACTCTCCCAAAAAAGCTCAGAGAAGAATTCATTTGAATTCATTATGAAAGTCTTCATGTAAGCTCATTTAGTCAACAGAGCAGTCCCAACTTTGGGCCAGGACCTAAGGTGACAGTGAGATGAATAAAATATGACCTCTGCTATGACCGCCTCTTGAGACATAAGGCATACTGTCACCAAAAGGGGGGATGAGAAGTATTCTGTCAGGCAGTAAAGGAGAAGGAAGAGGCTGCTGTGCGAGGCTGCTGTGACAAATGGAGAGCACTGTTTGCCTGAGGCACTGAATTAATGAGGCCACATTTTCCTAGGTGAAATCAAGGAGGCCTTCAAGGTGGAGGACGCATGATCTGGCTTGTGAAGAAAAGTCTGCCTGATGAAAAGGACAGAGGAAATAGCAGAACCAGAACTCCACAGGCTCAAGAGTAGCTGATTTTAGGTGTGTAACTCTTCAAGTATAAGGAATAAGAACAATAAATTGAGACCACTGAGGAAACCTAAAGGCCAAGTTAGAGTTTAGACTACAGACCCTGGTGATTATAAAAGTTTAGAGAAAAGTAATAGTTCTACTATTTATCAGTCTTACTACAGTGGGCTAGTAATTCAGCTAACCACTATAAGCTAGTTATTTCATTTATACAACTGAGGCAGTGATATGTATTTATAAGAGTTCCTTTGGAAGTAATGGGAAAATGTTTTGCTAAATCTAAACTGCCATGCTTATAGACCAAATGAGTTTTGACTGGGGGAAGAACCTAATCCAAGCTGTTCTTTAAGAAGACACCTCTGGATGAAGAAATTTTGGAGCGGAGGACCCTAGTTAGGAATTAAACTAAAGACAGGGAAAAGGAGAGGATTGATGGGTGCAGCTTTTAGAAGGTAGAATGAACAGAACTTGAGAGTGGGGTAAAGGAAGAGGAAATGAGTCAAGGTGACACTAAGCTCCAGGCCTTAGTAAGTGATAGACAAATGGAAGACAGAGGAGGACAAGGTCTCTCTAAGCACCTGTGTACTGTTAACGCATCAAACACGGTAAGATTATATGGCTCATGCCTTCTGTGACATTTTTACCTAGTTAAAAGAAACTCTTAACTTTAGTCCAGTTAAAACACATGGTAATGAGCATTACACTGTAGTCAAATGCCAGCCTGCCACTACGGCAAATTACTTCATCTCTTTGGGTCTCAGTTTTCCCATCTGATTTGGTTCCCTTTCATATTAATGAAGATCAACCCTGAATATTCACTGGAAGGACTCATGGTGAAGCTGAAGCTCCCACCTGATGCGAAGAGCTGACTCATTGGAAAAGGCCCTGATGATGGGAAAGATTGAGGATAAGAGGAGAAGTGGGCAACAGAGGATGGGATGGTTGGATGGCATCATCGACTCAAGGGACATGAGTTTGAGCAAACTCTGGGAGATGGTAAAGGACAGGGAAGCCTGGCGTGCTGCAGTCCATGGGGTCGCAAGGAGTCTGACACAAACGCGTAATTGAACAACAACAACATATTGTTGAAGATCTAATAAATATTGATACAAATGAACCACTTAGAAGAGCTCTTGGATCATGCACTGAATTCATGAGTGGGATACGGCTGACCTCTACCTTTCCACCCTCATCACCACCACTTCCTTCAATCAGGAAATATTTCTCTTTGTAGAACGAAGGCTATGTTAAAGTAAAGCTCCAAAGTTTCTACAGAGTTGTTCAGCCTATGTCCAGTTATACACACAAAATGTCAGCATGTTTATCCTATGAAAAAAAAGAAAAAGAGGTGCTTTAATTTGGATCAAGAAAATAACAGGGTAATAGGGTCTCCTGAGTTGTTTGTACAAGCGACAACTAAATCAAGTTTCGAGGCAGAAGATACTCCCTGGGTGCAAACATCAGTCTGTCTGCTAAATGGTCTATCAGGCCAGGATCTGCAGAGGAATACTAACCTTTGCTGCTGCTGATGGACTCACTACCACCCTAGGCACAGTCTACATCACTGACTCAACTCACTATCTCTCCCTCCTTGATACACTTCCCTTCCCAGCTTCCCAGCTGAGCTGTCATGATTCACTGTCTCTGTAGAGCCGGATTTGCTAAGATAAGATAATGGCCTTTTATGTGCAAGCGCTGTGAATTCCTCTCCACCCCTTGTACAGGGAAGACAATTTAAGTGGAAAGGAATAAATTGCTGGATTTAATACAGTGACCAAACACAAAAGCCTAATAAAAATGTCAGAAGTACATGCTCTAGAATGGCAAAGAATTGTGGAAGCACACTGTGTAAGCTGTGCCTTGGCAACCCAAATAAGGATACAAAATGATGAGATGAAATTAGCTGCCTCAATTGCTTCCTATTATTTTAGCAATTTCAATTTTGTAATAATTCTGTAGCACTATTGCCTTATTTGCAAATTAAATAAAATCACACACAAATATGTAAAATATTCATAAAGAATTTATAAAGACTATCAAAGATATTGTAGAATAGACTTTTCTAGACTCTCAATATTCACAGTGAGGAAACTGGTACAAAAAGCCAATTACGTATAAGTGTGTATCTTACATTGACATATGACATGCTGATTGAACATGTTTACTAATTACGCTTCTCTTTAAACTTAAACACTATCAAGGGAGAACAAATGCAAAAATATTAAAAAGTTAAAGCTTCAAATGCTTTCTGTAGCTCATGTGGTATGAAAGATGACTGTGGATCCTTTGTACAGTCTGCACTTTTATTTCAGCTTACAAATATGTGCATGCCCACTATATGTGAAAACTGCTCTACGGTGAACAGAGATGAAAGTGCTCAAGCTCTAGAGGGGTATACAACCCAGGGAGTGGATTTTGTTAAAAAAAAACAAACTAATAAACATAATATATAAACTAAACTGTTGATATTTCTACAATATTTCTACAGTCAAATTTCTTGAACTCCCTTGGCTACAGGCATACGGATTAATCATGTTAAAAAGTTAAGTGAAAACACTTGCGTGTTGACAGGTATCTACTGTCTGGTATTGCACAGCCACATGGAGAAGGACCCCTCTACCCAGGTGGGTGGTGGCATCCTCTGAAAGGCAGCAATCTCCGTAGACAGGAAGTAAAGCAGTGCTTGGTTAGTAGCAAAGCCTGGTGGGATTTCAACATCCCAGAATGTGAAGACCGAGAATGCCATGAAAATGCAGAACTCATGAAATAAGTAGGAAAAAAGAAGGAAAGAACAAGCAGCATGTGCTGCATCACTGACCAGTTAGGTTTCCGGTACTATTACAGTACAGCCAGGAGGAGGGGCCGGGGGACCACAGACTCAACCAAAAAGCAGTAACAAATCATTTTAACAGATGATGGCTAATGTTTGTTTATTTTTCCTCAACCTATTTAGGAGTTGTTTTTATGAAAAATAATTACCATCAATTGAACTCTGTGGCAGATGTGTTACATCCTCATTTAATCCTCTCAGTGACATTGATGCTCTAATTATGTCCACCTTAAGGAAAAAGATATTGAGGTGGAGAGGTTAAGTAATGTGCTCCAAGTCACACAGTTTCAAATCCTGATAGTTTGTTGCAAAACCTATATTCATTCATTCAACCAATATTTCTTGCATACCTACCATTATACTCTGCCTTCATGAAATTTGCATTTTAATTGACAGGGGAAAACAACCAAATAATTAAAATACATAGTATGATAGATGGTGATGGAGAAAAACAGGGACATGGGAAGAGAGGCTTGGGATACTCAGTTTCTTTACACAAAGGGAAACCCAACTATAACACAATGGATTCTTCTCACGCTTTTATTAAATCTAAAGCCACATAACATTGAGAATGTGTTTGTAAATATTGGATAATTTGCTGTGATTATTTCTATTAAGCCCATTTCATCAAGCTTTGAAGTAGATTGTTTTAGCTATAACGTGGTGTTTTCTTTGATATCTTTCCCCTCGATATTTAATATAAACAAGAATTGGCAGTCAAAGCAACATGCCAAGGGAACTAACAGAAACGGAAAGCACCACAGTTTCAGTAATGATCAGTATAAGTATCCTGTTGAGAAGCACCAATGTGGTATATGTAAAAACTGTCTTAGAAGCTTCCAATACTATTAAATTTTTTTCAAACCTAATCTGTTTTATCCTTAGAAACATGGGTTTCAGTCAAAAATACTGAACATACGAAACCTATGTTAATTTCAAAGTCCGCTGCTGCTGCTGCTGCAGCTGCTGCTAAGTCGATTCAGTCATGTCCAACTCTGTGCGACCCCACAGACTGCAGCCCACCACGCTCCGCTGCCCCTGGGGTTCTCCAGGAAGAACACTGGAGTGGGTTGCCATTTCCTTCTCCACTGCATGAAAGTGAAAAATGAAAGTGAAGTCGCTCAGTTGTGTCCGACTCTTCATGACCCCACGGACTGCAACCTACCAGGCTCCTCCATCCACGGGATTTTCCCAGCAAGAGTACTGGAGTGGGGTGCCATTTCCTTCTCCGTCAAAGTCCGCTAACCAAATACAAACTGTATATAAAATACTTTCAGCTTCAACAATCTCTGTGGAGTGAGAAAGACTCCTGCAAGTCCACGCCCAGCAAACTTCCCTGTGTTGCTGAAGAATCCTGTTTACAGCAGGCTTCAGGTGTTACAATGACAGAATCAGGGAAGGGAGAAAGAGGCAATGAAAATGTTTTCAGTCATTAAAATAGAGTTGAGTGGCACTATGTGTGTGATGGGATTCCCTTGTAGCTCAGTTGGTAAAGAATCTGCCTGCAATGCAGGAGACCCAGGTTTGATTCCTGAGTCGCGAAGATCCCCCCTGGAGAAGGAAATGGCAGGCAACTCCAGTATTCTTGCCTGGGAAATCCCACGGACAGAGAAGCCTGGAGGTCTACAGTCTATGCGGTCACGAAGAGTCGGACACGACTCAGAGACTCAGCACAGCATAGCATGCGTGTGATAGAGAAATTTAGATCCCTTTGTAAGAATTTTGATACCTTAGCACTGATCTCTGCTTGTGTGTCTGTGTGTGTACATATGTGCACATACAGCAAATGATTTTATCGACAACACACATACATGTAAGCAAATATCAGCATTAAGATATCAAAATTGTTACGCAAAGATCTAAGTTTCTATATCTCTAGAGTTAACAAAAGAATGTCAAGTTTACTTTCAAAGGTGAACAGAAAAGAACAGATTTTTCAGGCCAATGCATTAAAAGAAAAAGTTGTTTAGATCACTGTTGGCACCAGAAAAATAACATTAAATTTCAGCCACCCGTAAGTAAAATAGTTTTTATTTTTTCAAAGAAATCTCAAACAGAATTAACAAAAAGTAGTTATCTTTTGGAAGCCGCTCTTGCTATTTGGGTTAATTGGTATTAGTGGGGGAAGCCGAGAAAAAGGAGGACCATATAACCACATAACACTGAGAAACAAATTTTTTAAGTTAAGTGAATTTCTTCATCACAAGATGCCTTGGAGATTAACACACAAATGTCCACTGCAGTCACTGCAGGGGATGTCTTTCGTTATTTCCTGACACATTTGATTACAAAACTTGGCTCTTCCATCACTGCAGAGCACACTTTATGAATCACTGCTTTGAAATACAATACATACAAAATAATCAGCAGAGCCATAAATACAAGGCACTAAAATAATATACGCTTGAGAACTGGGGAGAAGAGCTCTAATTAGAAAAGATCTAAATCTGAATTATCTTATAAAAATACAATGACAGCAAGTACCTTGCAACAGATATCACACTGATGATATGGAAATAACATGTATTTAGAAATAACTAAACCTCTAGCAAAACATGTCTACTTATAGTTTAATAGAGTTATTCAACTTGATCATTTAATTTAGAAAATAAAGCAATATCTTGACTGTATTATTACTAATTTATATCATTATTCTCTCTTTAATGTATGGTTTTTGAACGGGAAAGAGCTGAAGAATAACATCTGTCCATTTTAATAACATTCCATCATACATACAGTTCCTCTTTTGCCCCTCTGTCATAATTAACTTAAGTCCTTCATCTGATTTTGATCTAGTATCCCATCTCAGGCAACAGAGTGATATCCAACAACCCAGAAAAGAACAAAAAGTAATCTTGATAACAATGGCACTGCCCATTGTGTAATACTTGATTGTAAAATTGACCAGAATAAAAGAAAAGTTCTTCCAAGACACTTTCATGTGAAAACCTTGCCCTGAAATAAGCTGAGTGATATACTTTGTGATTTTTAACGTAAGTATTGTAGCTACAAGTATTAGTCTCGTTCCTTCAATCTGGTTTTTTTCAAACACACTATTTGCTGCAGTAACTTCCCAGTGTCAACTAAATTCCAGAGGATTACATGGTGGGTGGGGAAAGGAAAAAAGGTATTTCCTTTTATCAACTATAACTATGTTGCTTTCTCATTCCATCATGTTCCTCTCTGTAATAAAAGAAGAATCCAGGGTGGTCACTTGGAGTACCTGACTAACAACTTTTCTTGAAACTATTCATTACGTGTGGAATTCATTCTCCTCAAAGAGAAGGAAAGAAAAACCACGCCAACCCTGAGAGGGCTCTCTCTCAGAAACAGACTCCAGATTTCAGTCGCCTTCAGGATATTCAGGCTCTATACATTCTAGTCTTCTCAAAATATAAGGAAAATTAATTGTCCAGGGTGCACAATGCATTTAGTGGGGTGAATTACAGAAAAGGAAGGTACCGGCTCACAAACCTGTTAAAATCAAAAGATTTTAACACAAATACGAACATAAAAACCGATGTCCACCATTATTCTTCCTTGATTTGCCTTGTTTATTTTTAATTCATTTCCTCATGCTATCAGTTGTGATGTTGGAGGGACAGGTGAATATTGAAATTACTTCAGTTATATACCATTTACCTCCTATTGAGGGATTATCATGTATCAGGATGGTCACTTAATACTGCATAACCATCAAATCTCCTTCAATTTTTTTTTTAAACCTAAGTCTTCAAACAATTTACATGTAATAGCAAAGTCTTGCAAAATGTAAGCAGGTTATATTCGTTTAACACAGAAACTGCTTTTTTTTTTTTAATTGCTAATAGGAAAGAGAACAATCTCAAAATCATTCATCCACAATTTCCTCATCTAATTCCTGGCTTATTACATGAATAACTCTACCATTACAATTCTTACAATTCTTACAACTCTTTAGTAGTCTGAAGAGTTCTCCACACATTTTTGAAAAACGAGCTAGAGCAAACTTTTTATATATTTTTATTTCCTCTTCTTCCTTCAATTATGTCTGAGCATTTCCTAGAGACCAGGAGAACGTGAGTGTGAAACTCGCTCCGTCATGTCCGACTCTTTGCAACCCCATGGGCTACATAGTCCATGGATTTCTCCAGGCCAGAATACTGGTGCAGGTATCTGTTTCCTTCTCCAGGGGATCTTCCCAACCCAAGGATAGAACCCAGGACTCCAGCACTGTAGGTGGATTCCTTACCAGTTTAGCCACCAGGAGGCCTTATGCTAAATTCTAGTCCCTCTTTTATCTTAACTACCAAATACTTTTACAAGCCAAGAAAAAGTGTTAGTCACTGAGTCGTGTCCAAATCTTTGAGTGTCCATGGATTTGTAACCCACCAGGCTCCTCTGTCCATGTAATTTTCCAGGCACGAATACTGGAGTGGGTAGCTATTCCACTTTCCAGGGGATCGGCCCATCCACGGATCGAACCCAGGTGTCCTGCACTTCGGGAGGATTCTTTACAATCTGGGCCACCAGGGAATCCCAAAAAACTGGTCCTCAAATCAAATCGATGAAGGCAATGGCAACTCACTCCAGTACTCTTGCCTGGAAAATCCCATGGACGGAGGAGCCTGGTAGGCTGCAGTCCATGGGGTCGCTAAGAGTCGGACACGACTGAGTGACTTCACTTTCACTTTTCACTTTCATGCATTGGAGAAGGAAACGGCAACCCACTCCAGTGTTCTTGCCTGGAGAATCCCAGGGGCAGCGGAGCCTGGTGGGCTGCCGTCTATGGGATCACACAGAGTCGGACACGACTATAGCGACTTAGCAGCAGCAGCAGCAAATCAAGTACCTTTGCTTAGCATCTGCAGCTAGTGAATAGCAGATTCAGGAATATAACTAGAACGTTTTTGGACTTATGATTCGCATCGTTTATATTTCATTCCAAATTCAAACTATTGTTAGTGTCTTTTTCAGGCTAAGTTCCATCAAGGATTCACTTGGAAAGTGTTTCTTAATTAAACTGCACTAGGCTAAATGCTATATATATAACAAAGACAAATATAAGACAGTAGTCTTGGCAAAGTTAACACACATTATTAATAGAATACAATACCCAAGAGCACATTATATGAGGCAGGTAATAAACACGGTAGCTTAAATAATAAAAATCAAAAAATAAAAACAATACTGAGCACTATTATCATACGTCACATTAAGCTTTGTTTATTTAGTGAATAATTTATTCTATACAACATTCCCATAAGGTAAGTTCTAACCATCATCCTCATTTTACAAGGAGAACCAGGGCACAGGGCAGGAAATTGAGTGGCATTCCCAAGTTTACCCATTAAGAGATTCAAACTCTGGCAGTCTGAGTCACAGTCTGTACTCAGAGCCACTACAATATAATTAATGATCATAGAGGTAACTAAAGCAGTTGAGAAAGGTTTGATAGAGGGGGTGAGGCTTACATGAGGATGGTAATCTATGCTACTCTACACTGGAAGCAAGGAAGGAGTCCAAAAATGTGCTGGGAATGTCCAATCATTAACAGGAAAATCTGCTTGCCTGGGACATAACATATATGTTGTGACAGCCATGAGAAAGCTAAAGTGATAATGCAGAACTAGATTGTCCTGGGTACTGAAAGTCAGGCAGAAGAGTTTTATGCAAAAGGGAAGTTAAAATTTTAATTACCCAATCCCCACAGAGTGGACTAGAGTATTTCTAGATATTATATCTTCCAGTCTCTTGCATGCAATGGTTTCAATGGAATAACTACCAAACATATTTGTTACATACAGTAAATTGTTTGCATTTAGATAAGTTACTCCTATTTTTTAAGAAGCAAACTTGGAAACTTTTTATGGGGTGGGAGGTGGGAGGGGGGTTCAGGATGGGGAACTCATATACATCCGTGGCAGATTCATGTCAATGTATGGCAAAACCAATACAGTACTGTAAAGTAAAATAAAGTAAAAATAAAAATAAAAAATAAAATAAAATAAATCCTGAAATCTTTTTCATTGGTTTCAAGTTAGAGATTCTAAATAACTAATGCATAAAATTTTAACACTGACTTTTTTTTCAATATAGGAGCATATCATTGCTTTTTTAATGTAAAAACAATATATTTATCTATTAAATGAAATTTCCTATGATTTCTCTACACATTTACTCTTCAAACATTTCTGAGTATTCACAAAAGAGCTGTTTCCCTAGCTCTCAGTATCCCCATTTCCAACCACATGCACACACACACACATAGACACACATCTGCACACAGTACCTCTTTGGCTTGGAATTTCAACTGTTATAAGGACCTATGCCATCTAGAATATACCAATTATCTAGTATGTTAAGGAACCAAATACTGTCACTCTTCTCTTTCTCTTTCATACTTTTTAACTTCTGAACACTTTGTGTTTTGTAACTACCTCAAGTCAAAAGGTGGGTATATATAAAGGAGACAACATTTAAAGTAATATTCCTACTTAAGGGGTTTTGTTACTAGACTCTGGATGGAGAAACAGCTTTGAGAAGGGAGGAAAAAAAAAAAAAAAAAAAACTCAGTGTGAGTTAAAAAAAAAGTTTTAGAGAAATGCTGAAACTTGATAGAAGTTGGGAAAGCATATAACATTGTACAAAGTGCCTACGTAATGCTCGGTAGTATTTTGTGAATGAGAATATAATTCGCAGTTCAAAGCAGGGCTTTCTATTAAGAGATTTTAATAACATTCAATACTCCTTGCACTCTTACCATGAATAATACAAAAAGCAAGTTTTATCCTGAGGCATTTGAATTTAAACTTTAAAAAAATGGGAAAAAACATTTTTCGTTTCAGTATGAATAAATGCAGTGTACTTAAAAAACTACACTATAATGGTATAATCATTTCTGGAAAAGTTAAGAAAGATTTCACTTTAATAGCAAGTAACATAGTAAATATTTTAAAGTACTTCACATATTCAAATATGAAGTTGCATATATAGATAAAATGAGAGGAGTAACAGATATAAATTTTAATAATAGTTTTCAGCTGCCCTTGACAACTGCCCTATATTTTCCAAATTTATCAATTTGTCTCAAGACCACTCTTTTTTTTAGGTAACTGTATTTATAAAAGATCAAGAATAAATGAAGGCATTTGATAATATCAATCTTTTAGCAATTAATGAAGTTAATTTGAATTTTCATACTAATGCTCTCACTCTTTCTACTGTCTATATATAAACCTCTTGCATCATGTGATAGTAATGATCTCTAACTAAATAATGATGTTAATATAATAACAGTGTACCTTTTTTGTCATAAAATTTGCTTGAAAATGATTACCTATTTTGACACTGATTCTTAAGACAATGTAACTACAGTGTAGCTTGAAATGTATAATGCATATAGTTAGTATTATAAATATATTACACTTCATATAAATTGGCAGTTTCAAATGTTCTACAGTAGAAAGTTTAGAATGTCAATTAACTAATATTTAAATGACAGATGTTTACATAGAAATAAAGTATTTGAGACATATTTTTAATATCTGAATCTAGAAACTTTTTAAATAAGCACACCAGATTTAAAATGTAATTTAAATTAATATTTTAGGAGAGAAAGGGTCAAGGTTAAACTGTTTGTCTTCCTTAAAAAGTGTATAATGTCTTTTGTGTCTCTACTAACAAAAAAAAATCTCAATGAAACTCGGATATTAAAACCTCCCAGGAAACCAACAATAAAAGCTGCTAAGAATTTCACAACTTTTTTCCTTAGGTGTTAATTAAATGATCATTTAACACTGCAATGTAAACACAACATTTTCATCTCCTGACAGCACAGCCTATTATAAATCCGGGGTAATAAAAGTCTTGGTGTTAATGCTCTGAACCAAGTTCCCACCACATTCTAAGATGCCTTGTCGTGTCTAAGGTTAAGCATCTAGACACAAAACAAAGCTTGCTCCTACTCTACTTCCAGTGCAATTTTCCCATCGCCCAGTGACCTAGGTAACACTTTGAGCAATAAAGAATAAATTTAATTTCTCCAGCATTTTGTGAGGATTAGGAACAATTGTTGGCTTGCAATGACTTTTTATCCTTGGATTCCTTTCCTCCAGAGCATTCCTCTGGTCCTAAAAGAGAATTCTGATGGTTTAAGACATAGAACAAACAGAACTTTAAATTAGGCTTTTTTCAATCAATTGGAACTGTTGGAGGGGAAGCAATCAACCTTTCTCTGTGCTGTTCTCAGCTATTCACATACTTCAAGCTTTAATCTTTCACTAGTAGAAGAAACCTATCATGACGGGGCAAAGCTATCTTCCCATTCTGTTTCCAGACTTATTTATTTCTCTTTTCTTTAAGTTTTTTTTTTTTTTTAAAAAAACACTTAAATCAAGTTGCCATACTTAGCTGCTCACATTCATTTGGGGACATTTCAAGAGGCACAGATGTTCTCTTAATAGCACTTCACTCCACTATGCTATTCCCTAGACCATAGGTCCCACCAAAGACTGGCCTTTTCACTTTTCGTTTCTTCCCTCTCTAGAGTTTAAGTTTAAACTTTTGCCCCAAGTTTCTCATATCACAATTTATCAACTGTTTTAAGGATAATTCTCTTTAAATAATTTCTTGATAGCAATTAACCTGATTGTGGGTAATGAAGAGGACATAACACCACTCTCATCGGAGGGCAAAGCTTATGTACATATAAAAAGAATTGGAGTTACAATACAAACAAAACAACAAAAACTTCTGACTCAAACCTATTTCACTATCAGTCATCTTTTAAATCCAAAGCGCTAAACAGCTTGCAATTTGAACTGCATTTTGACAAAATGCTTAGTCTAAAAATCCACTGAATATCACAATGCAGCCTACGTAAAGGTGGTAGAATGTTTCACAGGTCAAATCATACTTTGAACAAGCTCAATGGAACGGTTCTCTTACATTGTTTTTAAACTGAAATTTTAGTTAGTGATAAAAATGTACTTTAGCAATGCAGTAAATCTTCTGAATAACTTCCAAAAGAGTTTATCTATACCTTCAGGAGTTTACTCAGCGTTTTCTAACTGGTTTGTATTTTTCCTTCATTTTGTTATTCAGGACAACACATCATTAAAACAACAATTTAATAAGTGAACTAACATAAATAGTTCCTGAGTCACAGCCTCTTTTTCTATCCTTGATTCATTTTATATAAGAATTTTAAAATTATATGAATCATCAACTGGAAGCAGGTAAGAAATCTCATTAAGAACATTCTGGCTTTAATATACCTTGTATTGCCAAGTAAGGAGAAATGGAATGGAGTAAATGCACATTTTATGCTAATCTGCAGTGTTAAAAAGTTAATGTAGTTACGCTTATGTATATGTTATTACACTGAGAATAAACGCAAGAAGAGACGAAAGAGAATCACGAGATTTTCTGACTGTGGGCAACTTGCTAGGACATCTGTGTGACTATTACTTCATCCTTTTTACACACTGAGAGGAGAACTCCACAAGCATCATTTCTATCATACCAGAAAGCTGACAATGTTCTTTTGAATACAGAATTTATATTCTGACTTGATATATTCCCAGGAGATAAATGTCATTCCTATTTTATAGAAAAGAAACCTTTGCTCCAGAAGTATCCATTGATTTACAAACATAGCAAAGCACTAACATCTGAGTAGGCATTTAAACACTAATATTTTACAATATTAGTAAAATATATTTCTCACAAAATAGATTTCTTAAAATGTAATGTATATACATTAAAATTAGCTCAATAGAACTAATACCTTATGGTCGCTTATTCCTAGAAATAATACTTATATAAACTTCAATCATTAAATTATAATCTTGAGATTGCAGCAGCAATTTTATGATTTACAATCAAATTTTAAAATATTCCCTCCCGATACGTGTTCAAAATCTTTTTGACATGAAAACCATACACTTAAATTCATCTTTCAAAAAAACACACTTAGTCTCCGTGAACTCTGAAGGCTTTAATCTACATATTACAGGTCAGAAGTTAGCAATGGCTGAGGCCCATAAATGCCACATATTATGTGGGCCACACACCATGGCGGTTTTCTCCTCAGCATGGATCACAGTATTCACAGTATTTACACTCACTGGCAAACCATGAGTATTTGCTGGTGGAAACAGAAACATTTACATTTGGGGAAGCAACTATTTAAACATGTGCACTTGAGGGGGAAAGATCTTCCTGCACTTGACTTTCCTATGCCAGGAACTATGCTGTGGATTTCACACCAAAAAATCTACTCTGGCAACACCAGAAGCCTGCCAATTTCTGACGTTCTCCAGCAAAAGTCTTCTATTACTACTACTACTAAGTAGCTTCAGTCGTGTCCGACTCTGTGTGACCCCATAGACGGCAGCCCACCAGGCTCCGCTGTCCCTGGGATTCTCCAGGCAAGAACACTGGAGTGGGTTGCCATTTCCTTCTCCAATGCATGAAAGTGAAAAAAAAGTCTTGTATTAGATCCCTTTAAATTAAAAACTTCCCACGGGAGGCCTGGCAAAAATATCAAAAATGATCTTGTTTCATTGTTTTTATAACTTCTATATCATACTATTGCACATTGATTTAAAAACAAAAACACAAGTAAACCCTATTCAATGGCTTGCCTTTTTTCATGGCAAGAGATAGGGGCTCCTCTGAAGTGTGTCCAGGTCACAGTCTATGAAGAGTTTGGTCTACCTCTTAAAAACAAACCTGTTGTTATATAACAGTAATACTTTTAAATACTACTTACATATCTCTGTTTTTTTAAGTAGCAAGAAAAGTTCCTTGGACTCAATAATAATAAGTTACTTAATAAATAATAAGGGACTTGGGGTTTTTAATCACTGACAGTTAACACTTTCTTAAATGTTATCTCTCATACAGGTTCTTTGTTTTCAAAGATAAAGAATCAATCTGTTCCCTTTACATAGGTATCAGTATTAACCATACAAACGGTATCCTTGCATCAAATGATGAATCAGACACACCATCTTGAAGAACTTTTATTCTCTGTATCTGCAGCTTTCTGGCAGTCTCGGCACCAGAGACGGGAGGCAGCTATGATGACAGCTCCCTAGATGAGTAACGATGTCGATCTGGTGGGACAACGGTAACCGTGGCAACTGCAACCTGCAATTCCGGCATTACCATTGTTGGATTTACTGTGGCAGGGGCCAAACAGGCCAAGAGTAAAATGAAGCAGGAGACGACACACCTGACACTCTAGGAGCCCACAGTTTCATCAGAGCTGGCAGAAATTAACTCAGGAGGAATTCTGACACAGCCACCATGGTTGTCTCCTGCTTTTATCCTTGAATCCAAGAATCCTGAGACTTAATTGGCATCAGAGAATGGAGACGGGGGGGGGGGGTCGGGGGGAGGGGGGGGGGGG
>SJYA01001028.1:611118-744500 GCA_006410615.1 Neotragus moschatus | reverse complement strand
GGGGGGGGGGTCGGGGGGAGTGGATGTGGTGGTAGTTTTATACAAGTATAGTATTATAGTAAATTAAGATATTTTTGCTTAGGTGGAAAACATCATTTTGATTTTTCAGTGCATACCAATAGACACTTCAATGTTTAGAAAACCTAAGGGGATAAACAGTAATGAACCAAGGTATCCTTTAAATGTAATTTGGTTCCCCATTATTCATAATGTCTTCCCAGTGTTACTGTTTGCTCATTCAAGTTACAAACCCTGAACCCAACGGAGATTTAATTCAATACATCAAACACTTACTGAGAGCTTTCTAAAGGTCAAGCTTTATACTAAGCCCTGGGGATATTTAAAAAATGTATTTGCAATGCATGTACAGCAGTATTTATAGGAATAATTACAGAAAAAGAAAACTAATGTACTAACAATTGACAAGCATTCTAGTGGTTATATCTGAGTGGGGAGATCATGAATAATTTATACTCCCACTTTTCTATTTTTCTGAATTATCTAGACCTTTATAACATTAAGCATACTTACTCTTGTAACTCCTCAAAACCAAAATCAAAAGCCAAGGCACCTTTTATAAGAAAGGAAAGGAAAATAAGGGCAGCTTCATCATATATTTATCTTTCCCAAACTAATTTTTATTTTAATAGAAATTAAGTTTCCCTTTTAAAGAACTGTAATAATTATTATCAAAAAAACAATTTGGAGAATCTGAGCTCCTATCTGACAGCAAATGAACTGTGACCTGACCAACTGAATTTATTGCTCAAAATCTGTCTCAGGTAAGGAGTCACTAGGCCATAAAAAGAGTTCTTGGCTTTAGAAATACTACTTATAATGTTAGATAATTTAGCAGTTCCAAAGCTCACTAGGGAAACACCACTTGTTAACCAGAAATAAAGAGTTTTCATTTGAAGAAGCAAAGAAAACGAATCATTGGAACCTATGTATCTATTTTCATTTGTTAGCTTTGTTTTGTCTCAAGAGATACAAGTGAAAAATGAGTTTCTGCAACGTGGTTTGGCTACTTAAGCTTATGTTAGAAGTCTGGGTAAATATAATAATACTCAAGGAAATAAACTGAAAACCACAAAACAAATATTTATAACCAAATGCTTAACCACAGAACTACCAATGAAATGCCTCTCTAATGAGCCTAGATGAGTAGCTGCAAACTCAGGCTGAAAAATGTGAATCACTCACTGGCAAGTCATCTTTAAGGTTATACTTTTCAGGAAGATTTGTATATGCTACTCATAAATTTCCATCATAATCAACCATTTCAAAAGCCACTGTACTTCTGTCAGTTAACCCACTCTGAATTGCTCAGAAAATCATGTTCTCCACTCTTAATAAACTAATAACAAAAATGCAATATTGGTTTTGGAGGAGGAGCCAAGTGAGAGGATGAAGAATCTCCATAAGTAAGAAAACTATATACTGTCTCTTTTAACCTCCAACCTATGGTCCTTCACTTTTCTTTCTTCTTTACTTACACTTTCCATCTGTCAACAAGTGCTTGTAATTTTATTACACTGTCCTGTAGTTTATGCAGAGTTGGTATTATTTTACAGAGTTCTGCTAATGGGCTGGATAAATGGTAATGCTATTTAAACTAGTCTCCTGCTCCAGCAAACACAGCTGCAACTGTACTACTATTTCTGAGCAAACATCTTGACCTGAACACGGAGTGCTCTCTCAACCCGTCCAAAGAGAAATTGGAGCAGACAGCAAAGGAAAAGCATATTTGGCCGCTAGCAGCAACTAACCGTGTCGAATCATAATTCATATACAGTGTACCCTCCTTTTCTTTTATACTGCATTTAGAATTTTCAAAAAAGCATGTGTGCTTCTTCACCTGGCATCTCATTTCCAGCCAAGAGTCAAATGGTGATTATTCCTTACAGAAGCACAAAGAAAATCTGTATAATGTGCAGTGGAACAGACTAGATTTAATCTAAGCAAGCAATGATAAAAATCAAACATCAGTGTGTGAACTATAAAAATAAGTAAGTTTTTCATCGATTACTCATCCAGAAACAACAGTATTAAGTAACGGTAAAATATAAAATAAGTTAGGAAAAGAACTAGAGATAATAAATTCTAAATTTGTTTCTTTCATGAATTCTAGATGAATATGGCTCCACTAAATTATATGGTAGGGCAATTGTGTGTGTGTCTACTCAGTCGTGTTTGCCTCTTTGTGATGCCATAGACTGTAGCCCACTAGGCTCCTCTGTTCACAGAATTTTCCAGGCAAGAATACTGGGGTGGGTTGCCATTATATGGTAGGCAACAGTAGATCACTTAATATGCAAATTAGCCACCAGTCAAATTTTCCCTCTCCGAACATACTGCTTGTCCAAAATCTTGTATCCTTTGTCCTGTCACTTATCCTTCTTGTGAAATAAAAGTTCATTTTTAAATGAAGATTTTAAAGGACAATTTTTGCATGTAGATTTGTGCAGATTTTTCCATCTGTTAGAACATTTGTTTCGGGTTAGCTACCAGGCACCTGTATCATATGAAGACTACTTGAACTTGAACACATCTTCTTAGAAATTAAACTAGCCAGGCTGTTAACTTCACAAGCTTTTGTTCCTTTATTTATTACATACTCTTACTGGTGGTTGTTTAATTCAATTAGTGATCATCATCATAAAAAATTGGTCACAGGTAGCTGATGACTTTCCTCTCAGGAAAAAAGATCATGGTTAACCAACCACTACATCTAATTTGAGTGAGACAACAGTATCTCAACTCAAAAGAAGATAGATTCCTGTTTTCTGAGGCAGAAAAAATGTACACCTCTAAGTTTTCATGGGTATCCAGTGCCTATGTCTGGTGTCAAACCCCAGGCAATATTGAACATAAAGCCATCAAGCTCTAACTTCTGGAAAATCAAAGCATCAGAGTCCTTACAGACCCACATCAGAAACAAAATTTTATCTTCCATTACTTTCCAGGGGAAATCCTTTGAGCCAAACAGGCACATTATAACTCATTTTCTAGCTGCCCGTTTTCCTCATTTTTTAACATGCTTTTAACTCGCTAGAAGATGTTGTCTTAGAGTTTCACGGGTTCTGTTTCTTTCATTCACTTAAGAATATCAAGTTGTCTTCTTCCACTAAGTAACTTCATAAGGTAATAAAATCATAATATAATGTAAGGGAAAATCCCTTGGCCCACTCTATGGTATTGTCAAAGGAGGCAAATGCGAAACAGAACATGATCTGCTGATAGGGGATTCTGCACTAGATTATACCACCCAAAGAAAATTAACCCAAATACTTTCCAACTAAAAATCAAACATTCTAGTTTCTCTGGGACAGTGTTGAAGTAATTTCCTACATTTCCCCCTCTTCAGCTTAATAATTTTAATTCTAGCTGTAACAATCATTTCATTTAAATTGTATTTTCACAGCCACATAGAAAACAGACAATTTTCTAGACAATGTGGATTGTTTTATATGCACATTGTTAGCATAGCAGTAAATTAATTTAATAGCACTCATTGTATACTAGCTTTGAAATCAATTCTTCAACATCCCTACAATTAAAAAAAAAATTAAGGAAAAAAGTAGAATACTATTAAAACCACTTCTGTAGCCATTCTTGGAAACTAAGTATAAATAATTAAATATAAATATTAATTATATATTCATACACATAATCTTCATAACAGCCTACATCTAGTGTCTTTTGTAAAAATAGTCTTTAGAGAATTCTTGTTAAAAAGGCAGTCTCCAGGTTTCTTTATTTGATTCTTTTAAATTTACCTAAATTGAGCCAATTAATCAGCAGGGAACACAAAGGAGAAGAGAAATACTGCTAGGCGACTTTGGCTATCCTTACAGGAATAGCATCAGGAAAGTCAGACTCTAGAGACAAGACCTGGTGTGTAACTGGCTCTACCTTTGCCTGCTGGGAAAATTCTCTCCACAGTGAGCCAAGGTGTCAGGAGGCCCTAACAGAGATCCTAACAGAGATACAATGTGGGGGAGGGCTGTGGGAAAAGATCCTTCCTACTTCTGGAATTGATAACAACAATACGGAACTAGTAGGTTACAAAGTTTTGGCTACAAAGTCAAGGTCGGAAAAGCAGTTTCCTCAATTTCCCCATAGGCTCCACATGTGGCACTTTGCAACCATCCAGGTGGAAGCCAAGCTGAGCAATTTATTCTGTATATCTCAGTGATTTTCACAACATCCACGAACATTGATAACCATTGCTATTAATTTCCTCAACACTTTTCAGCTTATCTGTACAAAACCATTCATATGGCTAAAGACCTACTTATAAGAGCCGCCAAAAGTGTGTTTTCACCATTGCACATTCGGTCACTGAACAAGCATTCCAGGAAGGAAAAAACTGATTCTGCCTAAAACCCACATCACACTCCTCCCAAAGAAATACTTCCATTAACTGTCGAGGACGTATTTGATATGAAACCCTCTACAGTCATTCATATCGCAGAGTTTGGAATTCTGGCTTTAAAAGGAAAATTTAAGAGGAAATTTACAGTCCTCTATAAATACCTTATAATAGTATTTCCAGACTAATAAAGACTACTCAAGTATAGAAACAATATCAAAAAGGCAGACATTAAGAATCCCAACTTTACAAGAATATACTTCCAACTTCCTCTAAAAAGGAAGCACAGTGGCCATCTTTCTCTTCAGAACTTAATCAAAAGTTTCCATAAAGAAGTTAGGTAAATCTCCCCATCAAGACCAAAAAAGAATACAACGGCAATAACACATACACGAAACAGTAAATGCTAACCAAACACAAGAATTGGAACCACTGGAAAATCAATCATAAGTTTCAAAAAAAGAAAAAAAGAAAGACAAACTTTTAATCCATTAATCTACTGGTGAATAGATTCCAGGAAAGCACAAGGAACCAGACCCAAAATGCATTTAATAAAACACAAGGTACTACACAGAGCAACAAAAACTATTTCTGTCTACTTACAGCCTGTATAGCTTCGAAGTCCCAAGAAACAGCAACTCAGGAAACAGCTGAAGGTGATTTCTGTTTAAACGCCTTTCGAGAAAAACAAAAACAAAGCATATGTTACATAATAAATACCCAACAATGAGACTGTGATTGGGTAGTGTCATGCCTCATCCTGTATTTCAGAAAGAATGAAATAACATTCAAGAGAATTCAAGCATTACAAATCAAAAGTTGGTTACACCTTTTGTTACAAGATTCTTTAAAGCAATTTTCCATTGTGCTTACTCAGATGATGGTTACTGGGGCCTAAACTCTATATCCACAACCCTTGCAACATCAGTCAACCAGCACAGATGCAACGAAAAAGGCTTTCTGGACTCGTTTAGCGAGTATGTATGCTTAGCGAGTTCAACATACAGCAGAAATACCGTATTAAATGGTGCCCTAAAATAATTCATATTCTGTCCCAAATGACCTAAATCTTCAGCCAAGTCACTGAAGAGAGACAGAAATTTCAATTTTTTTTAACCTTTCCATTTAGTTTCACAAAAACGTATGAGACAGTATCAGCATGATTTGTCCCTCTAGGCAAAATCAGAAGGAAACTGCAATCCATAGTTCTTTACTCTCAACTGAATAAGGCAGAGTTATAATTAACAGTGAGGGAAAAAATGTTTAAGTAATGTTTTTCCTAAAAATGTTTAACTGATATTGGGATGTTTTAAATGTTTTAGAAAAGAATTTGATTGCAACCCTAACTCAATTTAAGCCCGGGAGCCTGGCGAACTATTGTCCATGGGGTTGCACAGAGTCAGACATGACTGAAGCAACTCGGCACACGTGCAGTATAAAACTAAGTTCTTTTGGACTATGATCACTTACAGAAGAGTGGCAAATTCTAGACCCAATGTATGAATTTCCCAATCCCATTCATTTTAAGTGTACAACTTAACATTTCAGTCAAAATAAATGTATATCCTGTCTTTTTCCAAAAATAAATAAAATGATGACAGTTCAGTTCAATTCAGTTCAGTCGCTCAGTCGTGTCCGACTCTTTGCGACCCCATGAATCACAGCACACCAGGCCTCCCTGTCCATCACCAACTCCCGGAGTTCACTCAGACTCACGCCCAATGATGCCATCCAGCCAATGCACACTTAAATGATTTATAAGTTGCTGGGCTTCCCTGGTGGTTCAGCCAGTAAAGAATCTGCCTGCAATGAAGAAGACCCAGGTTTGACCCATGGGTCTAGAAGACTCCCTGGAGAAGGGAATGGCACTCTGTCCAAGAATCCCTTGGACAGAGAAGCCTAACAGGCTACAGTCAACGGAGTCTCAAAAGTCGGACATAACTGAGTGACTAACACAATAGTTCTAGAAGAGGGTAAAGATATACAGAAAGTAATGTCACACTGAAGATACTTGAGGTGTTTGTCTTAAAGATAAATGTTAAGGGGACAGGAAAAGAGGGCATATCAATCTTGCCCTCTTTTAAACAATAATGTATTCAAACGGTCATCAGATGGGAGTGGAATTACTCATTTAGTCTCTAGAGGGTAGAAATGGTGCTAGTGATTTTAACTTTTAACAAAGCATTGATAGATGATTGCAAGGAAGATCTTTGTAAGTATAAAAGATGTTAAGAAATGAACAGGCTTAGGAAGCTTTCAACTCTTATTTTATTATTATCCACATTATTCAAGCAGAGGCTAAGCATTTTTCCCCTGCAACAATGTAATAAAAATTCTGCATTAGGTTAACAATTGGACCAAGTGAACCTCAGAATTTCTTCCAAGTCTAAAATGCCATGAGGCAATGATCATTATGCTTACCATCTTTTGGAGAAGGAAATGGCAATCTACTCCAGTACTCTTGCCTAGAAAATCCCATGGATGGAAGAGCCTGGTGGGCTACAGTCCGTGGGATCACAGAGTCAGACACGACTGAGCGACTTCACCTTACCTTACCATCTTTTGTTATATAACTCACATTATTAAGAGGTTAGCCATCTATAGATAAATGCTCAGAACTTAATAAAATGTATATAGCCCACAAAAATGTATGTTGAGACAACCAGAGGTAAAATCATAAAATCAGTAGTGAAAAGGTAGACTTTTCACTTACACTAATTTTTTTTTTAATGAATAAAGCACACAACAAGATTAATGTAAAGTAAAATCAAAAGCTTTTATTTTTTTCTTTGCCAGGCATAATTCTAAGGTACGAGTACTCCCAGAGTCTACTATTATACACTTTCAATAAACTATAATTTAATTATGATCTTGTTATATTTATGTCTGAAAAAATAATTACAAATATTCACAACAGTGGTACTGAGGATTTTTCTAGGAAAGACTCCCCATTTTCCAAAGAGGCAATCCCAGTTTTTAAAATGACAGAGATGTGCTTTCATAATCTGATCCAAGCCACTGGAGAACAAACATCGTCCATGATTCTCCAACCGAAAGGACGATGTTTGTTCAGGTCCCCAGCCCTCACAGAAGCAACTCTCTGTACGGAGTTTTCCCTTTTCTCTGAAGGGTCCTTTCTAACATCCTCTGTGTAATTCCCCTGATTCTCCTAGATAAAGTTGGCTCCTCCCTTGTCTGTGTCTGCATTTGCCTCTAGTATTTGATAAGCAAGAGTCCCTCACACTATATTACTCAAAACATTTATTCACATAAATGTCTGAGTCCCACTACACTGTAAGCTCTTCAAGCATAAAGACTACGTGCTGTGTGCTAAGTCCATTCAGTCATGTCCATCTCTTTGAGACCCCATGGACTGTAGCCTGCCAAGCTTCCCTGTCCATGGGATTCTCCAGGAAAGAATACTGGACCCAGGGATCAAACCTGCAGCTCCTGAATTGCAGGTGGTTCTTGACTGCTGAGCCACCCAATGGGGAAATCCTGTAAAGACTGTATCTATGTATTCATATTTCCTTCCCTCTTCCTTGGCACTTACTAGCTTCTTAGGAAATGCTGAATAAAAACAAACTGCTCTTTGCATTTTGATATACTTTGGCAAAACCCTAGCATGTGCATTTTATGTTCAGCCAGCTTTCTCCAGACATGTTTTCTAAGGTACTTGCCTTAGGTTTTCTGCCCCTCTCCAGATAATCAAAGTCCCACCACCAAACCTGCTTTCATAAGCCCTATAGAGCAACTGCCTCCTTTTCTTTAACTTCCCCCTGTCATGTCTTTCTCAACATAATCTAGAAACTAGAAGGAATTCAATATGTTGAAACAAATTCAGATATCCAAGTGACTGAGAGCGGCCACTAGATTACGTGTTAATGGGTCCACACAATTTCAGATATTTTAAGAAAGAAGGCAATTCATATAGAGTGCAAGTACTGTCTTTTCTCTTTTTTTTTTTTCATATTCTTAAGAGATTCTTAATTCATTCTCCAAATAACAGCTCACATATATTAAACTTACTAGGTGGCGGCCACTGTTCTGAGAAGGTCACATGCATTCTACCCCATAAGTAGGTGGGTGCCACTGTCACTGCTATTTTGGAGGGGGGCACAGAGCTCATAGAAAGTAGAGCTAGAATCTAAATTCAGGTGGGCTGAATCCAGAACATGCCCCCTGAATCACTCCTTTCAAAGAGACACAATCTAAACATTCCTAAACAATAATTCAAAATAATGCAATCCTCAACTTTCCCTTTCAGCAATCTTTGTTTTTTTTTGGTGGGGGATGGGTTGGGGCAAAACATAGTTTTACATAGCCCACTTCTTAAATATCTATGAGTGAATCACCTGGAAATAAAACATCAAGCTTTATTTTAAAAGAAACTAGCTTTCTAGTCAGTGCACTATTTTAAAGATCTATTTAAACTACCTAAAGTTGAAATAAAAATGAAAATATGTATAACATATTTTTCTTAAAATTCAAGTAATTTATCACTATATCATGAAAATTATTATAAATGATCTTAATGTGTCTAAACCAACCATGTGTATCAAGCAAAGTAATGTCATATAAAAAAAGGTAGATAAGAGGTGAAATGATAACATGCGTAGAAAACCAGTATGACTGTACATTTTTAAAAAGAATACCAATACATTTTTGGTTCCTAGCCTTGTATTCCCTCTTCCATCAGTACCAAGAATAAACGGAAACGCAAACATTACAATACAAAGTGAAACTCTTCTAAAATATTCAAAAAGGGAAAAAAAAAATTAAAGCAGAGTTCCTTTGTACAATGACCAGGAATTAAATCTTTAAACTAAAGAGTATTTTTTAAAATACAAAATTATGTTAAAGACTACCAAGGTGCACAATAATTTCTAAACAGAGCTGGAGAAAATGTAGCTTGGCTTCTTCCAATACTACAAAATACTTCTTAGTAGCTTGAAGAGCATCATAAGAATAAGTCTAATGCAAATGTGTTAAAGAAGTTAAAATCTGATAGTCCAAGAACAGATAAACAGCATGTAGTGAATTAAGGGCATCTCAGTGGAGGATTTATGGAGCCAACAAAAATTAGCAGCATTAAGCAGATCAGGTGGGTCAATTACGAACTGTTCCAGCAAGGATACTCAATTGTGTCCAAGGACACTTAACAGATTCAGTGATATTCAGCTCCTATGTCATCACTAACTAGATCGAATCTGCCCACAGGATCTCAGGGCTAAAAATTCTCTGGATGGAAATTCATGGTTTCAGAAAGTGTGTAATGAGTCTCTGAGACACATTACTTTGGGGAAAAGATGAGAGAGACCCCAGTAACCATTTCCTCTGGGTGGCCTTCAGTGAGATGAATGATCTTTCTGTACCACACTAAAAACCACAGGCTTCTGAAATGCAGATTCTTAACAGCTCGACTTGAAGGACATTATTGACAAGCTTTGTTTCAAATTATTATCTGCCACCCACTCCTGTTACTTATCCATTGCTAAAGGTTGGAGGTCTCCTTTCAACTTCCTCCCCAATCCAATTAACATCTGCAACTTTCACCCCAATCCAAAATGTAAAATGAAAACGGTTTTACCAAAGCTAGAAAGAAAGTCTCATATTTACCTATCACTGTAAATGTAATATATTTACAATGCACCTGATTTGAAACAAGTATTTGATGGCACTGCCTTTAAAAGTCTGTCATTTACAATCTCCTGTTTCTCATACATAAATGTCTTCTTCTCAGGTAAATTTCCATTTGTCTTTTATGCTAACATTTTTAAAGCAAATATTTTTAACATTTAGCTAGTATTAGATAAACTTTATACTTTCGGCAGTATCAGCATTTTCACCCTTTATGCTCCATGGTAAGAGATAAAAATTTATTAATAAAAAGTTGCTTCCTCTTCACTCCTCTTACTTCTTGATAGTCTCTATATGTTCAGAGCGATTATGATAAATACTCTGAAAAAAAATTTGGAGAAGGCTTTGCACTTTCTTCACATCTCTTCTATTGACTATATGCTATAAGAAGAAAATCAGAAGGAAAATGATAGTAAATGTGGATATTTAAAAATCAGATTTATTATAGACACATTTTATTAGCTCAAAAAGATAAAGTATTTCCAAAACTCAGCTTCTGAAAAACAGGAAAGGAGATGTTGAAATTTGTAATAATAAAAAGTTCCAACTCTGCATCAAGCATTTTGTGAAAATATGTGCATTATCTTACTGAAACCACATACCATTACTATGAGATATAATAACTGTCTCTTTTAATGATGACCAAAAATGCAGTTTTCAAAGATAAGACAATTTAATCAAGATCTCACAATGGAATGGAAATCAAGTATTTACTCTCATGTAATGTTTTAAAGGTAAGGAGAAGAGATTGTAACTGTTTAAAAGCACAATCAACAGTAAAACTGGTGAGTATTTGCCAACGTTCCATAGGACACCAGGCAACAGCATATAAAATTTCAAGGTGTTTTCACCAAGGGGAGGCTAGGTTATCTACAATGAGGAGAATAGCAGCTGAGACAGGGAGTCCCACCTGCATTCAGGGGAGATGGACACTGCCAAGAGAACAAGTAATTTTCTGTTGATGTTATCTTAAAGCAAAAATTTCAACTGCATTAAAACCAAATCCAAACTGTTACCAAACTTTCACTCTGAAAATGTTTTCACCAACATTCCTTCCAGTCCAGCAGATATAAATTGCTCTGAAACAGGTAAGAGCAGTATATGTAAAGTTCATGCAGAAAAGTCTCTCATCCCGTGTTAAGTTGTAAAATTCAGTTTAGAAGGCATAATTCAAGCAGAAGGGTATCCAACAGGAATGAAAGACAGGAGTTCAATGTAAAATATTTGACATTGGTTGCTTCCACAAATACATTGTAACAGTGCAAACTAAACTACTCATTTCAGGGGAGATATAAAGGCCACAGCATCCAGCAAACACTGTTACAAAGGAGGAGCCCAAAACAGATGTGGGAAAAATAAACAGCATTGCCGCTGCAGAATTTATAAAACACTCCACAAAGAGCAAACAGAACTTCTCACCACCGTTCAACTTCAAGGCCCATTAAAAAACGTTGTATGAGAAACCCTCTCAGATAGATTCAATATTCTGCTAAATTTCCACAGTGCACTTGCATTAAATCCTTCCAAGACCATAGTCAGTAAATGCAATTTAAAATAGTTCAATATCACTTATAAACAGACAAGAATAATTGGACATTTAATGGCTATCACAGATAATGCGATTCACACTTGGGCATCGAGGTGCATGATTTATCTCCTACAATGTACATACCGAGCTTCTTTACCAAGTTTGAGATGCTCTTTATAGAGACTTTCCCAAGAAAATAACTGCAGTGACTTTAAACTTAGGTATAAAGGTGCCAGAAACTGTGATGAGCTTGCATTCTTTTCCAAGTAGATTAGCACCGTTAGTGTACCGTTACTTCAAGAAAAAGAATGTGTCATGTGTTGCCTACAAACTTGCAGGATGAGTTAGAAGAGGGATTCTTCACATCCCTAATGAGCAAGGGTTCAGGGGAGACCTCCCTCAGATCTGTTCCACAACACAGTCTCTGCTTTGAACTAATGTATAGCAACCTACAACCAAAATTTTAGAGTGTTGGAATTCCTTACTTTCACACTAGCTGTCACATGCCTATAAATAGTGTGCACACCCAGGGAGAAATAACTCAGTGCCACCTTCAAAAAATACATGTGCCTCTGAGGTATCCTTTAGGGAGAGTAAAGTGTATAGTAAAACTTAGGCTCTATTGTAAAGACATTTCTAAACTGAGTTATTTTCTTTGTATCTACTTGGTAGAATCTTAAATAGACAAATGAACTAAGAAAAAGGTAATCTGAAGTCCAAAGATACAAAAACTTAGAATGTTTAAAGAAATATTGTCTTAAGAGCGCCATTACATTTTACTGATAGGAACAAAAGTACAACCCAAGCCTGTGGCTTTATCACTTGTGCAATTTCGTTATTGTAAGCATGTAAGATACTATGAAGTTAATGAAATACCTAATATCCAAGGTTTTCAATGGTATGCTACTGGTTCTCATTAATGTAATGTAGGCATATATGAATTTTGTTTTGCATTATGAGTGTTTCATTGCATTTAGGGCAAAATGCCCTCCCATTTTTTTGACAAACAAAAAAATCTCAAAACCTTTCTCATACTCTTGCATTTGTGTTGTCAAGGAATGTATAAAAGCAGCTGTTTTACAGCAGTGAAATACTGCATGCATGCCTGCTAAGTCGTTTCAGTCATGTCGGACTCTTTGCAATACTATGGACTGTAGTCTGCCAAGCTCCTCTGTCCATGGGCTTCTCCAAGCAAGAGCACTGGAATGGTCTGCCATGTCCTCCTCCAGGTATCTTTCCTACTCAGGGATCAAATCTGAATCTCTCATGTCTCCTGCACTGACAGATGGGTTCTTTACCACTAGTGCCACTTGGGAAGCCCCAAAGTGGCCTGGGTCTCTCTAAAATGCCATAAAAGAGAACGTTAATTACTTCAGCATAATCCCGTAAGACATAAGTGAATAATGGAACTTTACACCTGCAAAGAAAAGTCATGGGTCCCAGTGTGATTTTTTTCAGCCTTCTAACACATTACCCACTAGCCAAGAAATACTTTGAATTAATAATTTTGTATGGAGACTTTACTGCAGATATACACAGGTATCTTCTATGAAGTATAATGAAGTATAATTCTTAAATGCTCTAATTCTTCGCTATAGCTTGTTTTCCCTTAATTAACTTCCATTGAATATCTAGTCACTTAACTATATCAGCTTTCATTTGAACATTTGATTAAACAATATGATGAGACCTGTAATGCAGTCTACATCAGGCACATTCTCACAGCTTCATTCTCATCCCAGATAAGCAAGTACTACTAGCAACACAGAGCACCCACGGGAATCTGCCAGGGCACATGTTAGGTCAAAGTGCATAGTAGGAAGCTGTCAAAAGTGGATGTACTGTGTGCTCAGAGTGTGGAGGTGTGATTAAAACATCCTTTTTATGATGATTCATAACCACAGTCTGATCATCATATCATCTGATGTTGTTTTCTATACAATACAAAGAAGTGAGTGAGAGGCAGTGAGGCAGTGAGACAGGAAGAAGGAGAGACAGATGATTTTAATTCCCATCTAGTTCTTGGTATTTGGACTGATAAAACCTTGAGTTCCATCAATTCTTTGAAATGGAAAAAAAAAATGTGTTTCTTTTGTACCTATAATGTTTTGATTTAACAATAATGATTGTTTTATCCTATACTAAAATTAAACTCAATTTGATAAAATGATCCTGTTTCTTAGAGATTAAAAGTTGGATTTCTAAAAGGAACAGCTCTTATCTTCTGTTCTCAGATGTCTTCTTTCTCTAGATCAAGTTAAAACTCTATCAACAAAAAATAAAAAGAAAAAACTTATTGAAATATTCACAAAGTATCATTTGGAATTCTTTTATTTTATCATTTTAAAATGGAAAAACAAACTTAAAACCATAAATTGCACACAAATAAAGTTAATGTTTTTATTTTTGTTCTTTACACATCGAATGAAAGTTAAGTTGCTATATATATGTAGTGTAAATGTTATTTACAATATAAACCTACATTTATAGACCTTTTCATAATTTGGAGTTTGAATTTAAAGTTCAGATTCAAGGTGCCAAAAACATATAAGTTAACATGAGATATAACTATTTAAAAGTTAATTCACCGGTTACTTCCCATTTATTACATTGTCTCTTGCAACTATTGGGAGGGGAAGCAATCTGTGCTATGTTAATGACATCACCTACTACAATGAAAATGTATGCCATAATTATATCATTATAATGACATAGTAATTTGATTATAGCACTCTCTGGGTAGCTTTTTAAATTTTTATTTTTTAATTAATATACTGAACAAAATATAAAAGTTTACTTCACAATAACCTGAATGCATTCTTTAGCAAAACTGTTTGCCATTTCATGTATTTAAAAAAAAATAAATATTTGAAAAGTGTTCCTAAGAAATGGTTTTAAATTCCAGAGTCCCAAGGAGATGAATTGGCTGTCAGATAACAATGTGTTTCCATCAGATGGACTTGGCAGTTGTAAACAAAAGGAATTTTCTCAGCTTTTCCTCACAAATATGAAATATTTGCTCTCAGCCAACAGCTGGGGTGATTTAAAGAAGTCCTGCATATATATTAGTTTTCATTCAACATTACAAACCCTCCTCCCACTCTGAAATATCTTTCTGCATCTTCACAGAACAGAAAATTGTTCTGAGATGAAGTGATACTCCCAGGGGAAGTTAAAGTCAAAAAATAGCACCTACTTACAACTTTAATCAAATTTCAGATCCTAAGGTGTCTGGATAATTTTAGGAAAAGTTAATTTTTTCAAAATGAAAGTTCAAGTGATATTCCAAAGTGGCTTGAAAAATAATGAAAAAGTTTGTTTTGTTTCAGTGTTTCTGAAAATACTTAAAACTACAAAATAAACCAAATAGAGACTTCATGAAAAGCCACTGAGAATCCTTCAAAGTCAAAGATGTTCAAGGAGAAGAAACATAAATATACATACATATGTATCTCACATGTATATATAAATCCTAAACACATACATATATACATGAATAAATATGTTATTGATGAAAAAACTATTAATGTTTAAATGATAATTTTAAATTATCTCTTCCTAACAAACATTTAAATTATATTAATGCTTAGTTTCAATGGATGAATTAAAAATAAATTTGTCAAGTACTCACTAGTAGGTAGTCACAAAAGAGATCAAAGAATAAATATTTTCAGAGTATTTTTATATACTGAGATAGATTATGAACTTATGAACTTTGTTATAAATGTAACCAAATGTTTACCTTATCTTTATTTCCTTCCCAAAACTAGCTTTAAGTCGTGACTTTACATTTATTTTGAATCCCACAAAAATATCCCTTTACTGTAATATTATTCATGGAAAAATTTTTTATAAGTAAATTAGATATATTTGTATTTAAGTTATAAGTGTAGCTTCTATTTACAAATAACTTATAAGTTGACAAGGCATTTTTTATTTACAATTATACTGATTTAACTTTTATACTAAGGCCCAGTGGATCTGAGTATGTGCTATACCCAAAATGAACTTCATATCTCACTATTTTAAATAAAATTTTTATTTTTACGTGAAGTGCCTCTTAAAACAGACAAGGAAACTTTTAAGATAATTGTTGCTACTTTTAATAGAGCCATTATTTGGCCTTAGAAATGCAAAGCTACTAAACTTGAATTATCAAGACATACGGAGATATATAATTCATATTTCAAGTTATAAATTGTGTATTTTATCTTAATTATTTCAGACAGAGGCTTCTGTCTTTTGTACATATACACATAGGCCTAAAATAATAATGGTTCTCAAGTAATATATATCAATCCATAAGATTTTGTGTCTGAAATAAAAAAAAATACATTTTAAATTCTGAAGTCCACATTTGATCTTCTTGGAAAAACAACAATTGATGTTAAATGACATGCTGTGATAAAGTAATTCATACTTCCATTTATCCTTAAATGCTTTTTCCAGCAAAAAGAATATTTAGAAAGCTATTATAAAATAATGAAATAAATATTCACCACAAGTGTTAAATATCAGAAAGCAAATCTTTATAACATTAAGAACTTTAAATATTTCTTCCAATGCCATTAATGACACAATAGCAACATCATGGGAACTAAAATAATTATCAGCAAAACTTTGTTGTATAATGCCCCATTAATGCAAATAAAACAACCACCTTTCCTCCCAAAAGCAAATAAAACTAGATGAACAATAAGAAAAAACATACATCTCTAAGTATGTTACATACATACTTACATCTCAAAAAACATACACCTCAAAGCAATGGTTATCAAGGAAGTAAGTCTGTTTTTGAACTTTATCACAAACTAGTACTAATTATGCAAAAATTCTATAATTTCTAATTTTAAATTAGTTTAAAAATCACTAATTCAACCTCTTGTTTTTAAGACATGAAATTAAAGACATGGTCCTTGAAATGCAAGTATTATTAAAAATATAGTCACGTCGTCATACGTTTGGAATTGAAAATACTCACAGTCTCTCCAGTTCTTTAAGATCCTGGAATGCTCCTCTTTCAATGGTGGTAATCTTATTCTCCATAAGCTGACTGAAATGCAAAGTATAACAGGGGTCTTAATGTTAGCACTCATTATCTGAAAAAGTTTCAATTCAGCAACTGAAAACTTGTCCATTTACAAAGTTAAATACTGCTCTGGTTTGAGATTCAATACCAAATCTAATAATGACATACATGAAAAGAGTCAGAGAGGGAAAATAGTATCCTCATCACAAAACTTTCATAAAAAAATACTAATTCAGTTTCTCACAAAATTTAGTCAGAATCCTGAACCTTAAACTATATCTTGAGGAGTAACCCATGATACTACAATTTTCATGGCTGGTTTTCAAGTGAGTTCTTAACTGAAAGAATCAACATACAACAATTCATCATATATAGACTTCAATTCACTGATGGATATATGTCAGAAATGGGAAGAATTCATCAAGGGCAAAATGTTTTTTTTTTTTTTAAAACAAACAGTGAACACACAATGATCAAAAGAATATGTTCACTGCAATATAAATATTAAATTTAATTAAAAATTTATAAGAAAAATGTTTTACATTACACTGAATCTCAAATGATGGTTCACTCACAACTTAACATCTAAAGAAGTAATAACATTGCAACAATTTTATAAAACCTGCAAAGTTAATAGATACAAGAGACAATTCAAAATATTACCAATTCAAAATATTTTAGTGTGAAGCATTTCCCACTAAAAACTCTGCAAAACCTGGATTGTTTTATTTTAATGTTAGAAAATATTTATATGTGTTGATTTCTAGAAAAGTCTGAACATTTTTATATTAGCAATAATAAAATGCAGACCCACTTAAATTCTTTCTAGTTAATCTCAAATCCTAAAAGTATATCAAATGTCTCACATTACTCATATTGTGAAAGCAATTATGCTACATTTTTATATGCATAAGCACTTAGGGTTGTTACAGCAAATATTTGAGGTCATTTCCATAATACTATTTTATGGCCTGCACCTAAACTTAAAAGTCTACATTTTTATTAAAAATTGTAGTACACTGATAAACAGAAAGGAAATCAAGGCCTGGCAAAATTTTATGTTTCTGTCATTGAGACAGTTTTTAAACCTGAGATCAGTAATGATTCAAAATCCACAACCTTAAAAAACATGATAATTCTCCAAAACACAGAAGAACATACTTACAGAACTCTTAGGTGTCGAAGACCAGCAAAATCTGTCTTGGTAATCCTTGTGATGTTATTTCCATTCAAATCCCTAAGAGATAACAAGTAAGAAAATGAAAGTTCCATTTAATTTCTATCACTATCTAGTTAAAGAAAAATATACACTAAGAATTGAGAGATAAAAGATCAGTTCCAGTTATTAGTTTGCAAAGTAAAAGAGAGGGAAGAAGGAAGTCATCTGTGAAAGAAAAATTTTTAAATGATTCTCAACAAGTTTACAGAGTCTATGCTTACCCGCATATGACAAGAAAATGAAGTGATTCTGTTATCAAGAGTTCTCTTGTATGTGTATGGGAGTGCTTTTCATTTTTGTTTTTATAAGGAGGTGTATATTAATTTCACAGATACTCTGCTATTTACTATAATTGTTATGAACATTCCCCAAAAGTTTCCTTCAGGAAGTTAAACGAACAATTTTCTAATACTATTCAGGGAGAAATTTAAAAAATTCAGACCCCTATCCTTAGGTGGCAACGTGGCTAACCTTCCTAAGGCAAAGAATAAAGTTAAAATGTCATCAAAAGAACTGCACTTCAAAGACTGGCATTTATAGGCATTTATCTTCCAACAATTCTATGTTTGTATGAAAACTAAACTCTTCATTTGCAGCTCAGAAAACCCCGCTGCGAACTGTAAAGTGAAAACTACCAGCAAGGGCAATAATGGAAACAGTATTCAGACCCCGACATTTTGGTCCAGATTTCAGCACCACAGTTTCCTTGAGAGTCACAACCCCCTTTTCTGGCATCTTAGGTCAAGATCTAAACTTGCCCTGGTTTCAATCATTTCAAGTAAAACCAGGCTTTGCTGCGGTTTGAATGTTCTCCCCTTCAGGGAAGTAAACCTTACCTTGACTTTAAAACAGCATGTTTGGGGGTCTATATTTAATATGCTTATGTTGTCAATAATATAATTTTATAAGCCGCCACTGAGTAAACTATTTTCGGAAAATTCTTTATAAATCCCTCATAGGGGTAAATTTTTTTCAAGTACCTCAAACTCAGTTGTTATATTTATTTTTTCCCCAAATGCATTTCCCTTTTGTTGAATAAGACGTGGTAGTGCTTAAACTTTAAACCATTCCGAAGAGCATGAAATGACAAGCGCTAAGAGAGTTTTGCATTGCCTTCTCCCCAAACCATTTTCCGTGCTGAGCAAAGCACCATCGAATTGTTTGTTCCCTTTTCGAACTACCTGACATAACCCGAGTCCAGACCCCATCCCACACAAACTTGGTAGATCACATTTTTGACAAGACACCTTCTCTAGGGCCGCAATATGCCCAGCGCTGCGGGCCTGGGAATGGGTGAAGAAACCGAGTAGGGGTCGACTCAGTGAGGCTAGGGATGGGGGAGCCATTTGCAAGGGAAAGAAGTGGCTCGACTTTAAACTGAGAGAGAGGGAAATAGGTTGGATAAGATCGACTCGAAGCGCTGTGAACCGCGCGGGTGGAGGCGTGCGAGTCCAAGCGGGTCCCCTCCGCAGCCCTCCACCCTCACAGCCTCGGGCGCAGAGGCCCGGCGAGCGCAGCCTGGGAGCGTCGCCCAGGTCCTCCGTGCCCCGCCCGGCCCACGCGCAACAGCGAGGGAAGCGCGCCCCGGACGCCGCGGCAGCAGCCTCGACGTTCACAAAGAAAACGGCCTCCACGCTTCACTTCCCTGAACTCGGAATGCGCCCCACAAGCAGCGCGTGGGCCGTCATCACCCGTTCTGCTATTACTTCTTCATTAGGGACTCGCAGAGACAGGGAGGCGGGGATGTCTGCGGGCAGCAGAGCGCGAAGAAAGGAGAGGAAGGAAAGGGAGCCGCTGACACGCGCAGAGACGCAGAAACTGCCAGAAAGGTGGAAAGGGGGCAATGGGGCTTAGCAGGAAGGGCCGGAGGGGGCAGCCGAGGGCCGCGGGGTTACCAAAGCGGACAGACCCGCCTTGACCGGTCCTGGTTTGGACAGCCAGCCCCAACTTCGCTTAGTCGATGGGACGCGCGGTCTGCCTCTGGAGTCTCCCTGCCTCCGACACGTCCCTTGGGGCTCTCTGCCGCCGCCTCCTCCCCCGGGAAGTGGCAGGCGGGGGAAGAGTAGCTGGGGGCTGCACGCGGCCGCTATCCTGGGGCATCTTTCCTTCCGTGGCCTGCGGAAGTGCCCCCGGGCAGGATCAGCCTCCTCACACCCCATCTCCTCTCCCACCGTCCCCAGGAGGGCGACACAAAGCCCGGGAGCAGAGGTTTCTCTCATTTGAGTACCCCCTTCCCCTCAACCCCCCTCATCGCGCCACCCCGCGGTGACAAGAGCCGGAACTGAGCCCTGAACCGACCCGCGAGAGTTTCCAACCGCAAGGTGACTCAGTTTACGGAGTCCAGAGAACAAAGTCGCGTCTCTCTTGCCCCGGGCATACTCAACTCCTCTTCCCTCATCTCCCCGCCTCCCCAGCCTCAGAGAACCAGCCCGCAAAGGGCTGCGAGTGGCGGGACGAGAGCGGGAGGAAGGGACCAAGTGCAGTAGTCAGCGGGCCCGCCCCTCCTAGGGCAGCGCCCTCCCAGAGAGTTCAAGCCTAGGATGCGCGTTGAGGAAAGCTAGTGGGGGCTGCCCCGGGCACAAGTCCTTGTGCCTCGGGGTCCCTCCAGCCTAGATACAAGGGCTGCGCGATCCCGATGGGAGGGAGGGCCAAGGGGGGGGAATGAGCCCATACTCACAATCTCTCGGTGTTGCGGGGGATATTCCTGGGCACACTGCGCAACGCCAGCCCGTGACAGTCCACTGTGCTCCCGGAGCAGGAGCACTGCGCCGGACACGCTTGCGGCGCCACCTCGTTCAGGATCGCCAGCACTAACCCCAGAGACAGGGAGAGCGTCTGCCAGCCGACGCCGTGCATCTTCCCCCGCCGCCTCCTAGCTCGCCGGCCCCAGGGGTTTCTCTTTAGCTCGTTCCTCTGCTCCAACCGCGCTGTGCCTGAGGCCCAGTGCCTGGCTCGAGGCTAGCTACCCAGTGTCCAGATAACGTGTACAAAATAATACAGAAGTAATATTCAAGGCAGTAGAGCTGACACAGGTACACGCCTCTCAGCTCCCCTCGCCCTTCTCCTCCTGCAGGGCAGGCGCTCCTTGGGCAACTTTAGGTCCAGAGGATCAATTGGCCTGGCCAAGGCTACAGGGAGACCCCAGAGCAGCGAGGAGCGGATCGCGCGTCGTCTGTCTGGCAAATATCAACTTGGCTGTAAGAGACCTGACGCTTGCAACTGCTGATGAAGATCGTGAAGATGCAGGGGCCAGTTGTGCGTGGAACTGAGGTGATCCGATTCCACCGACCCCCTCTGCAAATCCAATTCCAGTGGGGACTGTAGAAGACAGAAGGAGGAGGCTCAGTAGGAATGGTGGCCTCGATCAAAGTGAGCTCTCCGAAACTAAAAGGCGCAGGAGCCCAGCGGGCCTGGAGCTAAGCACACTGGACGACTGGACATGGCGCGCGGGGGCGCACAGGGCTGGCGCGCAGCCTGGAGGGGGCGCGGAACCGCGCTGCGGGGCTCCTGGCGTGACTCACTCACGCGGCCTCCCCCCCTGGCCTGCAGCTCCTCCGCAGCCCCAGCCGGTCCCCGTCACATGCGCTTCGCTAAAGGATGTATGGGCAATTCCGCCTCCCTCCCGGCGTCCTTGGAGACGCTCAGCACGAGGGCCTTCCCCGAGGTCAAGCAGAAAACACAAAAGGGCAATCGAACCGCCACAGCAGGCAGGAACATCCACTAGTCACGACCACGGCAGAGGAAATCCAAGAGGCCAAGTTGAGGATGAGAGCTCCTGCTAAGACTGAGTAGGGAATGGCTGGCAGGCCGGCCAGAAAGAGTGTGGAAAGGCCAAGCTGGAGATGTCCGCCTCCCAGGTCTTCTCGGGGTATTCCAGAGGGCAGAGAGATGGCAGTTGGGCCGGTGGGATCTGCTAATCCGAGGAGACCCCTGGAGGCAGCTGAACTGCAGTCCTGTGTGCGTGCGTGTGTCAGCCCCTCGCGTCTCCCGGATACGCCGCGGCTCCGCAGCAGACACCTGATGGCAAAGGTGGAAGAAACAAGAGCAGCCTCCTGGAGCGGGGGCGGGGCTCAGCCCCTCGGCCTCCCCCCGAAAGCCGCCCGCAAGTGGGCCCTTCTTCTCAAAGTGCAGGAACTTTTCCCAGGTTTTGAATCCAGTCCCCACCGCTACGATGGGAGTCTTCCCGCCGACGTCGCGACGCCGCCCGAATCCGGGCGCTGCACCTGACTTGGCGGCCGCAGTCCGGAGCAGCCCGTCTCCTTCCAGCACCTTCCCTTCTCCAGGTGGCTTTCCGCACCCCTTTCTGGGGGAAGGGAAGTGGGGAAGAGGGAAGGCGGCGGTAGGGAGCGGGGACTCGGTGGCTCTGTTGACTCCCGAGCTCCTGGCAAGTGTCTAAACAATAGGACGGACGCAGCACCCCTTGTCTAGCTCGGCTGCGGGAAGGTGGGTTGTTGCTGTAAGTGGAGTTGTTGGCTCGGGCTGCCTGGCGCTCAGCGCGGCCGAACAAAAACCCGGCCCGCGCTTCTGGAGCTGGCGGCGGGCCCCCGGACGCTCCCCTTTCTCCTCAGCGCTCCCGCCTTGCCCGGAAAGCTCGGCAGATCCCGCCTGCGCCCGGGAGCCACGGCGCTCCCATCACTCGCCGCCGCTCCCTGCTGCCTTTTTTAACCACCGTCTGCGGCAGCAGCAGCCGCCGCCACAGCCACCAGCCTCCCCCTTCCGCGTACTCCCCAAATAAATAACCCCAAGTCAGAAGTTAAGCCGGGGCCGGCTTTATATACCCGCGGAGCCCCCCCCCCCCCTCGGCCCCGCCCCGCGCGGTCCGGCACCGCCCACTGGCTGAGCGCGGGGATCCTGCACCTCGCCCGGCAGAGGTGAGGCCAGGGTTGCCAGCGCCGGGCGGAGGCGGCGGCGGGCGGCGCGTTCCCGCGCACTCCGGCTCGCGCCCTTGCTCTCACGCCCCAGCAAAGTTTGGCGGCGGAGGGAGGTTTCCCCCGCTCCGAGTTCTAAGGCCCAAGAGGTAACCCAGGCTCAAAGACAGTCGTTTGCAGTGGATGGAGGACAAGAGGGCTGCTTTGAACGCTGCTCGTAAATAGCGCAGCCGATGCCTAGCTGCAGCTTTTGCCACGCGATCCTAAGGGGGACTGCTCAGTGTTTAAAGCACTGAGAAACAGAGACATTATGATTAAAATATATATATACCGAAATAAATCTGCCTGAGCTCACAGACACACACACATGTTTATTTTTGGGTGCTTAAAAGTTCAGAGTTTTTGTAAGTTGGAAAATGGTGCTTGTGAACCTTTTCGCCAGCCTTCCCCATCCGAGCCACCCCCTTCCGTTTAACCCTCTCTTTGTAGTCACGCACTTAACACCGTGCTCAGTTGACGTCTTGAGTACACACTTCGCTCACAATACTCCAAAGGCTTCAATATATCTGTGCGATTTTACTCTCTTAGGAAAGGAGGGGAAAAAATAAATCCCTAGCAACGCACGTTGTAACCAGAAGGTTTTCTTTATTTCAGGGAGTTCTGGATATTTTTTCCCCACTGTTTTGGAAGAGAATTTCCTTGTTTCGTCTTGTCTTTTTAGTGTGATGTGTGTCTGGCAACTGCTACCACTCTCCCGCTTCCCACTCCGCCCCTCCGCCGCCCTAAGCAAAAACTGTCACCATTGGTTTGAAATGACATCTGAATGAGTCGACAATTTCGCTTGAATTTAAAACAACTCACCTCCTTCTTCTTGGTCCCAGTCCACCTTAGACCGCTTACACAGGAATCTGTGCAAGCCCCCAGCCTAATGCCAATCTCACACCCTTGAATGCGAGAGGACCCATTCAATTCATTTTTTAATTTCCTTCATCTAACAGTAAACCCGACACACAGGAGGTCCCCTGAAAGTTCATCAATTTCTCTAACACAAGAGTATCCTTAACTTGAAATTTCTCCAGTGTACACAGTAGTTTTTCTCCTACTTAGGTTTTCCAAAATATCTTTGCAAAATAGCTGCCTCTACCTATGTTATCTTGCTTGCCCTGAAAAACTTAAAGCCATTTTGAGGGCATGGCCAAAGACAGGGTACCCATTAGATAACTGAATTGGAACCCTGGATTGCTCATTTTAATGCCACAAATTCAGATTCATCTGTTCATTTAAATATTTCAAAAGCATTTAACATTCGTTAACTCATTTGTCCTTCTAGATTTTAGCATAAAGGTCTGTTATGTAACTTCCTTAAGAAGGAAAAAGTAGACACCATAGTCACATGTTTTTTCTGCAAGGAAAATGAGATAAAGAATAAGTATGTATCATTGATGAAGGATTCCTCTGTGCCCCCCTGCACATGACCTCCAGGGAATTTTCTTTAGTCTGTACTAGTAAATTATATGGTTGAAATATGTTTACTCCCACACTAGTTAACTTAATTCCACAACTTTGATGCCCTGTCAGCAACAAGATATGAGTACTTATGTTCACTTTCATCCACCACACAGAATCATGGCTCTGTATTTTAATTGCAAAAATGTATCTTGCATTCCAAATATTCACAAGTAATGTTATTTATATCATTGCACAATGCAAGTCATAGGTATGAGTTCAAGTTTGATTCTTTCCCTGGCTCACTTTCCATTCTGTGTAAAACCAAAACAAGAGCCAAAAATACCACTTACAGCAACATGCCTACAGAAATATATTTTTTAATTTGATGCAAATTTGAATAAAAAGATACATCCAGTGGATTTGATCAAGGGAAAAAAGGAAGACTACAAGGATCCTGAGAGATACAGCACATTAATTTCTTTGTGTCATCAACTTTTTCAGGGAAAAGGGCTATTTATACATGAGTAACCAGATTTATCATTCAAAAAAATATTAGTACTATTGCAGGATATTTTTGGAGGCCTCACTTGCTTTAGTATCATTAACTCTAGGTCTTCATTCTTTCTAGACTACATTGCTCCCAAACGAATTCTGAACTTCTCTTTGACTCTGTTATACCTATCCTGAAGAAAGCCTTCTGTGGTGCCTCTTGTTATCATATGAGGTCGCCATAAGGCCTGACCTTGTTTAAACAGAAGCAGTGACAGATTTTCTTTTCTTGGGCTCCAAAGTCAGTGCAGTTAGTGACTGCAGCCATGAAATTAAAAACACTGGCTCCTTGGAAGGAAAGTTAGGACAAACCTAGGCAGCATATTTAAAAGCAAAGACCATTTTGTCAACAAAAATGCATATAGTCAAAGCTGTGGTTTTTCCAGTAGTCATGTACAAATACGAGAGTTGGACCATAAAGAAGGCTGAGTGCTGAAGAACTGATGCTTTCAAATTGTGGTGTTGGAGAAGACTCTTGAAAGTCCCTTGGACTGCAAGGAGATCAGATCAGCAATCCTAAAGGAAATCAACCGTGAATATTCATTGGAAGAACTAACACTGAAGCAGAAGTTCCAAAACTTTGGCCTCCTGACACAACAAGACAACTCATTGGAAAGACTGAAGGCAAAAGGAGACAGGGTGGCAGAGGATGAGATGGTTTGATAGTATTACCGACTCAGTGGACATGAGTTTAAGAAAATTTCAGGAGATAGTGAAGGACAGAGAAGCCTGGCGTGCTTCAGTCAATGAGGTCGCAAAGAGTCAAACGTGGCTTAATGACTGAATAACAACCACAATCCACTAAAGTCAACATTTAAGTCCCCCATTACCTTGAAAAAAACAAAACCCAGTTGCTAGCATGATTTAGAAAACAATTTAAACACTTAAACACTCATACAGTAAAAAAAAAAAANTATTACCGACTCAGTGGACATGAGTTTAAGAAAATTTCAGGAGATAGTGAAGGACAGAGAAGCCTGGCGTGCTTCAGTCAATGAGGTCGCAAAGAGTCAAACGTGGCTTAATGACTGAATAACAACCACAATCCACTAAAGTCAACATTTAAGTCCCCCATTACCTTGAAAAAAACAAAACCCAGTTGCTAGCATGATTTAGAAAACAATTTAAACACTTAAACACTCATACAGTAAAAAAAAAAAAAGAAAACAAAAATAAGAAAACATTCTCTCAATTTACATTTTCTATGGAGAAAAATTTTGTGAAATTGAGATATATGGGGAAAAGGAATAATAAAGCAGAATTGATGCAAAATAAGTAAATCTGAGTAAAAACAGAGTTAGATAATAGCAATAGCATTGATTGAATTCATGACACAAAATAATTCTGTGGCTTTAACTACTTTAGTGGTACTATTTTCCATTTTGTATATTGTGTTCAGGTAAATTACGTATTTTTTTCTCATAATATTTTTGTATTAGAAATGTAAATATCAAAAGTTAACAGCATGGAAATTAAGAATTAAAATTTGTTTCATGCCTCCTATGTTCCAAGCTATTTGATAGAGTTAAAAACCACAGTATAATTCTAAATGGTTGCTATTTTATGTGTGTTCAGAATGTTGGTCTTTAGCCAGGTCTGATTACCTGGTGCAGATGAAACGAGAACTGAGTTCCCTGAACTCATACCTCAACAGGTTCTCCTATACCCAAACTAAAGAGTTCTAGAATTTCTAGGGATCAAGGAATCTATAGTTCATCAGAAGCTGTCACCCTCATCCAGGAGATATTCACATCTCTCTGCTAAATCTGTTTGCATCATCTGTTCAGAGCAGGGGAGAACTAGGATCCATAGTTACCAGTGCCCAGTTACTAAAACCGGACCAGCTTTTGGAGCTAGTTTAAACTAGCTAGTTTTGGAGCTAGTTTAAACTCTGAGATGATTATCTAGGGCAGTGGTTTTCAGAGTGTGGTCTCTGGACCAACAGCATCAGAAACACCAAGGATTATATTAATAGTTAGAAATATACAGTTTTAGGCCCCACCTCAGGGTAGAGTCAGACAGTCTGGGGGTAGATACCATAAACCTCAGTTCTGACAAGACTGCAAGTGGTTTTGATATGCACTGAAGCTAGAGAATCACCAGCCTCTAGAGCTTCTCCATGATTGCATCTGAGCCACCTAAGTGTGGAAAAGCAGGCAGCATCTGCTGAATTGACTTTAGAGTCTCATTCCCTGGCATTTGACAAGTGTACATTTCTGATCACCTCTAGGGGGCACCAAAATGTTTTCTTGAACGGCCCCACAGAGGTAACAAGAATTTAGGCTCATTGTCCAAAGAAATGGCCTTGAGAAATTGAAAGAACTTGCATCTCAGCAGGCTGCTCTAATTGTTGTGTCTCAGCCAGGTACAAAATTCATTACATAATTTTTTTTTCCAGTTTAATATTGCCTATATGTATGGGAATAAGAATGCCTACTTTTCATGATTACCATGAAGATAAGAAGGTTTCAGTCAAACTAACAGCATAATACCCAGCATTGAGCTAGGTGCTTATTAAATAAAGGGCAGTATAATGATTTTCATCATTACTACCACTACTCAGCAGTGAACATTTCTAAAATATTTTGTATTGTTAGAATAGCTTTGATATTTCTATTAACTATTATAATGATCAAATAACTCCTAGCGCTGAGCTCTGGGAAACTCTGGGAAAGGTGTATTTTAAGAGTAGAGAAAGATCGAGGACAAAAGAGAGAAGATGGTATCGTTAGTTTCATGATAATTATGCCCCTTAATACTTCTTTTGAAGAGGTGAAGCTGGTTTTCCACTGTAATAATTTGTTACAAATTATGTTGTAATTTGGATATGTCACTGAGATTTTCTGGCCTTAGTTTTTCTCAATTATAAAAGGTTAGGCTTAGACAAGCTGAACAACAAATCCTTCCCAGTTCTCAGTAGTAATGTAGCTATATTCATTAAGTAATGGTGGTTTAGTCACAAGGCCACGTCCAACTCTTGTGACCCCATGGACTATAGCCTGCCAGGCTCCTCTGTCCATGAGATGTGGCAGGCAAGAATACTGGAGTGGGTTGTCATTTTCTTCTCCAGGGGATCTTTGCGATCGAGGAATCGTACCTGGGTTCTCTTGCATTGTAGGCAGATTCTTTACCAACTGAGCTATAAGGGAAAGTATTATTAACTAGTATCTGGTTCTAAACACTGGGCTCATCACCTTGTTATATCTCAATTCCTTTACTTCTCAGGACAGTCTTCTGAGTTAGAAGCTATTTTTCCGTCTCATAGATAATTACAAAAACTGGGGCTCACAGATACTCGTTCGGTTTCTAGTAACTGGCAAAGTAGCAATCAGTATTCCAGTCTGACACCAAATTCCATTTTATAAACATCAGATAAACTGTTTCTCAAATTCTGTGATTTGAATGCTTTGTGCAAAGATTCTTTCTGTATGCAGTTAAGACAAAAATGTATTTGGGAAGGCGAAGATGGAGTAAAGAAACATTTGAACATTTAGTGTGTAAGATATTCGGGCAAGAACAACCACAAAATACAAGGTTAAAGAAATAGTTAATACTCAATGAGGCAGGTTAAAAAAACACATTAACATTTAAAAGCCGGAGGGAAAATAACAAAAATTTTAATAGTTTTACAGGGTTAAAATAAATTTACAGGAAATTAACCATTGAGAAAAAGGAAATTTGGTTGCAAAAACAGTTTTAAATTGCCTAATCTTTTGACTTACTAAATCTAAAAATGCCTTCTGGATTTTTACAGAGGAAAAACATATTTATGTGTTACTTGGGAAAGGGAGCAGGAACCCCTTATAACTTCTGCAGGCTCCTTCTGCTAATTCAGAAAGGTTGACAAGGTCACAGTATCAGGCTAATATTACAAAGATACTTGCTGTGGTGGTGATAGTTGCTCAGTTGTGCCTGACTCTTTGTGATCCTTGGACTGCAGCCTGCCAGGTTCTGCTGTCCATGGAATTCTCCAGGCAAGGATACTAGAATGGGTTGCCATACCCTTCTCCAGGGGATCTTGCCGACCCAGGGATCAAACTCAGTTCTTCTGCATTGCAGGAAGATTCTTTACCATCTGAGCCACCAGGGTGGCTGGCTTAACATAAACTCCAAATAAATATTTTCAAATCCCAAGGCTAAATAGTATATATTTTAGATAAAAATAAAATCTGATTAACAGAGGCAATTCATAACCACTGTTAGAAAAATATAGTTCAAAATGTATACCTTCTTAATGGTCAAAAAGCCATTTTCTCATACAAAATAAAGAGTCACAATAATGTCTTAGACCAAGAGTTAGCAGAGTTTTTCTGTTAGGTATCTGATAGTATTTTAGGCTTTGTAGACCAAAAGGCAAAATTAAGGATGTTATGAAGACACAATGTAATAAAGAAAACAAATTTATACAACTATTTTGCTGATGTAATTAAAAATATAGCATTGATTCTAATTTTTTTGTAATATGGATCTACTCATAAGAATTATAGAATTCTTTTCTAGGGGATACTATTCTTTTAATTGGGGTCCAAAGTAGGTGTTTTCTATCATCAAATCAATTACTAAGTTTAATAGATAAAATTCATTTCTAGCTCACTGGTGATATCAAAAGAGGTGGTGCTGGTGATAAAGAATCCACCTGCCAATGCAGGAGACACAAGGGATACAGGTTCAATCCCTGGGTCAGAAAGATCCCCTGGAGTAGGAAATGGCACCCCATTCCAGAATTCTTTCCTAGAAAATTCCATGGACAGAGGAGTCTGGCAGGCTATAGTCCACAGTCACAGAGAGTTGAACATGTCTGAGCGACTGAGCATACATAGATATCAAAAGATGTGGCAAATACACTTTGGTCTTAGTCCAAAGAGGTGGTTGTTCAATGGTCGAGGTCATAGATTCCTAAAGGGTTATGTTAAAATTTGAAGGGATGTGGTAAAGATAAGAGCTCTGAGCTCCAAGGTGGCTGTGTTTTGACAAGCAATAAATGTCTTTTTCAGTATTATCTACTGCTCTAGTTCTTGAACTCTGAAATGCAATTCTGCAAACGCATTTAGAGAAAATTTAAAATCATTTCATTTTAATATAAAATAAATTAGTACAAGATATGCTGCATATCTGTTTCTTGCCTGTGCTTATCTGTTGAACCAGATGGTCTTCATGCAGAAAATGGAGATAACAATGAGTAACATTTATTAAGTATTTACAATGTGTAGGCATTATTCCAAGTGTTTTACTTTATTTCCTCATTTACTCCTCCTGGAAAACTATATTTAATCTTATAGAGACATAGTTAAGGGAAAAGAAGGTTGAATAACTTGCTCATATTACTTTAGGAATGAGGAAAATGAAACCAAGAAAGGTTAAATAACCTGTCCAAGGTCACTCAGCCAGGAAAGGGTGGAACTAGAATTTTAACCTCAGCAGCCAGGGTCCAAAGCATTAGGCGTCTCACTAATTTATGAATCATAGGACATTCATGATAATGAAATACAAACTATGTATCTGAAAGAACTATATGCATTGTAAAATAATGTATTATTGTTGTTTGCATTATAATTATTACTTTTAATTGAAGATGGTGAATGCAAAACAATACACAAATATTTAGCAGAGAATCAGTGGATTGAATATAATTTGATGAACCAGTTCTCCTTTTATCTCCTTTTTGTATTAACAGAATTATTTCATTTCTCTTTCTTTACTTGGGATCAATTCAGTTCAGTCGCTCAGTCGTGTCCAACTCTTTGCGACCCCATGAATCGCAGCATGCCAGGCCTCCTTGTCCATCACCAACTCCTGGAGCTCACTCAGACTCACGTCCATCAAGTCAGTAATGCCATCCAGTCATCTCATCCTCTGTCATCCCCTTCTCCTCCTGCCCCCAATCCCTCCCAGCATGAGTCTTTTATACTCCCTTTAATTACATAAGACAAAAGGAACATTTTCCCCACTGAAGCAACATGGAAATTCTACAACAGATGAGACATGGATGATAGACAAGTCTGTGTAAACTTAGGAAAAACCATTATATATGGAAGAATCTCTAAGTATAAACAAAGAAGTTCAGCTGTTCAATAAATAAAATGTCACATCTGAAAATCCAGAAGTATTACTTTAGATCTTTTTTACTAGTCTTTCCTTGTTGTGTAAGAAATATCAATTCATAAAATTGTATACTGTTTATTGTGATTATGAGATAACACAACAGAAAAATATAACCATATATGGTTTCCCAAGCAGTGTAATGAAAAAATTATGAAAAATAAAATATGAATTATTATAACACTGTTTGAAAAAGTATATAAAAATCAAGTAACTTCTAAAAGCTTGTTCATACATTCCAAATTGCTTTACTTTTTGATTAAAGTAGGCAGTATAGCTATAGACCTATTTGAGATCTGAGTCAACACTCTGTGTGTGTGTGTGTGTGTGTGTGTGTGTGTGTGTTCCACTTATATATTCTTCTTTGGTGTCTTTGCCAGGATCTTATTCAATTTCATTTTTCTTCCTTAACCTATCATATGTGGAAAATAAGAGATTATATATTACCTTATTTCAAAGAAGTTATGAGAATTAAATAAATTAATCCATAAAAGCACTTGGAGACTTCCTTTCTGGAACAAGGTGCTACAGGCTCATCTTTCCTCTAAGTACAACTAATGCCTTGGAAAGGATTCAAGAGACAATGATAAAAAGTTTAGAGAACTAGGGAAAAAAAAATTGTGGACTAACAAGGGAGGTCAGGACCTAAGGAATGAAAACACTGTGAGTTTCCTGTTTCCTTTTGTCTCACATAGTGCCGAGAAAGGACAAATCCAAGAAAGACTTAATGGGAAGCCCTGCTCCATATCTAGGGCACCAGCTGGGTGAAATCTACCTGAAGAGGCAGCTTCAGAGACCCCAAAGGCCAACCCACCCTTGCTGTACTATCGAAGGCACACTAGCAGGTAAGCTGACCCAGTATCGGGGCAGCATCCTCGGAGCCCAGCTATTCCTGTCTCTTATTCCTTGGCACAGGAGTCTCAGGCCCGACATTTTCTGCCTCTCCTCCACACCATGGCAGAAGATGATCCAAGATATTACTTCAGTAGTAGGAATTGAACAGGAGACCCAGCAGCATCAGGATAGCAAAACAGGCCAGAACCACATTGCAAAGCCTATAAAAACTAAAGTATCATTAGAACTAAAGCTCATAGAAGTAGGCCAGATACTATAGGCTAAATCTAAACAGGCTGACTACGAGATAAAGAGATTTAAATAGCATCAAGAGTTTCCTAACACAACATACACAATGTCCAGAATACAAGTAGAAAATCGCCCATCACACCCAAACCCAAGAAAACCACAATTTGAAAGAGAAAAGGCAATCAACTGACACCAATTAGATGGTGGGTGGAGGGGGAACATCAAGACAGTGCAGATGAAACAATGCTAAGAGAATTTGTCTTGACAGCCAATCTACCCTAAAAGAATAGCTATAGGAAGATCTCTAAGACAAAAGGAAACGGTGGAAGGAGGAACTAGAAACATCAGAAAGGAAAAAAAAAAAGGGGGGCAAGTAAAAATATGAGTAAAGACAACATAATTTCCTTCTCTTGTGCTTTCTAAATCCTATTTAATAGTAGAACCAAAATCACAACATTGTTATGTGATTCTCAAGGCATGTAAACATTGAAGATAATTATATCAATAAATGAGTTATCATTTTCACATCAAAGGATTATTTGATTTAGCTTAGAAAAAATGTATATTGGGTCCTATTAACTGCTTGATACTGTTCTAGATGTCAGAGAAATAGAGGTAAAAAAGACATAAATCTTTCTGTTGGAGTACTTGTTGGTTACTGGGTAGACAATGTAAAAATAGGCTTAGCAACTGCTCTGATGCATATGATGAGAAATATATATATAGTAGTGTGACAAAAACTAGAAGGTTGATGCTGTTCTGTGATACCAGGAAAGACCCAAGGAAGACAAAACAATATCTAGGGTTTGAAAGACTAAAAGGCATTTTCTTGTTGCACTATTTGAATAGTTAATTCAGTTCAGTTCAGTCCCTCAGTCGTGTCCAACTCTTTNATTTCTTTTCCATGAGGATGGTCTTGATCCCTGTCTCCTATAAAATGCCATGAACCTCACTCCATAGTTCATCAGGCACTCTATCTATCAGATCTAGGCCCTTAAATCTATTTCTCACTTCCACTGTATAATCATAAGGGATTTGATTTAGGTCATACCTGAATGGCTGAGCTATCAGGGAAGCCCAATCATGGGGTAGAAGTCAACAAAATTACTCAAGCTCTCTGAAACAAGCTTATGGGATGACTTGAAGGCCAAGTCAAGCACAATGCTGATGAAAAGAATATAAGTAGTGTGAAACAGAAAGGGAACTTATATTACAAGAATACCTGTTTAAAAAAAAACTGATTTATAGGAACATAGAAAGAAATGAAATCAAATCCATTTGAGTCACTACTGACTGAGAAAATATAAATATTCATGGAACAGTGGCAGCAGGCTTTGAACAGCTGACTACTTCCGAGGGAACCACAGTGATGGTGTAAGCATACTGAAGGTGTAAATTTTTACATAATGATTTTTAAAACCCTTTATTCTTAATAACATCTTGTATTTGAGCAATCAAATTATAAAAGCATTCACTAGTATCAAAGTTAAAAAAATAAGTGTCACTTTCTACATTTTATTTTTCAAATTTCATGATCAGTTCTGGTTTACTGAATATGATTAAGAATGCAAAGCATTTTAGGAAGGAACAGAGTACCAAGGATGAAGTATCAATCCTTCCTTCCACTTGAAATAGAACTGGCATCCTAAATTTATTCTGAATGTGGAAACTTGAGTACGAGAACTTTCAGAGAAATTACCTTATTGCAGTACAAACTTTTGTTTCATTCCTCGTGTCAACTAAGTTGGCATTTGAATATTTGATCAGTAAAAGAACTTGGTATATTTTGGAATCAAGCATTTTTTTTTTCTCCTTGTGTAGTTTCTTGGGGCAGAATTTGAAGCACTGGAATTTTTCTCTGTGTGTGTTTAGATCATTGTGACAACCATCTTTTTTTCTAGTTTCAGTGGTGCATTACAAGGCTTGGACTTAATAAAGGCTGAATTTTCCTCCCATCAGGATGTAGTCATAAAATCAATGTGTAAATATGACTCACTCTCATTAGTGGGGCAAGATTTCATAATTTTAACAAAGATTTTCCTAGAAAAATCACTCATGCTTTATTGTGTATATATCCAGTTGCTGTAAAATTGGCATCCCTTCCCCAGGCCGCCTGGTACTGTCTATCTGAATTTTGGAAGTGCTCCATGCTGTTAACCATGCAGGTAATCTGTATCATATTCTTCATGCTCCTACTTGTCCCAAAGGTGAATAAGTACATTCACTTCCTTAAAACTGATTATTACAGTACATACAGTGGATCCTCAAAACACATTTGCTCACTTTATATAAATATGAAAGCTAGAAATTTATTTATTAACATTTCCAGGAAACAGAATTTCCTAATTTTTGTGTAAGGTCAGAATTTCAGATTCTGTGAAGACAGATGGCATAATCCATTTATGGACCAAGTCACCCTTACAAATTAGGAGGAATGATTTTTTTTGCAGCACCAAGAAGTCATTGAAAACATTGTTGTATAATGTCTAAAAGTTTTCTTGCTGAAAATTTACTCTTGCAAAATATGTTCTCATCTTTATTTAAAGGTAGGTATTCTGAGGATCTAACTTAGAAAATCTACAGTTTTATTCTTCACATACAGATTCTTTATGGAAATAACATTATAAAATAAAGTGAGATATAAATAATGCTTGCTTAAAATTATGTTTACTAAGCCAAAATGGCTTAGGTAAATTATACTTAATTTTAGCTTAGGGAAAACTTACATAACATCCATGAAATAGACTTAGCTTTTTTGTTAAGATTTCTTTATCTTGATTATGAAAAAAATGAACAAATAACTACTTCACCTATCATTAAACAAATAAATCTTTGTCACTGCTGACCATTCAGTTAGGAGACATAGTTCATTTGCTATCACCTTTTCAACTGGGGTCTTGTTACTTTTTAAAGTTCCCTGGAAATCACTGCTTTTTGTATCTACATGGTCCTACTTTTAATCCGCACAACCTATTTCAACAAATTGGATGAAAATTCAACTAGCCTTTTTGTAGATGTATGCAGTAGTAGTAGCAAATAGAGAATGAAACACACAATCTACTTTAAATATTTTTATTTATTAACTAGTTAGTTAAAAATCTACTGTCACACTATCGTACATATTCATTGAGTTAAATTCTCCTAGAACTTAAATTAATTTCTTAGATTAAGCATCAAATTCTCATTTGATGCTCATTCTCACAAATGAAATATTTAAAATGTCCTTAAAATCCAAAACACTTAACAATACATTATCCAAAGAAAAAACAGTTAAAGATGCATGGATAATCTGTTAAGAAAGTAATGGAAAATCTGTTAAGGAGCGAAGAATATAACATAAGAAACAAAAATAACCGCAGAATTGGTCCATTATGCCAGATCAATGAGTATTTGAGTGTTCAAACAGGCAGGTATCCTAAAACCACAGTAAAAAGAGCTATTTAGCTAGATTTGGTGGGAAGACATTCTTCAAGATGAAAAATTGACAGCTGAAGGGTCTATGGCTTCACAAGTGGTAAGAGTTTCCCTTGAGACTCTCCCTAACAAAACATTGTAAGAAGACATTTTCAGGCAAATAAAAATGAATTATTGTAAAAAAAAAAAAAAAGAAAGAAAAGTGATTTCAGAAGAAAGGCATTATTTTCTTAAAAAGTTGGTGAGCAAAAGAAATTGTAAGCATGTTATAATAACCTTTACATTGAGGGTATTAGGAAAAACAAGATGAGGAGCTTGTGTGCATGCGTATGTGTGTGCGTGTATGAGACTGATTACAGTTTGAACACTAAGGTCTTTGAATTGTCTAAAAAAAGAGTAAATACACTGATGTATTTAGTCTTGTTAAGTAAAATATGAAAGTTAAGAAATAAGTAACCATTTAAAGAAGAGTTAGGAGCATATGCCTTCCAATAATAAGGGAGAAAAGACAGAGAAAGAAAAAAATTTAAAAATGCAAAAAAAGAAAAGAGAAGGACAAAAAAGCAGCACAACAAAGAAGAGACAAAACAGAAACTAAGATGATAAAACTAAATCCATTTTTTATCAGGAATAACAAAAATGTAACAGACAGTTACCACTCTTGCCAAAGGTGGAAAATTTTTTTCCGACTTTCAACAGAATTACCATTTAGCTTTATTGACCTTTTTCAACATTTCTCATGCAGCAAAATGTTGTTTACAATGTGTAGATCTTTAACCATAAGTATAAGAATAGCTGTAAGAGAAAGAGTACAAAATAATATAGTAGACAAATAATAATCAGATAAAGTTTCTGTGACTAAGTAAGGATTAAAGGATCAAATCACCAGAAAAATACAATTCTAAACTTACATACACTGAGTACCACAATTTCAAAATTTATTAAAGCAAGTTTCCACAACTGCGAGAAGAAAGAGATGATGTATCAACAAAATTGGCTATTTTAATATACTATTGCTAGCATTGGCTAGATCAAGTAGATAAAACAAGCAATAGATAAGCTTGATCTAATAGATGTAGAGAGAATACATAAATAAGTTTGATCCAATACAGTAATGCTGCTGCTACTGCTGCTAAATTGCTTCAGTCATGTCCGACTCTGTGCGACCCCATAGACGGTAGCCCATCAGGCTCCCCTGTCCCTGGAATTCTCCAAGCAAGAGCACTAGAGTGGGTTGCCATTTCCTTCTCCAATGCATGAAAAGTGAAAGTGAAGTCGCTCAGTCGTGTCCGACTCTCAGCGACCCCGTGGACTGCAGCCTACCAGGCTCCTCTGTCCATGGGATTTTCTAGGCAAGAGTACTGCAGTGGGATGCCATTGCCTTTTCCTAATACAGAACTGGAAAATATTTATTCTTTTCAACACATGAACATTTATAAATTTAATCAATGTCAAAAAGCTATAGGCCACAGAGTCTTAACAAATTTCAGAGAACTGGTTTCATTTAGATCACATTCTCTGTTCATTATATATATATACATACATATATATATATTTGTTTTAGTTTGTATATTTGGTTTACATATATATAAACTTCATAGATATAAATGATATATACAAACTAAAAGAAGCATAAATTTCCCAAACATTTGGAAGTTAAAAACTCACTCCTGAAACAAAGACTCTTCACAGAAAAGAATTGTCAATAAACATAAAAAAAGACTCATGACTCAGTGGTATGCAGTGCAACACAGGAGATGGAGGTTTGATCCCTGGGTTGGGAAGATCCCCTGGAGGAGGAAACGGCAACTCACTCCAGTATTCTTAACTGGAAGATCCCATGGACAATGGAGCCTGGCAGGCTACAGTTCATGGGGTAGCAAAGAGTTGGACGTGACTGAGCACAGCCTAGCAATAACAAAGACTCAGCATCATTAAAATTATGAAATGCAAATGAAATCTCCAATGAGATACCTTTTTAGTCCCAACAGATTGGCATATTTTAAAGAGCCTGACAATCTCGAGTGTTCAGTGGAAAGTAAACCTTTCCACAAATCGTATAGGTGGGAATATACTTTGGTACAAGCTTCTCTGGAGGCTCAGTGGTAAAAAAAAATCCTCCTGCCGATGTAGAAGATGTAGATCAGGAAGATATCCTGGAGAAGGAAATGGAAACCCACTCCAGTAATCTTGCCTGGGAAATAACATGGATAGAAGAGCTTGGTGGGCTACAGTCCATGAGTTCGCAAAGAGCTGAACATGACTTGGTGACTAAACAATAACAATAAGCACTTTGGAAAGAAACTGGCATTATAAAGTTGAGGATGTGCAAACTTTCTAACCCTGTGACTGAACTGAATATAAACCCTTCAGAATTTCTTGCACATATTACCCAAGGGCACACATGAGAAGATCCTCAATCATGTTTGTAATACCATCAACACTGGATATAACCCAAGTGTCCATCAGCAAGAAATGGATAAATTATAGCATCAATATGAATGACTCACATTATTTTGAGCAAATAAAGCAGTAATAAAAAATAGTTTTTGCCTTTGTTTTCTTATTGGAGTGGTCAACTTTTTATGATTTACAAGTTTCCTTTAGTCATATTTGGAAGTAGGATTGTTGGAGAAGGAAATGGCAGCCCACTCCAGTATTCTTGCCTGGAGAATCCTGTGGACAGAGAAGCTTGGCAGGCTATGGTCCATACGGTTGCAAAGAGTTGGACATGACTGAGTGACTATCACTCATTCACTCATTCATTTGGTTTTTTCTCACTGCTTTGCACCAGGGGACTCATTAATAAGAGGATTTAAACCCTAGCTGTGTGGACATCTACCCAGCTCTAGAGGACTTCAGCCTCTCCAGGCTCTTGCCAGAGAGATCAGCAAGGTCTCCCTTTCTTTGAATTCACAGCCCTATGTGTAGCTATTCTCTGACTGTAGGGTGAGGGACCTCCTCCTCTCAGAACTCACCAGTGGCAGAATTCTCATCACACTGTGGACATTACCTCATATCATCCCTGCCCAGCCCAAGGGAATCTTCCCTATTTTAAAGAGAAGGGAGACATCTCTCTTCTGAGGGACCTCTCTGGTTTCCTAAAGATGTCAGGTTTTGGACAAGTAAAGAGAAAGCCCTCTTCTCACTGTATCTTAACCTGTTATATGCCATTGTTCTTTTTACCCAGCTGTTGTTAAGATGCATTTGTACAAAGTCCAGAGGCCAGAAACCAGTTTCAAATGGGGACTTGCCTCTGGTGTGTTTGTATGTGTGTAGGTCATGTAGATATGTTCCTGTTCTTTCTGTAAAGGTGTTATCATTTTTGTACTGGGGTCTAACTCTGGGCTTCTGATTTTGAGTTTTCTGTTTCTGTTAGAGGAAAGTATGCACTTAAGTCTGTATTCCTGTCTGTAGTTTTTGCCTTTGAAGTTTGAGTAAGCCTCTTTGAAACAGTATATTTAAGACTATCAGGGGCAAAATGAATACAGTATTGTAAAGCAAAACAAACTAAAAAAATAAAAATTAATTAAAAAAAAAAAAAAAAAAAGACTATCAGGGAACTTCCCTGTTAGTCCAAAGGTTAAGATTCCACCTTTCAATGCAGGAGTTCACTCCCTGGTTGGGGAACTAAGGTCTCACATGCCATAGGGTGCAACCAAAAAAAAAAAAAAAAAAAGGAAGAAAAACTATCTTGTGGGAAATTCCCTGGTGGTCCAGTGATTCAACCTCCATGCTTCCATTGCAGGGAGCATGGGTACAACCCCTGGTCTGGGAACTAAGATCTCCATGCCTCACATGTGGCAAAAAAAAGAGAGACTATCTTGTGTTGGGGATGAAAAATGAGGCTTAAAAAAAGAGTCTTTCCAGTCTGTACATCTCCTTTTTGGTATGGTCATGAGGATTCTCCTAGGACTCTTGGTCTGTAGTTGCTAAAGATTGCAATCTTCTTCTGTAATGGTGCTTTGGGGCCCAGCCCAGAATCCTGTTAGGACTGAAGTTACTTGGGCTGCAGCTGGTGAATGCGTTGCTGGCTCACTGTAGAGGCCTCCCCTGGGAACTGCCCTTCCCCAAACTAACTATTTCCCCCATAGGTAGGCTCCTCTCCAATGACAGCCACAAACCAATGTCTTACCTGTGATTTCTGAAGGTTCATCCCAGTATAAAAGCTTCTCATGGTATAGGTTGAAATTTTTATTGCAGAGGCGTTGAGTTCCAAGTGCTTCTGCTTCTACCCAGTCCTACTGGTCTCATTTCTATGAAAGATACTCCCTAATGCAGGCAAATTTCTATATCAGAATCTATTTCCAAGAATACCCTAAGATATCATCTCTCTAATGGACAACCACACCTTCAAAATTCGCCCTTTCAGGTTTTTATTTATAGTTGTATTATAATATATTGTACAATTGTATACACTGTATAATAATAATCTTAAAGACCTAGTAAGATATTCCTATATTTTAGTTTACTTTACATTGCCTAATTTTTTTTTCACAATTCCATGTGTTTGGAGGTAGGCACTATTATTCTTCCCATTTTACAGCTGAGTAAATGGGAAATTTATAGAATGGCTTGTCTGTTTTCACTCACTACTCATCCAGGCTAGTCTTCTATTGAGAGATGAGTTAAAAGACAGGAAAAACAGCCCCCAAGCATTTTCCTCAAATATTTCAAAAGGGCCATAAGATGCTGCATCTGATTATGTTTCATTCAAATAAAAGAACCCCAAATAGAGGTCTTTATTACTCATGCAGGAAACTCTTGACTGTAACCTTGTCTCTGAAATAAGGATGGCTGTGATGTTATGCCAGATTTGTTAAACACTTCCTGCCATTCTGCATCATTTTCTTGGACAGAATAGAATGAGTCTGTCTTTCAATGTCTCCATCTGTAATATACCAGTCAAAATTCCTTGACATTTGTATCTGATGGTGTTCCTTCATTTCACTGCTGATTAAAATGTCCTTCTGCTGCTGCTGCTGCTAAGTCGCTTCAGTCGTGTCCTACACCTTTACAATCTTTGGTCCTTATGTTTGGTTTCTTGAGAGAGCAACACAGGGTTTGAAGCTGGTTTTTGGGCTTTCATTATTTTCCTGTTAATAGCTACTATTTAAAAATCAAATCACTGTACTAAGTAATTAATCTCCCTCTATTGATGGACCAGGGACTTTCCTGGTGGCTCAGCTGTAAAGAATCCACCTGCCAATGCAGGAGAAGGGAGTTCAATCCCTGGGCCAGGATGACCCCTTAGAGAAGATAATGGCAACCCACTCCAGTATGCTTACCTGGAAAATCTCATGGACAGAGGAACCTGGCATGCTACAGTCCATGAGGTCTCGAAAGGTCGGATGTCACTTAGTGACTAAACGACAACATTGATGGACCAAAGGCTGTGACTTTTATTTATTTATTTTTTGTACTGTTTTACCAATGATACCACATACATACTTAGATATATTTAATTGGCTTTTTCTTAGTTTTTAATTAGGTTAAGGTCCTAGAAATAGGATACTGTATCAAAACTTACAAATCCTTTGACCTCCTTGATAGTGCAAAATTTATTTCATAGTTGGTTTGTACTTTTTGTCAATTTAAATTTATTTCTACTATCAATATATACAAACAGCTTTTCTAGGAAAAAGACGTCAAATTGATATATTCAAATGTTATGTTTTAGAATTTCTATTCAGTGGTTGGTTTTTCTTATTGTCATTTTAGGGCTTTCTATACATTAAGAATGTTTACCTTTTATATATCATTCTTGTATCCAATGTCTTTCCTGTTCTGCAATTTGCCTTTGTTGTGCATTCTGATTAGAATCTCTATATCTGTTTCGTTTCTTTGATCCAGATTCAGTTCTTGTGAACAACTATACTCTTTGAGTCATTATAACTTTAGAAGGCATTTTAATATATAGGCTATAAATTGCTACTCATCTCCATCATCAAGTTATTCACAATAATTCCTCACAGTTTAAACTTCGAGATAAGCTTCAAACTATTATTATTATTTTTCAAATTATGAAACAACTAAGTTGGGATTTAAATGTTAATATATCTATAAGAATGTGCAACATATTATTTATAAAATAACAAAGGAATGGGCACAATGCTTGTGTCCATTAATAAGGAAACTAATTAATTGATTGAAAGGGTGATATCAATTAATTCATAAAGGAATTTTTAAAGGAGTCTCAGTGCAAGTAATGAGTATAACGTATTTGTAACTCAGCAAAGAGACAATGTTATTAGGGTGAGTGACTTATGTTCCTAGAGGATAAGGGATTAAACTGGGGGAGGGGGTAAGAACTGATTATGGATTTCTTTGAAAGACAGAAAGAAAGGAGGTTTAGTGTGATTTGAAGATTATGGGAAATTTTGAAAGACTTTGAACAAGTGACTGATTTGTTGAAATTAACATTTAATAACAAGAAGAATTAGCATTGATTATATCATTGTTACATGCTAGGAATTCTTCCGACTACTTTATAATTCATGAGAAACTCCATGCACTTGGTATTACTCTCACCCGACTCTGCCTCTAGCAAAGCGGTGACTCAGTGGGTTCAAGTACCTTTTTCAAGGTTGTACAGCTGAAATGTGGCAATAAGGGTTCAGAGTTCACATGCATTTATACCTGCAGCAGTACAGACTTCTCCTCTTTTCCATCACTCCCCAGCAACACCAAACAAGAACAACAAAAATCAAACAAACAAATCTGCTACAAGAAGATTTTTTCCAAGATTAAGAATTTCCATAGATTAGAGCCCAAGTTCATTTGAGAAATCATCCATGTCATAGCTATGCTTAAAGGAAAATCAACAAGAAAAGGGAAACCAACCTTTATTGTCTGATTATGCATGATGCAAAGATAAGGATTTCTGAAATTGTACCCAGTGCTCAAATAAAATCACCTCATGTGTCTCCAAGTGGTTATTCTTATTTCTTAGAAAATTAGTGTGTACTCATAAATAAAAATCTAAGAACATACTTCATAGAATCTTTTAAAATGGTGCTGAAAAGCTTAGCTTTGGTATGACTGTTTCTTAGAAAAGCTCTATTTTTAATATTCTGTATAGTTTATATTATTATTATTTCCTCACCATGCTGACAGTTTGTCTTAGTGAAATCTCTCAAAAGACAAATAATGCTTTGAAAATGTGTTGACTAAAAGAAATTTCCAGGAAAAAAAAAAGTGTTGCTGTCAAAAGCATCATAAAATTGCTACTAATGGTGGGGGGGGCAAGTTTAATCTTACAGCAATTGACTTCTAAACCCATATTCTGCATAATTGGTGTCCCAAGTTTTGTTTCAAGTATAAATTAGTAATAAAATGAAATTGCTGAAATTTCAATGATCAATAAAAAGCTAGCTGTCATATAATATCACAAATGAAGTCTGCTCCAGAGAGTCATACTGTACTATGCATTAGTCCAATGATAAGATATTAAACTGGTATGTTTCAGAGGGATTTACAAATTTGAAAGGCATTTCTATTCAGGGAAGAGGATGATGTGAAAAAACTTTGTGAAACTCATCAGGAGAATATAATGGACAAAATCTTTTATATTGAGGGGTCCCACAGCATTTATAAAACACTTTCAGCATTACTCTCCCAATGCCATTGGTGATGCTCTTAGAATTGCTGTCAGCTTCTCTTTCAGTTTTGACCTTGACACATCAGTCATTACCTGTCTCGCTTTCTCACTTCTTTGAACGTGTACTCTATAGATCTTTTTCATTAGCAAACTCACCATGAGCAAAACACATGATTGCCATTGTGAGTCTATGGATAGCCATTTTTTCTCCTCTTTCTTCTTTTGAGTACCTCCCAAAAAACTTTTGACATTAACTCATTTGCTTAATTCAGGTATCTCTCCATCCACTCGGTTGACAAGCTTATAGAAGCAGCTATAGCATCCAAAATACAGAATTGGAAGTCAGATTGCTTAAGTCTGTCTCCTAGTTCTATCAATGTTTATTCCTAGGCATGCTAAATTGCTTCAGTTATATCCAACTCTTTGCTACCCTATGGGCTACAGCCTGCCAGGCTCCTTTGTACATGGGATTCTCTAGGCAAAAATGTTGGAATGGGTTGCCATGTCATCTCCAGAGGATCTTTCCAATCCAAGAATCGAACTTGCATCTCTTATGTCTCCTGCTTTGACAGATGGATTCTTTACCACTAGCACCACTTGGGAAGTCCTTTTATTCATATAAACTTGAAGAATTTATTTAACCTCTTTCTTCACTGTTCTTATCAACAGAACATAAAAATAAATAAACCATCTTTGCTGAGTTGTTTCAATAATTAGAGGGGTTAATTGATAACAATGTTGTTAAGTACTTCAAAGTAGAGGTAAATGGTGCCACAAGAGCTTAAAACAGGAATTTGACCTAGTCAGGTAAGTCAGAGGCAGAAACCATGGGATGTTCTGCTTAAGGACAAAGCCAAAGAATGAGTTCACACGAACTTGGTCAAAAAGTCGAGAATGTGAGAAGCATACACAGGTAATGTGTTTGAGAGGAATCAGGATGAGTACAAATAGAGAGGGAAGGTTAGTCACTAAGTTGTGTCCAACTCTTGAGACCCCATGGTTTGTAGCCCGCCAGGCTCCTCTGTCCATGGGATTTCCCANAAGCCAAAGAATGAGTTCACACGAACTTGGTCAAAAAGTCGAGAATGTGAGAAGCATACACAGGTAATGTGTTTGAGAGGAATCAGGATGAGTACAAATAGAGAGGGAAGGTTAGTCACTAAGTTGTGTCCAACTCTTGAGACCCCATGGTTTGTAGCCCGCCAGGCTCCTCTGTCCATGAGATTTCCCAGGCAAGAATACTGGACCGGGTTTCCATTTTCTTCCTGAGAGGATCTTCCTGACCCAGGATTGAACCTGTCTCGCGCATTGCAGGTAGATTCTTTACTTGACTGCCACCAGGGAAGCCCATAGTCACATTAGACTTTTAAGAAAAGAATTCAAGAGAAAGACAATGGGAGCGTGCATGAGGACGGTGGTCAAAGAGATGGAGAGAAGTGGATGGATCTAAGAGATGTCTAGGAAGTAAAATTGCCAGAACGTGGAATGAATTGTATTGGGAGATGGAGGATGAGGACGAGGAGGGTGTTATGGATGATTCGGGTCCCAGGCTTGTGAAACCTGTGACTCAAAAAATAGAAGGTCAAGTGTTTGATTTGGGACATTTTGCATGTCAGGCATCTGAACGGACAAAATCTGAAGGGCTCTTTTCATTCGTCATTATTTTTGACAACTTTACAGTCAAATTTAGTCTTTGAAGTCTAGCATTCAATGATTTTTACCAATTCCAAGTGTCTCTACTCTTCCCCTCTCTAAGGTGTCCCATTCAAGCTAAGCACATCACTGTCTTTGGACACTCAACCTACTCCCTCTCTGTTTCTCCCCACATATTCTTATTTTCTTTCTTTTTAAATTTTTTTTAAAACCTCCTTCAAACAGCCTTTCATAAGTAGTCCATCTAACGATGACAAAAATCTGCTTCCAGTTGCATCTGTATGCCCAGCATTTTAGTGCTTATAGGTGTGCAATTTGAACTAATACATGGCTTTAAAAAATCATTTTCCTTATTTTCTGTGTGTAGTTTTCCTCTTTCTCTATACTGTATATTGCCTCAGATCAAGAATCAAAAGTTCTATTTTTATTCCACTTGTCTTTTTTCCCCCCTAGAACAATCTGCAAGATTACTGGAACAAACAAAAAATAAATTTGGTCTCTGACCAAATTTTAAAAGATGAGTGGGAGGAGGTAGGAAAATGACTGACTAATCCCTGGTTTGTTCATTGTCTCAAAGCCACAGAAATCTTTCATCACTATTTCATTTCAAATTTTTTCCCCTTGTACCCATCTCAGTGGAAGGAATTCATTCAGAAATGCCAAAAAGTAACAAGTCAACATGGAATAGTGGAACAAGCATGAGTGTTGGATGCAAACATTAGGTTTTATTGATCTCTCACCTTGGACATATCACTTAACCTCTCTGAGTNATATTACTTTGCTGACTAAGGTTCGTCTAGTCAAGGCTATGGTTTTTCCTGTGGTCATGTATGGATGTGAGAGTTGGACTGTGAAGAAGGCTGAGCGCTGAAGAATTGATGCTTTTGAACTGTGGTGTTGGAGAAGACTCTTGAGAGTCCCTTGGACTGAAAGGAGATCCAACCAGTCCATTCTGAAGGAGATCTGCCCTGGGATTTCTTTGGAAGGAATGATGCTGAAGCTGAAACTCCAGTACTTTGGGCACCTCATGCAAAGAGTTGACTCATTGGAAAAGACTCTGATGCTGGGAGGAATTGGGGGCAGGAGGAGAAGGGGATGACAGAAGATGAGATGGCTGGATGGCATCACAGACTCGATGGGCGTGAGTCTGAGTGGACTTCGGGAGTTGGTGATGGACAGGGAGGCCTGGTGTGCTGCAATTCATGGGGTCGCAAAGAGTCGGACACGACTGAGCAACTGAACTGAACTGAACTGAGCTGATGGTGAGTGGCTTTCTTCCGATTGGCTACTGGTGAGGTAACAGGGAGGTGCTCCAGGAATCTTGTGTTCAGTCTGAGGTTACCATCCTCCTCTGGATGGGGGCCTTAGTTCCCTCTGAAGAACTCGAAGATATTGTAATGTATTTCCTTCAGGAGGAGCCAGGGCACTGCTCCATCACTGTACTATAGTTTCTTGACTCCTTTCCCTTTGTGCATTTTCTCACTTACCTAAATTTTTAGTCTGCTCTTTGGAACTCAGGGAAATTCACGGAGGCTGAAGGAAGCCTATTGTGTACAAACAAGAAATAGGAGACATGGAAAGGAAAGGATCTTTGTTCCTTTAGCTTGCTGCTGCTGTGGCTGCTGAGTCGCTTCAGTCATGTCCGACTCTTTGCGACGCCATGGACTGTAGCCCACCAGGCTCCTCCGTCCATGGGATTTTCCAGGCAAGAGTACCAGAGTGGGGTGCCATTGCCTTCTCTACCTTTTAGCTTAGGGATTCCTAAAAAGCCAGCAGCTGCAGGCAGATATGTCTAGTGGCAAATATTCACTGGAACCAAATGTGTTAGTATTTTAGTGGCAGGATTTAGCTAGCCATCTAGTTGCAGGTTGTGAATACCACTCATTTCATAAATAAAACCTCCTCCTTAATGTCTATTATGCTAATTAGCAAAACCTGTGATCTTGTTTGGAAATTAACAAAAAAAAAAGATAGCTAAATTACTTCAAGTAACTATGTCTTTAAATTAAATGCCAAATCCACTCTTGAAATGTTTTCTATATTAGGACAATAGACTGTCCCTAAGATGTGCCTGAAAAGTAATATACATACATCATACTGACAATGCTGAAGTGATTTTAACAGATTTAAGGCAAAGCAAGAGAAGAAAATGATGTGTTAATTTCGGGACATGTTTAATTGGAGATAGGAAGTGGGGGTAACTCAGCAAATGTTCAATTATACAGGTTTAATTTCTAGAAAAAAGTTATGACTCCACATTCAATTTGAATATTACTAGAGTGTGGTACATTTTTCTATGCAGATCAAGCACTCTTTTGGCATGTGCTCAACTCTTCTGTAGCCTGAACCCATGTGGAGGCTATCTAGAAGGGTCACTAGAATAAAATTTGAGTTCTCAAGAAATTACTATATATATCATTTCATTCATCCTGTAATTCATTTATCAATAAGCTTTTCTTTTGTTGACTTTGAGTCCAACACTGTAGTAAATACCAAAATTGAATAGCAATGTGAAAGTCACTCAGTCGTGTCTGACTCTGTGACCCCATGGAGTATACAGTCCATGAAATTCTCCACGCCAGAATACTGGAGTGGGTAGCCTTTCCCTTCTCCAGGGATCTTCCCAACCCAGAGATCAAACTCAGGTCTCTGGCATTGCAAGTGGATTCTTTACCAACTGAGCTACCAGGGAAATGGAAAAGTGGATAGTAATAATTGCTTTTGAGAGTGTGTGAGACACAAGGAAATACTTTTCCTTATTAAGAAAAAAATATATATAAATATATATTTAAAGGGAGAATATCATTTAGCTATAGAAAAGAAGGAAGTTTTACCATTTGCCACAATGTGGATAAAATTTGAGGGCATTATGATAAGTGGAATAAGTCAGACAAAGAGAGACAGTGTGAACTCATTTATATGTAGAGCCTAAACACAAAAACATCTGTACAGTCAAAGCTATGGTTTTTTCCAGTAGTCATGCCTGGAGGTAAGAGTTGGACCATAAAGAAGTCTGAACTCTAAAGAATTGATGTTTTTGAACTGTAGTGCTTGAGAAGACTCTTGAGAGCCCCTTGGACTGCAAGGAGATCAAATGAGTTAATCCTAAAGGAAATCAATCCTGAATATTCATTGGAAGGACTGATGCTGAAGCTGTAGCTCCAATACTTTGGCCACCTGATGCAAAGAAGTAACTCATTAGAAAAGATCCTGATGCTGGGAAAGATTGAAGGTGGGAGGAGAAGGGGACAACAGAGGACAAGATTATTGGATAGCATTACTGACTCAATGGACATGAGTATGAGCAAGCTTCAGGATTTGGTGAAGGACAGGAAAGCCTGGCATGCCACAATCCATGGGGTAGCAAAGAGACAGACACGACTGAGCAAATGAACAACAACAAAAACACCAAATTCATGGAAACAGAGAATAGAATGATAACTGCCAGGGTTTAAGGGTGGGCTGTAGGGGGACATATTGGTTAAAGGGTACAAACTTCCAGTTACAAGATTAATAAGTTCTGGGAATCTAATGTACAGTATGGTGATTATAGTATATCATGTGAAAGTTGCTATGAGAATAGAGTTTCAGCATTTTCATCATCAATAATAAGGTACATATTAATCTTTTTGCAATGAACTTTTCACTATATACCTGGAGAAGGGAAAGGCTACCCACTCCAGTATTCTGGCCTAGAGAATTTGGACAAGACTGAGCGACTTTCATTTAGGGCTTCCCTTGTGGCTCAGAGAGTGAAGCATCTGCCTGCAATGCAGGAGACCTGGGTTTGTCCCTGGGTCGGGAAGATTCCCCTGGGGAAGGAAACGTCAACCCACTCTGGTACTCTTGCCTGGAGAATCCCATGGAAAGAGAAGCCTGGTAGGCTACTGTCCATAGGGTCGCAAAGAGCTGGACATGACTGAGCGACTTCACTGTCACTTTTCACTATATGTATATATATGCATGTATATTTCAAATCATCATATTGTACACCTTAAACATATGCAACTTTACATGTCAATTACACTTCAATAAAGCTGTAAAATAAAAAATAATAGATTAGTACTATCCATAAAACTAGAGGAATCTAAAAAGCCATGGTCACAATCTGTATCCTAGGTCATGGGATGTAACCTGGAGGAATGCCACTATGCAGATAATATTTATGACACAAAAGCTTCACTTCCTAAAGTAGCAAGTAGTTGAAGAGCCTCCAGCTGCTAGAGTAGGGTAGAAGTTGGGTGAGTAATTAAATTTTTTTCCATGTTTAAAAAATTCTAGCAGAAAATTGATCTCTGGGTTTAAAGTAATGGGATTCAGTAATGTATAATGAGGTCTCACCACAGATTACAAAATTGAGGTGCAAACTTTCTACTTGAAATTGTAAAATTAAAAAAATTAATGATTTTATATATATTTAAGCACATGAACAGGGCTTCCCTGATGTCTCAGAAGGTTAAAGAATTTGCCTGACCATGCAGGAGACATAAGAGATATGTGTTCGATCCCTGCGTCAGGAAGATACCCTGAGAAGGGAACTGCTACCCACTCCAGTATTCTTGCCTAGAGAAACCCAAAGACAGAGCAATTGGCATGCTGCACAGTCCATGTGGTATCAAAGAGTCACATATGACTGAGTGACTAAGCACAAATAGTACACATGCCCATTTTATATATATATATATATGTACATATACATTTTCATTCTCTATGTGTGTATATTTATTATATATTTTTTTATTGGGAATAAAAGAACCAGCCCGTTTTAAGTTCTGAAAAACATCTTGAATGCCTTTACAAATGTTACAAAATTTCCAAAACTGCTTTGCCAATCACAGTTTCTTAATTTTATAACTTAAGTGGATGTCAAGGGAAATTTAATCCTTGTGTTTCTGAGTCTTGTATATTTGGCCCATCCAAGGGTTTCATAAGAGCCATTTGATGTCTAAAGTGTCTTAGATACTCTTTGTTTCAAGCATGTTTAAGATTATTTATTCAGAGACAAGCAGTATTTTATCAGGATCAAACAGAAATGAAATTCAGAAGCCTTAAATTATTTTGAAAATATAAAGACTGATAAACATCATCAGTGTATATTTAGCACTTGAAGTTTTATTATGGTCAAAATGTGAATATACCAAAGCTATCTTAGATCACTTTGCTTTTTTTTAAATGTATTTTTTATTTTTGAGAAAGCAGCAGAAACTAGGATTAATAACCATTTGAACAAACACCAAATTGAAACTTATATGGTATGAACCAAATATGGTAAGCAAATATATTTATTCTGGCATCCAAGATCATCTGATCTTTTCTTTAACCAATAACTGCTTCCTGAAGGGTAGCTAGGGAAAACATATGTAGGAGAACTGTAGTTAACAAAGAAGCAGTCTGCTTGAGTGTTGCATTTTGGTTCCCAAATCTAACATAAAACCCTATGACCTAAGCTGAGACTTGTAAATAATGCATGGGTCCTGGGACAAGCTTGTCAGGTTTGAAGTTTGACTAAATGTGATCTTAGACTTATATAATCTCTTTATGACCTCAAATTCTTAAGCTGTAACATAGAGGTGATCACAGTTCTTGCTTGTTATGATATCTACGGCCATGAAATTAAAAGACTCTTGCTCCTTGAAAGAAAAGCTGTGACAAATGTAGATAGCATATTAAAAAGCAGAGACATCCCTTTGCTGATGAAGGTCCATATAGTCAAAGCTATGGTTTTTCCAGTAGTCAGGTAAGGATGTGAGAGTTGGACCATAAAGAAGGCTGAGCAGCAAAGAAGTGCTGCTTTTGAACTGCGGTGATGGGGAAGACTCAGAGTACCTTGGACAACAAGGAGATCAAACCAGTTAATCCTCCAAGAAATCAACCCTGTATATTCATTGGAAGGACTGATGCTGAAGCTAAAGTTTCAATACTTTGGCCACTTAATACAAAGATTTGACTTATTGGAAAAGACCTGTTGCTGGGAAATATTGAGGGCAAGAGGAGAAGGGGGCGACAGAGGATGAGATGGTTGGATGGAACCACTGACTCACTGGACATGAGTTTGAGCAAACTCTTGGAGATAACAAAATTTAGGAAAGCCTGGTGTGCTTCAGTTTATGGGGTCACAAAGAGTGATGTGACATATTTAGTGACTGAACAACAATAATAATTTATCTTCAAATGTTATTTATTTATTTGCATGCACTGGGTTTTAGTAGTGGTGACCAGGGATTGAACTCTGGGCAACCTGCCTTGGGAAGGCATAGTCCTAGCCATAGACCCCTGGAGGAGGGCATGGTACCCCACTCCAGTATTCTTGCCTAGAGAATCCGCATGGACAGGGGAGCCTGATGGGCTACAGTCTATGGGGTTGCAGAGTTGGACATTATTGAAAGACTAATCACATCACAGCCACTGGGCCACTAGGGAATTCCCTATCTTCAAGTATTCTAATATAGGTGCAGTATATTAAAAAAAGATGAACACTCGAAAAACGTATTGAAATGTATGCAAATTCTTCTGTTGTTGATAGCATAATCAACATAATATACTTTTTAATTTTGGTTTGTTAATGGTGAATGTCAGAAATAAGTTGTTATCTGAAAATTAGAATAGTGAATGTTAGAAATAGACTTTAGTTAATTGAAGTTCTTTTCTAAAATGTATTTATTTTAGATTGAAGGACAATTGCTTTACAATATTGTGCTGGTTTCTGCCATACATCAACATGACCCAGACATAGGTATACATATGTCCCTGTAATCTGAAGTTTTTAAAGATTCGTGGATTGACTTAAATATTTTAAAAATATTACCAGTCATGCTCTGTCTTTTCAGAACAGGGGAGAAGCATCTAGGGAGACCAGTAGCTTTTACCCTTTTGGGCTAGTGTCCGTATCGTCCATTGGTTTGGGGAATTTTTTAACTGATGCTGACTTTGTTTTTAATGGACCTCTGCCTTTTAAATATATGGTCATCTCTCTTGAATAATATATTCCTTCATGTTGGAGTTTGGAACACATAAAAGGACAAACAAGATTGATTAAACTTGTAGAACAGGTTGAATAAACTGTTCTGTTCCTGCTCAATAATAAATAATTCTTTACTTAATGATTTTAATATGTGGCAGATGTTAATTTGTGGTTTACTTTCTTTATAACCTCCTTGTAGAGAGGTTTTGACCAAGTTGCACTCATAAATCTCACATTGATACTGTGGAGAATGTCTACCACCAAGAATAAGAGAGTTAGCTTTGCTAACTCTAATAACCAAATTGTCTAAATAACCAAGCTCTAAATCACCAAACTGTCTTATTCAAGTTATGATGCAACCTTGTCTGGTTGATATGACATGTAACGAAGTGATCCATGTGAGCACTTAGAACAACTCCTGGCATGGAATAAGAGCACTGCATAGAGTTGCTACTATCAGGCTCAAATCGTCTCGAACCAAAAGACACCATTTGCCTTCTATTTACTCTGATACATGCCTGAGTGTCAGATTTTACCACCAACTACACACATAGCCTCTTCTTTTTCAGAAAGAACACAAAGTGTGTGCCAATGCGCAGGCAAAGATGGCCCCAGCCACCAGTCTCAGGTTGTCTTCCACCAGGCACAAGTGCACCTCACATGCTTGTCTGTGTAATATATTTGGAAAGCAGAGAATTCTCAGAATAGAAAAGTGGGAGCCAGGGAAAGATTTTATTTCTTTAGCTCTATGAAACTAGTAGGTCTTACATATCCTCACAACATGCCTAATAAATTCCTGAGCCTCTGGAACATAGGCCCCATGAGAGATTATGAAATTTAACCAGTCTATGCTGTCTTCTTGAATCTGGGTTGGCCGAAAGGAAGAAGTCTTTGACTTCCTTTCCTGAAAGCAAAAAAATGGCACTAAAAAGGTTAACATGTATACTTAGTACTTCAAACAGCGGCTTGACTGATATGATTCATTATATTATATATGTATGTGTGTACGTATATACACATATATGTATATGCTTTAAACATAAAACACATGTATATACATATATGCTGCTGCTGCTGCTGAGTCGCTTCAGTCGTGTCTGACTCTGTGCAACCCCATAGACAGCAGCCCACCAGGCTTCCCCATCCCTGGGATTCTCTAGGCAAGAACACTGGAGTGGGTTGCTATTTCCTTCTCCAATGCATGAAAGTGAAAAGTGAAAGTGGAGTTGCTCAGTCATGTCCAACTCTTCGCAACCCCATGGGCTGCAGCCTATCAGGCTCCTCTACCCATGGGATTTTCCAGGCAAGAGTACTGGAGTGGGTTGCCATTGCCTTCTCTGATATACATATATATGTATATATAAATATATACATGTATATATATACATGTATATATATACATGTATATACATGTATACATATGTATAAATATATACATATATATCTCGTGCATCTATANCCTTCTCCAATGCATGAAAGTGAAAAGTGAAAGTGGAGTTGCTCAGTCATGTCCAACTCTTCGCAACCCCATGGGCTGCAGCCTATCAGGCTCCTCCACCCATGGGATTTTCCAGGCAAGAGTACTGGAGTGGGTTGCCATTGCCTTCTCCGATATACATATATATGTATATATAAATATATACATATATATCTTGTGTATCTATTTATCTATATACATTGAAAATATATGGATAAATATAGAAAAATGATTGTTCAATTTTTGGTGCTTTTAATTATTTCATTTCCTTGTGCAAACATCTATATTTTTCCAATGGTTGTATATATTGAAATGATGACAATAAGTCCACAAATAAAATTAGTTTCTTTGTATTATTTTTGCTTTCTTGCTTTTTTTCTTTTAACGCTCATTCTCCTGAAAAGACCTAATTATGGCCAGAGCAAGGTTGTATGAATGTGTTTATCAAGAGGGCATCTCTTTTAATATAATCAGTGGCCCTTAATGTGATCTGACATTGATTACGAGCTTAGAGCTGGTGGCAAAATGTCTCAGAAAATGAAGGTATTTCAATGTATTAAATAAAGACATCCTTCCTCATTCAAATCTGGCCCAGCACAGGAACTGTCTAGGGCAAGTGGGAGAAGTTTGATAGTCTCAGCTTTTATTCATTTTCAGAGTTTAACCCTGATTCATTTTACCTAAATCAAGAAGCTATTTTTATGATCTGATCATGTATGCTTTTCATAAGCAGCAGAGGTACTGCCTATCTGTTCCAAGTCAAATTTTGGAAGCACTTATTCATTTTGAAAGTTACTTTTATTCCTGTGGCATTTCATGGAAAACACTTGTTCCCGCCAACAAGTTATGGATATGTTTTTTAAGACTGAAAAGATTCTTAATATGAGTAATCTAATTGAATCATGGGAATAAGGGCAATTAAAGAAATTTTGGTTTATAATATAATCATGTAGTTGGAAAGAATTTTAAGAAGTCTATTTCAGCTCTTCTATTTAAGCTAAAGGATACTACCAAGTCTCCCCCACCTCCAACACACACACACACACACACACACACACACACACACGGATAACTGTTCTAGTTTCAGAGAAATTTAGGAAACACAATATAAGCCCATAAGGGAAATTCTACCTTCTAGTAGTTCTTATGATTGTGAAGTTTTTGAATATCTTTTGCTGCCAATTATAAAACACCATGAGAATGTCATTTTATTATTATTNGATGGGACCGGATGCCATGATCTTCGTTTTCTGAAAGTTGCTCTTTAAGCTAACGTTTTCACTCTCCTCTTTTACTTTCATCAAGAGGCTTTTTAGTTCCTCTTCATTTTCTGCCATAAGGGTGGTGTCATCTGCATATCTGAGGTTATTGATATTTCTCCCAGCAATGACTTTAGTGCTATAAATTTATAACCACAACTTTAGTTATGTCCCACAGATTTTTATATGTTGGATTTCTATTTTTACTTATTTCAATAAATACATATACTGAAATTTTAAAGTGGAAAATAATGGTTTTATAATGTTCTGTTGGTTTCTGCCATAGAACAACACAAATCAGCCATGCTGTGCTTTGCTGCGCTCAGTCTCCCAGTCATATCTGACTTACTGTGGCCCCATGGACTGTAGTCCTCCAGGCTGCTCTGTCTGTGGGGATTTTCCAGGCAAGAATACTGGAGTCGGTTGCCACGCCCTTCTCCAGGGGATCTTTCCAAGCCAGGGATCGAACCCTATGTCTCCCTCATTGCAGGTGAATTCTTTACCATCTGAGACACCAGGAAAGCTCAAGAATACTGGAGTGGGCAGCCTATTCCTTCTCCAGGGGAACTTCTCAGCCCAGGAATTGAACCGGGGTCTCCTGCATTGCCGGTGGATTCTTTACCAGCTGAGCTACCATATGTATATCCTCTCCCTCTTGAGCCTCCCTCCCACCCCATCACCATCCCACTCCTCTAAGTTGTGACAGAGTGCCGAGCTGAGCTTCCAGTGTTTCCTTTTAATATGTCCTTGATCCCAGAGTTATTTAGGAATGCATATTTTTGCCTCAAAATTTAGCTTCCAGATACCTTTGTTTTTATTACAAATCTATTTCCACTGTGGACAGAAACAGTAGTTTATTTAGAAACTTTTTAATTTTATTAATTTCGAATCTTTTTATTTTGTGGCCTATATTATGGGCTTTCTTGGTAACTGTTTTCTGTGTACTTTAATACAATGTTTATTCTACTATCACTAGATTGAGAGAGCTATCAGTTCAGTTCAGTTCAGTTCAGTTGCTCAGTCGTGTCCGACTCTTTGCGACCCCATGAATCGCAGCACGCCAGGCCTCCCTGTCCATCACCAGCTCCCGGAATTCACTTAGACTCATGTCCATCGAGTCAGTGATACCATCCAGCCATCTCATCCTCTGTCATCCCCTTCTCCTCCTGCCCCCAATCCCTCCAATGTCATTTAAATAAAATTGGTTATAATGTTATTCAGCCTTCTATATTTTTACTGTTTTTCTGTCTGTTCATTCTACTTGTTATTGGAGAAGTATTCATTTTAATAAGAGCTAAAATCCAACTCTTAGTGNGCTCCCGGAGTTCACTTAGACTCACGTCCATCGAGTCAGTGATGCCATCCAGCCATCTCATCCTCGGTCGTCCCCTTCTCCTCCTGCCCCCAATCCCTCCAATGTCATTTAAATAAAATTGGTTATAATGTTATTCAGCCTTCTATATTTTTACTGTTTTTCTGTCTGTTCATTCTACTTGTTATTGGAGAAGTATTCATTTTAATAAGAGCTAAAATCCAACTCTTAGTGTGGATTTATCTATTTCTCCTGGAAGTTGTACTAAAAAGCTGTTATAATCAGTGGAGCTATTACATGTTCCTATGGATGAATTAACTTTTTTGTTAGATGAAATGCTCCCTTTATCCTTGGGTATATTCTTTACTATTTTTACTATTATAATTTACTATATTTAATATAAATGTAGCCAAATCACCTTTAAAAAGCTGTTAATGTAGCATATCTATTAATGTATTTTTTTCTTTATTCTCATTGTTGCTTTATATTTAAAGTATGTTTCTCGAAGGCAACATATGGTTTAAATTTTTTAAAAAACAATCTGACAATCTCTGTTTTATTTGGAGTGTTTAGACCATTTACATTTGATTTGATTACTTGTATGGTTGGCTTTAAATTTGCTATCTTGTCCAAGTCAAGGGGATCTCTGGGCAGCGCGGAAATTCTGCTGTCATTTGTTCCTCCTCTTTCAAGGATGGACCATCTTTCATTGCTGATGGGCAATATTTTGAAAACTGTTGCTTGGTATGTTTTCAGCCAGCTTTACACTGATTTTAGATGTGAAGGTAAATCTAGTCTCTGTTAATCTTTAATGTCTAATTTCAATTGAATGAGATGATAATCAATTAATAATGAGAAATTTAGTTTTCATAGACCTGTGATCAGATATTCAATATTAAAAACAGCCCAACTGCCAGTGTGAAATTGATATTCAAATGCATGTGAATATTTGGCAGAAAAGTATAAATGGTTGTATAACAAAACTACAGAATTGGACACAGTCATGTTCCTTTTTTGAGATTTTTCCAGAAGTTCCGTGTAACTTCTTTGTATCAAATGATTGCTTTTGCTTGCATCAGTTCAGTTCAGTTCAGTCACTCAGTCGTGTATGACTCTTTGTGACCCCATGAACTGCAGCACACCAGGCCTCCCTGTCCAAAACAAACTCCCAGAGTTTACCCAAACTCATGTTCATTGAGTCGGTGATGCCATCCAACCATCTCATCCTCTGTCGCCCCCTTCTCCTCCTGCCCTCAATCTTTCCCAGCATCAGAGTCTTTTCCAATGAATCAGCTCTTTGCATCAGGTGGCCAGAGTATTGGAGTTTCAGCTTCAACATCAGTCTTTTGCTGGCATAGGACCCCAAATTGTGGCAGTATGCACTGCAGCATAGACCTACTGATTTTATTCAGGCTCCAAGCTGATGTCTTAGGACATGTCATGAATTAGCCAGTGAACTAGTCACATCATACCTAAATGCAGTATATTTTACTTTCATAATTTTGAAAGGCTCAACCAGTTTTGTGCCTATTAAAAGTAGGTGGTACATGTTTCAGTAATTTATATTTCACTTTAGACAAAATATCTTGTCCTATCTCAGACCATTAAAATTTTATAGATCTATCAGTATGACAGACATAGGCTCTTGAGATTTTACAAGGTTTATCTTTCAACCCTTGGTACACATATGTCTTAATAAAGCATCTAGTATACGCTACTTCCTACTTATAGACCCAATTAACATAAGGTCATCAGTTTTAGGGGACAGAAAATGATTAAATTCTCCCAAGTTTATATTATGAAAAGCTGTATGAAACTTGACTAGACAGTGTATATGAGTTTCTATCCTTGCTTTGTGAAGGCAAATTGCTTATGAGTGTTTTTCATGAGAGGAATTGGGGAAAAATTATCTAAGTCAGTATTTCTCTAACAGGAAAATGCAAAAGAATCATCTTAAAGACTTGATAAAACACAGATTTGGGGGCCCCACTTCTAGAGTTTCTGACTTAGTCTATGGGGAATGGGATTCAAGAATGTGCATATTTAATGAGTTTGTAGGTGATACTGATGCTGCTGATCCAAGAACTACACTTTAAACCATCCAAGTGACAGGGGTCACATTGATTTTCTCCAGTAAAGATGTTATATATGAAAACAGAGTTGCTATAGGAATTAATGCCTGATTTTCTTTGTAATGATCCATAGTCAATCTTCCAGACTGGGTTTCCATCAGCAAAAAATGTGATTTAACTGGGCATGTATTAGGAATTCCTGTACCCCTTACTACACATATCCTTCTAGTATATGATGGTGATACTGTTCTGCATTATCCCTAGTGATGGTGCATTGTTTTTGATTTGCTGTCTTGGCAATAGATGAATAACTAGAAGCTTTCGCTTGCTTCATCCTAATGTAAATAACTCACAAATAACCCATAGGATAGGTCAGTGGTCCCCCTAGGCTCACTCTAAGATGAGTCAAGTCAGGATTGCATCTGTAATCTGACCTCAATAAATGCCTGCCAGTAGGGTACCAGGAAATGGCAACCCACTCAGTACTCTGGCCTGGAAAATCCCATGGAAGGAGGAACGTGGTAGGCTACAGTACATGGAGTTGCAAAGAGTCAAACACGACTTAGCAACTTCACTTTCACTTTCAGGGTACCAGGATGCATTTAGAGTTTCTAGGGATTAATAGCAATTCTGAGCCTTTACATAATAATCCCTACCCCCCAGAAGTTCTGAGTGTTTCCCTTTCACCATTGCATAACCTGGTTAACAACTAGAAGTCATGAAGAGAAGGTTTGGGGAATACACGATATTCCTCAATGGCTACGTTGCTGATCCTTTGTCAAAGGGAACCAACTTTCACTTCAACAAAGGTGCTTTAGGTATGTGTATTGACTTAGACCTTGGAACTGGATAAGAGGCTATGAATTCCCATTATGATGAAATGAATTTGATTTCCAACACCTAGAAAGATTTGAAAATTAGATTTTCAAGACCCAGAAATTTTCTGTTTTTATATATTAAGCCATGCCTCACTAGTCTGTTCATTTATTTCATTCTGAGGGACCCAGTGGTTAAAAAGCCACTGATACTAATTAATGCAGGTCAGAACTCTATGATCAACTCAACACTTGCCATATTAATGTGATTTTAAAAACTTTGTTTCTGATGGTTAATCCCTTTTATCTGGGCTCTACTACACTGGCAGGCCATTTTTTTCTACTGTAATATTGAACAATTTGTGTTGCAGCATCTTCCACCATCAGTCATCTTTGGCCCATAGGACACATTCAAACACACAGAGAATTTCAAAATTGCTTTGGTAAGCAGAGTGTCCTCCAGGCTCTTTCAGGGTGTTTGGCAGACAGGAATTGAGGTGGTTACACATAATAAATCTGCTCTAATAGTCCCATAACCCTTAACCTCAAATTCTTTCTTCATCATCAGTGATTTTCCACTCAGGTTTCACATTAGAATTACCTGGAGAGTTTCAGAAAAGCTAATGTCCAGGATATATCCCAGAGTGTTAAAATTAGGCTCCATCTGGGTGGGACCAAGAGATTAATTCTTTTAATGCTTCTTTGGTGATTCTAATGTACACCGAAGGTTGAGAGCCACTGCCCTATGTCAAAGAATTTCTAGTATTGCCTCCTCATTAACTGTAAGCCAATGTTGAACCCAAACTTCAATTAGCAAGACTTTTGGATGTGAACCACCCTCTTTGGGTACTTAAACCCCAAGTCATTATCTTTCAAATCTCAGCTGAGTACACCTAGAATTTGCAGATTCAAAATTCTTGTCCCTTGCCTATATTTGCCCAAAGGTCCTTGGGTCTTATTCTTTTGCCATGAGTACTCTTATCTTAGGATAATATATGCCTGGGTTTTTCATTTAGTGGGCTTTAACCACTGTACAATTACATCCAGTCCTTGGGCTTGATTCTCATTCATACCTTCCCTTTGGCTACTGGACATAAGAGATTCTTTTAGGTTTCCATAGAAGCTTTCTGATTTTTCATTCATGTTCTGTAGCAGACCTTCATTATTTTTGGTCCTTTTTTCTTGCTACAATCTTTGTAATAACCACTGTTGCCATAGTGACTAAGTGCCATAGACACTTGATCTCCCAACGCCTTCATTGCATCTGTACTTCATCTTATGCCACCACCAGTGATTATTCGGCTAATCACAATGTCACAGCACGCCAGAGATTATCAGTGTCCCATTTCCTGAAGCAAAGAAGTTATCTGTGAGATTCTCAAATATTCTACCTACCCATTCCAGGAACCTATTTTAAGGGTGTTTCCTGGGGCCACTTCTTGTGCCAATTACTGAATTACTGAAGACTCTGACAGGAAACAGATGGTACATTCAAATGGTCTGATTAAGGAGAATTTAATAAAAAGCTATTTATAGAAGTGCAAATAGGAATAAGAGAAACCAAAATCAAAAAGAGTTAGTAAAGCACCCTGGAGCTAGCAGAGGTTGGGAGCTTTTCTATCCCTAGGTGTGAATTGTACTTCCTTCCATCCAGACGATTGTTATCTTCCACTGGACAAACTCAGCCAAGGTAACTTGCTGCCCAACTGGTGAGGGATGTACTAATAGTTGATGCATCACATGAAACAAAAACAAAAAACAACAGCAAAAAAGAAAACATATAGAAAGGAAAATGTAAGGTAGGTCTAGAAACATAAATGGGAAAATCCAGCAGAATGTTCAGATTGAATATCTCCTTAGCTCCAACATGTATGTAAAGCTTTTATTTGACATTTCAGTTGGGTGGTAAAGCATCTCAGACCTAGTCTATTGAAACACACATGCATTGTCACCCACTTAAATCCAGTCTGCTTGCTGTCAAAAAGAAAAGTGTCTAACAGCAAGAAAGTGAAACAATTCTTAATACCACACTTTCTTTTCCTTTTCAATTCATGTCCAATTCTTGTTGGATTTTTAACTTTTCAAATATTTCATGTTACCTCTTTACTTCTTTTTATCATTATTAGAACAATTTTACAGTGTAAATACTTCCAAGCTAACATTACTTCTTTATGTCACGGGTAGAAACACGTTTATCACTATTAAAAAATTTAGACTTTTTTATTTTGAGGTGTAACATAGATCTAGGAAATGTATAAATCCTAAATGTGAAGCTCAATAAATGATAACAAAGAGAACACTCATGTAAACATCACTTGGCCGAGAATTAGGACATTTTTAATACACCAGCTCCCCTGTGTCTCTTCTAGCCACTCTCTCTTTTCCTCCTATGGGAAACCTGTTATCTTGAACATGAACACTATGTAATAACTTAGTATCGTCATGGAGACAAAACAGCTTTGTTGAGATAGAAGTTCACTTAATTTAGAATATTTCCATTATTCCGGAAAGAAACTAAAGCCAGCCACAGCCACTCTCAGGTTTTCCCCAGTTCTCCATCCCAGAGTACTAGGCAGGACATCTTGCTTCCTTTTTCTATAGANTGGTTTTGATTTGCATTTCTCTGATAATGAGTGATGTTGAGCACCTTTTCATGTGTTTGTTAGCCATCCGTATGTCTTCTTTGGAGAAATGTCTATTTAGTTCTTTGGCCCATTTTTTGATTGGGTCATTTATTTTTCTGGAATTGAGCTGCATAAGTTGCTTGTATATTTTTGGGATTAGTTGTTTGTCAGTTGCTTCATTTGCTATTATTTTCTCCCACTCTGAAGGCTGTCTTTTCATTTTGTTTATAGTTTCCTTTGTTGTGCAAAAGCTAAGTCTTTTGATATTTTACTATGAGCTGTCTTCATTTATTTGGTTCTTCTTTAATATCTTTCAATAACTGTTTTCTAGTTCTCGAGAGATAGGTCTTGCATTTTTGTTCAATCTATTATTTTGTTATTGATTCTATGGCAAATGAAATTGTTTTCCTAATTTCATTTTTGCGTTATTCATTGCTAATGAATAGAAACATCTTTAAATTGATCTTGTTTTCTGTAATCTGACTGTTTGTTGTTGTTTTAACTGCTAAGTCGTGTCTGATTCTTTGGCTACCCCACGGACTACAGCCTGCCAGGCTCCTCTGTCCATGAGATTTCCCAGGCAAGAATATTGGGGTGGGTTGCCATTTCCTTTCTGAGGGGATCTTCATGCCCCAGGAATTGAACTCACATCTCCTGCATTGGCAGTGGGATTCTTTACCATTGAGCCACCAAGGAAGCCCAGGCAATCTGACTGCGTTCATATATAAGTTCAAAGAGCTTTTATGTAGATTCCTTAAGGTTTTTTATATACAAGTACTTGTCATCTGCAAGCAGAGATAGTTATACCTTTTTCTTTCCAATATGGATGACTTTAATTTTTATTTTGCTTAACTGCTTTGGTTAGACTCTTCAGTATAGTGTTGAATGGAAGTGGAAATAGTTGTCTTTTTTATTTTGCTTCTAATCTTAAGGAAAATGCATTCAGTTTTTTTCACATTAATTATGCTGTTAGCTGTAGGATTTTGTACCTCATCTTTTCCTTAGGTCAGAGAGTTTCCTTTTATTGCTGGTTTGTTGATTATTTTTTATCATAGGAAGTCTTATCAAGTAGCTTTTTTCTGCATTAATTGAGATGATTACATGGGTTTTATTCCTTATTTCATGAATGAGGTATATTAATTTGACTTTTTTTAATGTTTTGCAACTTTGCATTCCTGGGATACATTCCAGGTGCTCTTTTATAATACTTTTTTTAATATATTGCCAGATTTGATTTGCTAATTTTTGAGAATTTTATGTCTATGTTCATAAGGGAATTAGTTTCTAGTTTTCTTAGAATGTCATTGTCTTGATATCAGAGTATACTGCCAGCATGTAATAAATTAGAAAGTATTCCCTTTTCTTTTATTTTTTGAGATGAATTTGTGGTGGATAAGTTACTCTTTACATATTTTGTAGAATTCATCAGTGAAGCTATCTGAGTCGGGGATTTACTCTGTTAAAAGCTTTGAAATTACTAATTGTATGCTTGCTCTAAGGCCTATTCAGGATGATTTCTTTTTGAGTCAGTTTTATTAGTGTCCTTTCTAGGGATTTTATATTTTGTATAAATTATCTAATTTGGTATCATATCCCTTTACTCTTAACCTATAGCATCTATATTCGATGTAGGTTTTTTGTAGATAACATATAGTATATAATTGGATCTTGTTCTTATATCTGTTCTGAAATATTTTGTGTTTCAATTTGAGTGTTCAAACCATTTACATTTAAATGTATTTTAGGGTATAAATTCATCATCTTTCCATTTGTTTCCCTTTTTGTTGTAGTTGATTTTTCTGCTACTTTTTCCCTCTCTTTTGAATTCATGACATGTTTTGCATGATTCAATTTTATCTTATTTTTAGCTTTATTACATGTACATTTTTGTGTCATTAGTGTTTGTACTAAGGTTTTTGATATGCATTTTTAGCTTATAAAGTTCATTGTAATTTATAGCTTGCCTCCAATGGATATTTTATTATTGCACAGAAAGCATAAGAATATTTTACCAATGTCTTTCACTTATCTTCTCCTGGCTTTTGTGTTATTATCATTTTTACTTGTGCATGTGGTATAAACCCAACAATGCACTGATATTCATTTTGCTGTAAACAGCTCAACATTTTTAATCTTTCCTGAAATCATATTTTAAAATATCTCTTTTACATAGCACCATATAGATACCATTTCTCAGCCTCTGTGGTCCCTTGGATAAATCTATACATCAATCTGATATATTGTTTTTGCCTGAAGGACTTTCTTCCACATTTCATATCATGTACGTCTACTGGTTATGAATTCTTTCTACTTTTGTATGCCTGAGAAAATGTTTATTTATTTTGTTGCTGAGAGATATTTTATTTTAGCTAAAAAATTTTTTTTCCAGTAATTTAAAAGTTTTTCTCCATTATCCAGCTTGCACTGTTTTTTTTTTCTAGTGAGAAGTCTTGTCTTTGTTCTTCCCTAAATAATGTGTCATTTTTGACATGCTGAGTTTAAAGCTCTTTTTTTTTAATCACTACTGTTAATCTTCTTAATTACTTAACTATGATGTAACTTGATGAAGTTTCAGTTCAGTTCAGTTCAGTTCAGTCACTCAGTCATGTCCGACTCTTTGCGACCCAGTGAATCGCAGCATGCCAGGCCTCCCTGTTCATCACCAACTCCCAGAGTTCACTCAGACTCATCAAAGTCTTTTCCAATGAGTCAACTCTTCGCATGAAGTGGCCAAAGTACTGGATGAAGTTTAATTTATGTTTATTATGCACAGATTCAATTGGGCTTCATAGATCTAAAAGGTTACATTTTTCATTAAATTTAGAAAATTTGAACTTCTTTTTGCCTCTTCCTTCTTTAATCCACTTCAGAGACTTTAATTATACATATACTAGGCTGCTTAAAATCGTTGTACAGATTACTGATACTTTATTCCTTTTTTTAAATATTATTTTTTTCTGTAATTTATTTTGGACAGTTTATATGTCTTTGGCCTTAAATTCACTCATCATTTCTTGTATAACATCTGGTCTGCTATTAATCTCATCCAGTGTATTTCTTAAAAATCTTAAACATCATAGTTTTAAATTTCTAGATCATTCAGTTTTCCACTTAACATTCTCAATTTTCTTCTGGTTTCCTGAATGTACAGAATACAGTTATAATAACAACTTTAATATCCTTATTTATCAATTCAAGCATTTATATCATCTAGTGGTCAGTTTGGAGTGACTAATTTTTCACATTGCCATGGGTTGTATTTTCGTCCTTCTTTGTATGTCTATTTAATATCTTATTACGTGGTAGATATTGTGATGTTTACATTTTTGGGTGCTGGATATTTTACATTTCTTTAATATTCTTGTGATGTGTTTTTTCTGGGGTGCATTTAAATTCCATGGAAGTCATTTGATCCTGTCAGGTCTTGCTTTCAAGCTTTGTTCTGTAGGATCAGAGCAACATTTATTCTAGGTTTAATTTTGTCCATTACTGAGGTCACACTACTATTCTGTGTGTTCTGTGCTTTATGCTGTGAACTATGAGGTTTTCCAGTCTGGCTGGTGGGAAAGGGAACTAGTCTCTGTCTTGTGTGAGCTTCAGGTATCACTCCCTCTGATTCTTAGGGCTTTCCTTTCCCTGGCCTCATGTGCATTTGGTAATCATTAGTCAAAGACTGAAGGATGACTTGCTGTAGATTTATGGAACCCTCTGCATGTGCGAGTATTTTTCTCCCCCTTACAATGTTCTGAAAACTAGCTGTGTTGGCTTTCCTGGTCTCCCAGTTGTTTCTTCAACTCAGGGAGACTGTCAGATTCCACTGGGTTCCTACTCATTGTACTATAGCCTGGATGAGTAGTAAGCTGGGACAATAGTAAAGCTTAACTCAGTTTTTACTGTCTCTCACTGGGTACTAAGCAATGTCCCATGCATTTAAAACTGATGTTGTAAGGCGTTCCCTGGTGGCACAGTCAAATAATAATAAAACCAAAGTAATGTTACATATAATTTGACCCTAGTTTTTAACTTGTTTTTAGTAGAGTAGTAAATCTGGTTTCTGTTACTCCATCTTTACAGAATGAGAAAGTCCAATACCATATTGTTTGAATGAGTTTTAAGTTTTACATCAATGTCATCATTTCTAAATTTCATGCAACTTTAAGTCATGAAATCTACTAGTACAAGTCTCTCGACCATATTCTTTGTTTTCCATATTGTTTTTGGCTATTTTGAATTCTTTGCACATCCATGTAATTGTTAAAATTGTTTCATCAAGTTCTACTATAAAAAGCTTGACAGAAAATGCATAAATGTATAGATCAGTTTGCCAGAGAAGGCAATGGAACCCCACTCCAGTACTCTTGCCTGGAAAATCCCATGGACGGAGGAGCCTGGTGGGCTGCAGTCCATGGGGTCGCTAAGAGTCGAACACAACTGAGCGACTTCACTTTCACTTTTCACTTTCATGCATTGGAGAAGGAAATGGCAACCCACTCCAGTGTTCTTGCCAGGAGAATCCCAGGGGCAGGGGAACCTGGTGGGCTGTCGTCTATGGGGTCGTACAGAGTCAGACACGACTGAAGTGACTTAGCAGCAGCATAGATCAATTTGCAGGTAATTTCCCTGTTAACAACATTAAGTTTTCCAAACTATGAAGTCAGTGTATGTGTTCACTTAGTTATATTTCTTTAAGCTTATATCAGCACTGTTTTGTAGTTTCCATTGTAGAGATTTTAGTTTTCTTTCTTTAAATTTTTGGCAAAGCATATTATACTTTTGATGCTATTATAAATGGTATTTTATATTTCAGTTTTCATTTTTCTGTTGATAGTATATAAAACAACTGATTTTTATATCATATACTGCAAACTTGATAAATGCATTTGTAACTTCTAATATTTTAAAAAATTTTTTTGCACTTCCTATATACCCTCTCATGTCATCCATGAATTATGTCTAAACGTCTTTAGTCCTTGGGGTTGAAGATGAGATTTTTAGTTAAATTTTAAAAGTGTTTTGTTATTGTTTCTTTAAATATTTTTTCTGCCTAACTCTTTATATCTTCTCATATAGGATTCAAATAACATATATGTTTACCAATTTAATATTTTCCTATAGGATGCCGATCTATTGATCACCTTTTTCCCAATCTTATATTCCTTGTGTACTTTTGTTTGGATAATTACTATTGACATATCTTTATGTTCACCAATGGTTTCTTCTGCTTTTCTTCTATCTGATGTTAAAATACTTTATTAAATTTTTGTTTCTTACTGTTTTATTGTTGTTTAGTCACTGGGTCATTTCCGACTCTTTTGTGATCCCATGGACTGTAGCCCTCCACGTTCTTCTGTCCATGGGGTTCTCTAGGCAATAATTCTGGAGTGGGTTGCCATTTTCTTCTCCAGGAGATTTTCCAAATCTAAGGATCAAACCTGGGTCTCCCGCATTGCAGGCGGAACCCTTACTGCTAAGCCACCAGGGAAGCCTTCTTATACTGTATTTTCAGTACAAAAATATCAGTTTGATTCTCTGTTATCTGCTATTCTCCTAGAAGCATTCATATCTTCAGCCATTCGTTCCATCTTATACTATGCATGTTTTAACAGTTTTATAATATTTATCTTAAAGTTCTTGATGACTAATGATGTCACTTGAACTATTTGTGATTTTGTTTCTGTTGATTAATTTTCTTCCTGAAAATGAGTCACATCTTCTTACTTCTTCATATCTCTTCACATGACAATATGACATGTGGAATGTCTAAGAGAAAAATGGATTTAAATTTTTTATATTTTTATCTCAAACTTTCAAAGTGCACAGTTCTTTTCTTTCACTGCACACCTAAGTTGAGGGGCTGCTCTCTGGTTCCAACACGACCTGAACTGAACTTAAAAAAAAAAAGAAATTTCTAACAGCACTTTTAGATTCACAGCAAAATTGAGAGGAAGGTACAGAAATTCTTCCATATATCCCTTACCTCCACACAACACATAAACTCCTTTATAATTAACAGCTCCCAGCAGAGTGGTATATTTGTTACAACTGTTATACTTCAGCACGTCCTGGAATCTGAGTATAGTGGTATTATACAAACACTGTTTTCCACCCATTGCTAGTGCTGACACTTTTTATGCCCTTCCCTTATCAAAATTTCTAGAGAAGAAGATTGTTAGGATAAAATATTTAATCTTGCATTTGGATCTTTTCCAGATAACATTGTATATTGCTACCCATACTGTTATTTCAAATTCATCTGATTTTTCCTTGTAAAATCTTTCCATCTAAGGTATGCCTCTCCTCTGCACATCTGCACTCGTATCAGACACTTATCTCTAGGCACTGGAGCATCTGCAAAGGCCCACCTAGGAATATTTCATCTTTCTTTGATATTATTTATGGACTTTGAATCAACTACTCTTTAATAGCATTGTAGAGAAGTGTGTTTTATATTTTATTAGTTTTTTCCTTGTTAACACAAATGTTATGATCTTCCTTATCCTACAGATGTCAGTTACTTTAGCAGATAAACGGAAAACTAAAGAAAGTCTTATAAAGTAGTGACTCTTACATCTCCTGTATTGGCAGGTGGGTTCTTTACCACTAACACCACCTGGGAAGACCTCACAAGCCACATATGCCTTTATCTAATTTTTCCAGTGACTCTGGCTGCATCCTAGAGTAATGTCTTTCCATAAGATGTTCCTTCATCTTTCAAGGCCCTGACACCTAATTCATCTAGTTAGCTCCTAGTCATTTTAAAATTCTCAGTGACAATATAGCTTTCTCAGTGTTAATTTCCCAGGTCAGGTCAGGTTCCCTTACTATGGATCCTCATAGCTTCTTGGATTTTTCCCTCTTAGCACTTTCTGAGTTTGTAATTATATAATTGTATGATTATTTGTGTGTTTATATTTCTTGATACTTAGATGATAAGCTTCAAAGGGTGAAGTCCATGCTTTTTCAGCTTAATAATAAATTATTTATGTACAGTTTTTTTATATGTTTGCTTATTACATGTAAAATTTGGGAGAATACAATTCAGCCTATAACTTTTTTCCATAAAAAAAGCTCATTAAATAACTACTTATTGAATTAATGAACACATGAATGCATATTACCTGATATAACATAAGTCAAATGAGTACCGGACTCATTACTTGCCTCTGAACACAGTCTGGTGTGTGTACATCCCTTTTATGGTGAATAATTCAGAAACAAGGAAAATAGTTCACTTGATAGTTGTCTTCTGGTAGAGTGGTGTTCAGAATTTTCATATGACTTTGGGGCTTACTTTGTCTAGTATACCACCTGTACATGGAGGAAACTGAAATGAGGTATGTATAAGGCTAGGGGAAAAAGAATACAAATACATTCATTTCCACTTCCCATAATATTTATTGTAAAAACACATTCATCACAAATGGTTTTTTAAAAATCACTTTCAATAATCAACATTGCAGCAGATACATCCTAAATTAAATTAGGTAGTCTTTAAATGTACTTCTGTGATAATGTTAAATTTCTGTTTCCACAGCATTTAAAAACTTAGATGTAGTTTCCTCTTTACTTGTAAGTCTTTTTTTCATGTAGGTTATATAAATCTTAAAGCATTATACATTATTCATTAGTTATTTCCAGTGCCTGAACAAATATCTGGTTCACAGTAGATTGTCAATAAAACCTTGATAATAAATGTCAAAGCTACTATCTAGCTGCTTCTAGACGTACATATGAAAAAAAATTTAATTAGGTCCTTACAATATCCATTTATATCCATTCCTTGGTTTTATCCCGTTCTTATTCATATGCTAACTTCTTTTGCAGGCTTCTGGAGGTGGACTCTGGCATTAGAAGTTGAAGTCTTCCTTCTTTCATTCCCAAGTCCAGGGGAAGAGAAAGGCCCTCTTCTGTAGTAGCCACCACAAACCTTCTATTCATATTGAACTATCTCCAGTCACATGTCTGCAGCTAAGCTAACCATTGTGATTGGTGGTTTAGTTGCTAAGTCCTGTTCGACTCTTAAGATCTCATAGACTGAAGCCCAAAAGGCTCTTCTGTCCGTGGGATTCTCCAGGCAAGAATACTGGAGTGGACTGCCATTTCCTTCTCCAGAACCACTATGGCCAGTGTCATAAACTAACTCACTTATTTCCCAGGTGCTTACTCAACCTGCCACGACTAAAAATGGAAGGTGTTGATTCCAAATGAAAACTGTAACTCAGTGGTAAAGAATCGGCCTGCCAATGCAGAAGATGCAAGAGGTATGGGTTCAGTCCCTGTGTTAGGAAGATCCCCTGGAAAAGGAAATGGCACCCCACTCCAGTACTCTTGCTGAGAAAATCCCATGGATGGAGGAGCCTGGTGGGCTACAGTTCATGGGGGTCACAAAGAGTCAAACATGACTAAGTGACTAAACAATAACATTGTAGGTACTAGGGAGATAGAAGAGAACAAACAGAATTTCTGATCTTTTGAATCTTATATTTGAGTGGGGGAAGACAGTGATGAGTGAACAAGTAGATGTATAGTATACCAGATAGACATAACTATTATAGAGAAAAATACAGCTGAATGAGAGATAGAAGACAGGCTTTTGGGCAGAGGATTTACTGTTTACTAGGGAGAAGGTGATGGCAACCCACTCCAGTACTCTTGCCTGGAAAATCCCATGGACGGAGGAGCCTGGTAGGCTGCAGTCCATGGGGTTGCTAAGAGTCGGACAAGACTGAGCGACTTCACTTTCACTTTTCACTTTCATGCATTGGAAAAGGAAATGGCAACTCACTCCAATGTTCTTGCCTGGAGAATCCCAGGGACGGGGGAGCCTGGTAGGTTGCTGTCTATGGGGTCACACGGAGTTGGACACGACTGAAGCAACTTAGCAGCAGCAGCAGCAGAGTAGCCAGGAATAGATACTCTCATTAAGAGATCTGAAGTGAGGATCCATTTATGCAGCTGTTTGAGTGAAGAGGAACAGTCCAGACCCAAAAAAAAGATCAAGATCATGACCTAGAAGTATGTTTGCTGGATTTGAAGAAAGTATCAAATCCTCTGAGCCTAGAGCAGAGAGAATAATAAAGGAGGTAAGAGATGATATAGATTTGGTGGAAAAAAGACAAGTAGGGTCTTACAAGCTGAAATAAAGATGTTGGTTTTTCTCTTCGTGAGATAGGAGCCAATGGAGGATTCTGGGGAAAGGAATGACATGCTTTGATTTGGGTATTAAAAAGAGTAATTCTTGCAGTTCTGTAAATCATAGACTATGGATAGATAAAGGAGTAGATAGATCAACTTAGAGACTACTAACATAATCCAGGCAAGAGCTCATCCTGACAAATGACACCTTTGCCTAGAGTGTTATCTGTAGAGGTGTGGAGAAGTGGCCTGATATGGGATATATTTTGAAAGCTGAGCTCAAAAGGACTTGCTGACAGATATGAGCTGTGTGAGTAAAAAGAGGAGTTATGGGTGACTCCAAGGTTCTTTCCCTGACCAACTGGGAAAAAAATGACATTGCTTTTTACTGAGATCAGCAATAAATAATGTAGGAAACAAAGTCTTTTGGGAGGAGATTAGGAACCCCATTTTAGAAATGATGATTTTGACAAGCTTCCCTGGTGGCTCAATGGTAAAGAATAACCCTGCAATAAAGGAAAGACAAGACAAGTGGGTTGGATTGTTGGGTTGGAAAGATCCCCTGGATAAGGAAGTGGCAATCCTCTCCAGTATTCTTTCCTGGAAAATCCATTCAACAGAGAAGCCTGGTGGTCTATAGTCCATGGGGTTGCAAAGAGTTGGATATGACTTAGCAACTAAACAATAAATGAAAAGCAAAACTAGCAATTCAACTGGAGGTTTAAAGTGGATTGTTGGATATATTAGTCCAGACTCCAAGCCAGAGTTTTAGGTAGAGTTAAAAGCTGAAAAGCGATGTGTTATCTACATATCGGTTCATTTCAGTTCAGTTCAGTCGCTCAGTCGTGTCTGACTCTTTGCGACCCCATGAGTTGCAGCACGCCAGGCCTCCCTGTCCATCACCAACTCCCAGAGTTCACTCAGACTCATGTCCATCAAATCAGTGATCACAGGAGAGCCATCTCATCCTCTGTCATCCCCTTCTCCTCTTGCCCCCAATCCCTCCCAGCATCAGAGTCTTTTCCAATGAGTCAACTCTTCGCATGAGGTGGCCAAAGTACTTGAGTTTCAGCTTTAGCATCATTCCTTCCAAAGAAATCCCAGGGCTGATCTCCTTCAGAATGGACTGGCTGGGTCTCCTTGCAGCCCAAGAGACTCTCAAGAGTCTTCTCCAACACCACAGTTCAAAAGCATCAATTCTTCAGTGCTCAGCCTTCTTCACAGTCCAACTCTCACATCCATACATGACCACAGGAAAAACCACAGCCTTGACTAGACGGACCTTTGTTGGCAAAGTAATATCTCTGCTTTTGAATATGCTATCTAGATTGGTCATAACTATTCTTCCAAGGAGTAAGCGTCTTCTAATTTTATGGCCTGCAGTCACCATCGGCAGTGATTTTGGAGCTCCCCAAAATAAAGTCTGACACTGTTTCCACTGTTTCCCCACCTATTTTCCATGAAATGATGGGACCAGATGCTCATGATTTTCGTTTTCTGAATGTTGAGCTTTAAGCCAACTTTTTTGATCTCCACTTTCACTTTCATCAGAGGCTTTTTAGTTCCTCTTCACTTTCTGCCATAAGGGTGGTGTCATCTGCATATAGATGTTAGTTAAATCAGGGAACTGGATAAGGCCCCTTAGTGGGTGAATATAGATGGGAAAGAGAAAAGGATTGAGAACTGAGACCTGGAAACTCTGTCAGATGGGAAATTGATGGAAGATGAGTTGACAGGGGATATCACAAAGGATTCACTTACATGGTAAGAAGAGAAACAAGAAAATATGGTGTCTAAAATTCTAAATAATGAGAAATCACTCAGAGGGTGAGAGTTATTTCCATGGGCCAAATATTTCTGATAGATCCAGTAATACAAGGATGGAGAACTGACCATTGGATTGAGTGATGTGTATTGTTATTCACTTGCTAAGTTTTGTCTGTCTCTTTGCAATCCCATGGACTGTAGCATGCCAGGCTTCCTAGTTCTTCACCATCTCCTGGAGTTTGCTCAAACTTATGTCCATTGAGTTGGTGATGCTATCCAGCTGTCTCATTCTTCTGTTACTCCCTTCTCCTCCTGCCCTCAATCTATCCCAGCATCAGGGTCTTTTCCAGTGAGTTGGCTCTTTGCATCAGGAGGCCAAAATATTGTAGCTTCAGCTTCAACTTCAGTCCTTCCAATGAATATTTAAGATTGATTTCATTTAGGATTGACTGGTTTAATCTTCTTGCTGTGCAATGGGATCTCAAGAGTCTTCTCCAGCACCACAATTTGAAAACATCAATTCTTTAGTGCACAGTCTTCTTTATGGTCTCTCACATTCATACATGACTACTGGAAAAACCATAACTTTGACTATACAGACTTTTATCAGCAAAGTGATGTCTCTGCTTTTTAATATGCTGTCTAGTTTTGTCATAGCTTTTCTTCCAAGGAGCAAGTGTCTTTTAATTTAGTGGCTGCAGTCACTGTCTGTGGTGATTTTGGAGCCCAAGAAAAGAAAATCTGTTACTGCCTCCACTTTTCCTCCATCTGTTTGCCATGAAGTGGTGGGACTGGATGGTAATGAAGAAGAAATAATAGATCAGTATACTCAATGAATAAATGAATGGCTCAGTAGAATTGTGGAAATAAAATCTCATTTGCAGGGATTTAAGGAAGCTATTGGCCTGGAGGAGGAAATGCCATCTCTAATAGTACAATATTCTTGCCTGGAGAATCCCATGTACAGAGGAGCTTGGCAGGCTCTAGTCCATTGGGTTGCAAAGAGTTGGACATGACTGAGAACACATGCATACAAGGGAGGAATGGGTGGGAAGGATTCAAATAATGTGTATAGACTACTTTTTCAAGTATTTTGGCTTTTTTTTTTTTTGGAAAGAGGAGCAGATATTTTTGGTAGTTAGAGAAGAAAGAAGTCTCCTGAGAAGAATCTTTTTATTAGATGGTCAAAATAATGTGCTTTCTGCTTATAGATGTAATCCAGTAAAAAAGGAAAGTTTCATGATTACAGAGAGAGGAATAACTGATAGAATGTTTCTCTTGAAAAGAAATCAGGCAATGGGATAGATCCAAGCAGTTGGCATTAGATAAAAATATGGATAGTTTCTCTGTGATAATATGCAAAAAAGACAAGGCAGGAATATGGGCACAGATGTATGGGAGTGGGTGGATTTGTACTTGGGAGCCTGGAAGCTTTATTATTTGTACTGATGTAGGAAACATAAACTTTAAGTGATAATGAGGATGGGGAAATACAGGCTAGAGGTTGTAGGAAAGAGAAAAAGGTATGGAATTGGTAGCTGAGACAATGGGGGAATAATTTGCCCCAGAAATTAATAGCAGTATTGTTAGGTGTCTGTTAGAGTCCTGTTGGTTCATAACATAATTGTGTATTTTATTCCAGGCACTTTCATCTAGGAAAACGCAGGCACAGAATGGGGACAAAGTTGGATTTATCCAGAAGGCGTTTTTCAAATACTAAGAATGTAGATATTACTGGAGAAAGGTAGGTGGTTGCAAATCAATAGTTATAATAGTGGTCCACAGAATAAGTCAAGGGGAAAGTGAAGAAAGTAAAGACTAGCTAGGTTTGGAACAAAGAAATACATATTTTGGGAAGACTAGTAACACAGTGACTTACTGGGCTTTGCATCCAATGTTATGAAAGTTTGACAATGGACTGACACATGCACAAATGTATCAAATCTGAATACCTCTAAATTATATTAAAATTTAATTCTCTGCAGCAAAAAGTATATTAAAATGTAATGATAATACCTTACAGCAATTGAAAATATGGATAAAACTTAAACTTGTTCATTTATTTATCCAAAATCATAACCCTATAAATAACGAGAATGCTAAAATTACATGAATTTTTGAAGAAAAAAAAATTTTTTTTAAGAAATTCTTGACAACAAGCACCTTCTCTTGTGAAGAACTACACTAAATTTGAGGGAATATACAGTAAATCTGTACTGATTTTTTTTTTCTGCAACAGAAAAGAAAATAATTGACATCCATGGAACATGGTAGAAGGTGACACATTTTAATAGGAAGATTCAGATTAAATGAGCTGACTTAGAGGGAAGAGAAATTAGTTCTCAAGGGAAAAGTGATATTGGTTGGGAGGAGAGATAAAATGATACAGTTTCCTGGTATGAAGTTTAATCATCTTTTGAATTTTCTTTAAAGCCAATTAAATTTGGATTTGACTAGAGAATCTAGGGGTTTTAGCAGTTATAATAATTTGGCCACTTCATTATTTTTCCCAGCTTCCTGCTAGTGTTTCTTGGACTGAGGAGACTAGAAAACTAAATTTTCCTCAGATTCACTTTCAACGAGTTTTCTGTATCCACGAATCCAATGCAATGGCATAAGTTTTAAATATAGAACTGAGGAGAAACAGAGAGAGAAGTGGCCATCCGGCATCCATCTTGCTTGTGGGTTCAGTGTGGAGGCGGTTTGATTCTAGAGCTGGAAGCCATCACATGACTATCCTGATTTAGAGTCTTTCCTTTCATGATGTTAAGAGAAGCAAAATGCCTCTATATGTTATTCTAGTTTTGTTGTCACTTTGAAACTTATTCTTCCTATCTTTTGATTTTGTTTCCCAGAAATTGAGAAGGTCATTCCACACTTAGTGATTAATCTCTGTTCAAACTAGTTAGTATAGATTCTGGTTTTTGTTTTTTTTTGCACAAGAATCCCAATGGAAACAGAGAAATAACCTTATAAAGTCAGAAAATTGATCCAGCCAAAGAATGCCCCACACATCACAATCACCTTGAATCTATGCTAGAAATAAACATTCCTGGGATACATTCTATGACTAAGGCAAAAGGAACAGAGGGTCTCTATTTTTATCTAATGCCCTTACATGACTCTGATGAAGCCAATTCCCAGAACAGTGAGCATTTAGTGTCCCTGAATTTATAGACTATTCAGAGATTTTAATGAAATTTGATATTTAAAGAGTGCCTGCCATTTTTCTGTGGTGTGGGGTAAGTGAATTTGTCGGTAAAGAAGAATCATTAATTGCTGTTTTGCAAATCTCTGGCAATATCTATGTAGTGAATTCTCAAATTATTGGTAATATAAGTGCTTGTGCCCTCACACACCTACATCCATACCACACATAACTTTTAATATATATTTTCTAAGATAATGTTAGTTTTCTTGATTGAAAAATCATGCTATAATATAATCGGTATTTATATTTGGCTTCTGTTTTGAAGAAACAATTGAGTGTATGGTACCTAGTGTTCTTTGCTGAATTAATGAAAAGGATCATTTTTGTTTCATTTTGTTTTGCCAATAAGAAAATTTTGTCCTATAAAAAGCAAGGTATTGAAAAATTAATAATTTTTTCAATTTTTCCCTTTTGGACCATCACAATCTTCTTCCGGAATGATTTTTTTTCAGAGTGGTCATTTAGGAATTGAATTTTTAAAAATAAAACAAATCTAACTAATCACAATTATAGATATTGCTTGAAATTTAAGGAAAAGATGTAGACATTCATCACAAAATCATTATGAACAAATCAAAATTTTTCTTTTTGCCTCCTTGCTCATGACATATTCTTATAACGTCTTTTAGCATAGCAAAATTACATTTTCTGTTCTTTTCTATAATCAATTCTACATAAACAATTTTCATTTACTGATCATTTATTATCTAAATAACTTAAATATATTGAATAATTTTTATGCGTATCAACACTATGAGAAAGCTTCTTTCACTGTCTCCATATTAGAAGTGGTGAAACTGAGTTTCAGAAGTTAAGCAAGGTTTCTAAGAAAGAACACAGGCAGATTCAAAAGCCTTTAATATCATGTCTCATGCCTGTTGTGAAATTTATACAATCATCTTTTAATATGTTTTATATCAAGGAAGTGGTTAAGCATGCATTATATAATAAGATCCAGGCATCTTCATACTGAAGATGATTTATCTTATCATCTCTGTCTTCCTAGATAAATTCTACAGTAAAGAGAGCTTCCATCAATTTAACTTCTTGATATTTTAAATTACCTTATTAAAATAAAAACTTCAGTAAATGGAATAGGATCAAAAATTATGAATATATTGGAGATCTTGATTGGTATTTCCAAATGTATTATACTTGCATAAAGAGACCTGAAGTAGTTGTTACTGTTTCTCTAATTTTTGACAAGACTAATAATTAAACTTTAAAAATATCAGTTAGACTAGCAGAAATTAGTACTTCATTATAATTTCAATTTGCATTATAATTACTAGCGCAGTTGGTTTTTTACCCTTTTCAATCAATAAATATCTTATGTTTGCTTATCAGTAGTATTTTCTCAGTCAGGGAAGCAGGATTGTTTAGTAGAAAGAATATAGGTCTTTAAGAAGATATTGCTGATTATAGCTTCTATGATCTCAGATCTATTTTTTAATATCATTAAACCTATTCTGTCAATTGTCACTAAAGGAAAATCACAATTTGGAAGTGTATTATCAAGATTCAAAAGAATGGTTGCAAATCTTCTAATCTGTTACAAAAAGAATATTCCAAGATAGTAGCTGTCATTGTTATTATTATTATCATTATCTTTACTGTTGAATATTTGTTGAGAGTCTATTCACTGGAATTTTGCAATTTATATAATTTTATATGTATTACAGACATAAAGTCTTTGTTATATTAGGTGGAAGAAAAATAAAGTCTGTTTTGAACTACCAACAGAAAAAGGTTAATATTAATAAGAATTTATTAACTTTTTTATGAACAGAGAGTTAAATATAAAAAGCAAAATACAATTTTTTTTACAAATTGTGCTTTTATAGTAATAAAATATGTCCAGTTATGTTTCAAAATGCAGTTGATTAAAAAAAAAAAAAGAATATCTATACTTAGTAAAAGACTTCCCCGGTGTCTTAGTGGTAAAGAATCTGTCTGCCAACTCAAGAGAAATGGTTTGAACCCTGCATAGAGAAGATTCCCTTGAGAAAGAAATGGCAGCCCCTCCAGTATTCTTGCCTGGAAAATCCCATGGATGAGGAGTCCGGTGAGCTATAGTCCCTGGGATTGCAAAAGAGTTGGACACGACTGAGTGACTAAACAGCAGTGAGCAACAACAAACACAAAACAGACAAAAACTCTATCAGATACATTTTTGATGTTAGTGAAAGTTAAGGAGAAATCATTATATTTTTGTAGATACTTTGAATAAAATAAAACTGACAGTTGGAATTTCAATGAATTAAAACACTATGTTAGTATTATTATTTGAAAGTTTATTAATCAAATCGGATATATTGAAAAATTCAAACTTGGTGATCTGATAGCTTCATACTAACAGTTTTGCCTGTTGTGAGAGAAAAAAGTCCCTATGGTTTTAAAATTACAATTATTTTCTATTACCATAACAGAATTTCAATGGACAGATTTTCTTTCTTTTTATCTACCCAAATGTATGAAAACTGTATGCACATAAACATGCTGATTCTATCCTTAGCAAACTTACAATATTCATGAATCTAAAACCACTTCTCTTCATGTTTAGTCCTATAATACCTCTTGTTCTCTCAAAGAAAGCATCATATCCCCCAGATGTAAACATTGCTTTAAAAGCCAATGCCATATGCTGACAGATGGCACCCAATCTGTGGTTCAGTTATTAAAAATAAATTTCTTGGCTATGTTCAATAAATATAAGATATTCTTATCCATTCTTCCAGAAATGTTTAGCTTTCAACCATAGGTTTAGCAAACCAAACCACAAAACTCAATCCCGTGCAATAACTTGAGTAACAGAATAAGCTTTATGTCAGACTAAAGCTATATTTTTAGGCTAAGATGCTCAGAAGAGAAAAAAAAAAAAACAAAAACAAAGATAAATGTAAACTAATTTCTCTAAATATTATACTTTTGACTTGGCTCAGCTAAAAACTATTAGAAAGGATATTAGAAAAAAAGTGGCCCTAGTTCTAGGAGTTAAGCAGTGGTGGATTAGGTGAATGAAATCCAAAATACTCAAAATATTTCACACACTGCTCAAACTTCAGATCACTTATCATCAGTTTTTTTCCTTCTATGTCTTCAAACTTTCAAGTGAGTCATCTTTTTTTTTTTTTTCACATTTTCACTGTTAAATAAGATTTTGAAAATAACATGGGAAATACAGTGATAAATTTCTACTCATCGTTAAGATGACACAGTTTGGTGGGAAGGATAGAAAAGAAGAGCATCATGTATTCCTGACAGAGTTTAATAAGTGGGTTACATAGATAGAACTCTGATAATTGGTGATCTCAGGAGAGGGAGATGCACTGGCAAAACAAGTGGTGGAAAAAAGGGGAGCAACATATTTGAAGGCTCTCTTTCAAAGAATCAAGAAATGTTATGTGTAAGAGACTTCAATATCCATATCTAAGGTTGTCCTTTCCCCTAGCATCTTGGTCCTAGTGACTGAAAATGGACATGCTTTTGTCCTACTTTTTCTCTCTCCACACCTCACCTCTTTTCCTTCTGTATTGTCTTCCTTCTTTTTAACGAAATTGAATGAAATAATTTTTGTTGATCTATAATTGATATGACCACTGTGTAAGCTTAAGGTTTATAAAATATTGATTTGATACATTTATATATTGTGATATTACTACCTTGTGTGCATGCATGCTAAGTCACTTCAGTCGTGTCCAACTATTTGTGGTCCTGTGGACTGTAGTCTGCCAAGCTCTTCTGTCCATGGGATTCTCTAGGCAAGAATTCTGGAGTGGGTAGCCATTCCCTTCTCCTGGGGATCTTCCTCACCCAGGGATTGAACCTGGGGTCAGTCTTGTGTCTCCTGCATTGGCAGGCAGGTTCTTTACCACTAGTGCCACCTAGGAAAACACACTGATATCAGGTCACATAATTATCATTTATCTTTAGTGTAAGAACAACTAATATCTATTTTCTTAGCAACTTTGAAATGTATACTACAGTACTGTTGACGCTAATCACTGTGTTGTGCATTAAGTCTTCAGAATTCATTTATCTACTAATTGCAAGTTTGCATTCTCACACAATATTACCCCAATTCCCCACACCTCTCAGTCCCTGATAACCACCATTTTACTGTTTTTATGACTACAGTATTTTAGGTTCCACATATAAGTGATATCATACAATATTTGTCTGACTGCTCACTTAGCATAATGCTCTCTGATTTCATCTATGTTGGCACAAGTGGTAAGATTTTCTTCTGTTTCCATGATTAAATAATATTCTGTTGGCTATATGTACCAGATATTCTTTATCCATTTATCCACTGATGGGCACTTGTTTCATATTTTGTTTCCATATCTTGAGTGTTGTGAATAGAGCTGCAGTATCTTACTTCTGGACAGAGAGTGATAAAAGGCCAGTCATGAGGCTAGGAATTGAGTGATTAGGAGGGATAGATACTACTCTCATGAATTTAATAATCTATTGGTGAACATAGGAAATTGAAGAACTAAATAAAGTAGCACAAAAATTCTTCAATTGTAGGGGTATTTGGGGGAATGAGGGGATGAAAGTAGAGAAGTGTTCCTGGAAAGAAATATCCAAACTATGAGTTATTCCCTACCCACTCTCTTCTCTTCTAGCACTTTCTTTGGCTTCTGGGGTAAATGGCAAATTTGACCTTAATTTCATTTAGTTTAGCTTTGTTTAGTTTTGTATTTTTGGTTGAGGTTTGCAAGGGCTTACCCTTCTTCCCTCCTACTGTCTAGGTTTATCCTTTATGACAGGAATACACACTGAATGGAAGCAACTCCTTTCTACCTCACTCTCGGTTACAAAAAATAATGCCTTCAGGTATGCTGCTGCTGCTGCTAAGTCGCTTCAGTCATGTCCAACTCTGTGCGACCCCATAGACGGCAGCCCACCAGGCTCCCCCGTCCCTGGGATTCTCCGGTATACAGTGATTTAAATGGATAAGCATTATTCTGGAAGCAAATAAAGATTGGAAATAAACATATTTAGGCAACTGACATTGACCATCTTGAATATTGTCTAACCTCTTGGCACAGAAAAACATTCAGTACCTCTCCACCTTGGTTGTATATCTTGTCTTGCTTTGTGAAACTCCTTTTATATTGGCAACAATAATCTCATCTGTTTCATCAGGAGAACCTTGTGTGCAGAGCTGGACTGTAATTGCTCCATGACTCTCAGAAGAGCTTAAGAATTCTTAATTTTATATATTTATTCATATCCTGACAGTAGACACAGTATCTGAATCAAACAGACCACTTAGTGCTCTGAATATCTCAGCCCCTGTTCTTCATGTCTATATTCCACAGGGAAAGGACTGAACATTCGTCTCTACATATGCTGGGATTGCATCATGTGAGAAGGGACTCAGGACTTATGCACAAAGGCTGGCATTTTGGTAAATCCTTCCCTGCAAACACAGGGCTTTACTGGAGAATATAAACAAATCGTTTCTGAGGAGGGGGAGGGAAAGGCATCTATCTTGGCATGTAAACAAATGGCTCTGGGCATGATAAGTCTCCAGTTCTCTCTGGAGCAATATGCTCTTTCTAACTTCTAAAGCATATTTGTCATTCCATCACTGTTTAACAAAGTTTGCTAATCTGCTTTTCTCAGGAAGCCTGCAGCAGGTAGAAACATGAAAATGTTCATTAGCCGTTGCGTTCCAACTGGAATTAGACAGTGCCTTAACACACCAGTGTCATGGTGGCCAATGGTTTGAAACTAAAATCTGGTCTCCCAAGTTCTGATGCCATGATCTTGACACTACATTACACATGTATTGTGTGCTCTTATTGGAGACAGAGAAAACCGGTAACTGAAAAAATGGAGAGATTTATAATAAGTATCTATAACTTCTATCAGTTTGGAGCTGGTAAACAGAAAGCTAGAAGATGAAACAATGAAGGGAAGAACAGAGAATAGTTAATTGCAGCTCAAATAGTATTTTGAAAATGTTAAACATTAATGCATACATTAAACTGTATATCCAGAGACAAAATCGAGTCAATACTTTCAAACATCATGATTAAAATTAAGTTTATACTTCAAAATAAAGTTAGTATAATATAAAAAATTATATCCAATCTTACAACCGTAGTAAGAAAATTCCTAAATTAAATTAAGAAACTGGTAAGCAAAATTTCAAAATGGCGCCCATGATTCTCACCTTGTTTTAACTTCTTCCCTTGAATGCGAGTAGATTCTGTGCTTATGATGGAATATCACTGTCATGCTTATGTAACAACATATGGTTGTGATAACAGAACTTTGCAGATGTAACTGAAGTCCCAAATTAATTTGCATGTGTGATAAGTCTCTTCAGTTGTGTCAGATTCTGTGTGACCCTATGGACTGTAGCCTGCCAGGCTCTTCTGTCCATGGGACTCTCCAGGCAAGAAACTGGAGTGGGTTGTCATGCCCTTCTCCAGCCCTAATCAATTTATTTTAGTTAATTGGAAGGCAAATCATTCTATGCGGGGCTAATATAATCATGTGAGCCCTTATACTGAGAGAGTCTCCTGCTATCTTGGGTAAGTCTCAAAGAACTAAAAGTGGTCCCAGCTAAGAGAGAGAGAGAGTAAAAAAAAAAAAATTGATCTATAACCATCTGAAAATAAATTCAACCAACATCCAGTGAGTTTGACAGAGGATCTCAAGCCTCAGCTGAGATTGTTATGCTAAATAACATGTTGATTTCTGCCTGGTAAGACCTTGAGAAGTGTGTGTGTGAGTTCAAGGTGCTCATTCATGACTGCTCTTTGTAACCCTATGGACAGTAGCCTGCCAGGCTTCTCTGGGACTTTCCAGGCAGGAATACTGGAGTGGGTTGCCATTCCCTTCTCAAGGGGAATCTTCCCAACTCAGGGATCCAATCCACATCTCCTGTGTCTACTTGATTGGCAGGTGGATTCTTTACCACTGAGCCACCTGGGAAGACCTTGAGAAGAGGGTACAGTTAGCCTTATCTGAACTGTTTCTGGAAAATGGAAACTGTGAGGTAATAAATGTGCATTGTTTTAAGCCACTATGTTTGTGATAATTTGTTATGCACTAAGAGAAAACAAATAAACCACATCCAAAAGGATATATAATATTTTAGTTATGAGTAATAAGTGATATTAGAGGATATATTGATATAATTAACCACATTAAATAAAATAGAAAAATCACAGAATCATCTCTGTAAGTGTGGAAAAACTGTAAAATGTTGTGTTTATTCATGATAAAAACTATTAACACCAGGAATAGAAGAGAAGATACCACTATCATTGCCTCTATTCAAACTGTAGTAGACAAATTAGGTACCATATTAGCGAAAGATATAAAAACCAGAATTGTAAAATTTAAAACAAGAAAAAAATTATTATTTGCAAACAATATAATCATAAATATCAGAAATTCATGAGATTTTGTAGACAAATTAATAAAATAATTCAGCAAGTTTAGAGAATGTAAGAACAATATACAAAATCTCCTATAATTCTATGCACAAGCAATTGCAACTACAAAGTACATAAAATGTTATATAATAAACTACACATTTATATCAGCAACAAAACTGCAAAGTTGTGGGAAATAAAACTAATAAAATATGAAAACTGGAAGACAAAGATCTAAATAAGTGAAGAGTTAGGCCTTTTTCTTGGAAAGATGCTCTCAATATTGTAAACATGGCAATTATCCACTGATTAATCTATACATCCATTTCAGTTTCAATTAAAATTTCACAAAAGTTTCTCATGAAACCTGAAAATCTGATTATAACATTCAAAAATCAGAGTAAGGGCCTTAAAATAAATAAGAAATCCTTAAGTGAGAGGAAGGAGAATATGGCTCATCAGATTCTAAACTGTTAAAACTAAATAATTAAAGCAAGTTGTTATTAACACAAGCATAGAAAAACAGAGGAAATAAAGAAGAGTTTTGAAGACCCCAAATTTTTATAAGTATTTGGTACCTGAATTAAAAAAATACTGTTATAAATCATATCAGAAGAGATGACAGTTCATAAATGATGCTGAGACAATTGACCATCCAAATAGACAACTAAACCAAAATTTCACGTTATACCAGACACACAAATATATTTCAAATACAGTAAAAATGAGGTGGGAAATCAAAATAATACAACTTTGAAATACAATATATTTTATTAGAATGAGAAATGATTTCCACGAAAGGATAATTTGTAATCTATAAAGTGATATATTTATAATTTTGATGATACTAAACTAATAATAACAATAACTGCTAGGTAAAAGAAACATATCATGAAATTTAAAGAAATGCCACAGAGTGGAGAAAAGGCATGTAATGTGCATAGGTAAAATTGTGTGTTAGCCGCTTAGTCATGTCCGATTCTTTGTGATCCCATGGACTGTAGCCTGCCAGGCTCCTCGTCCACAGAATTCTCCAGGCAAGAATACTGGAGTGGGTTGCCATTTCCTTCTCCAGGGGGTCTTCCCAACCCAGGTATCGAACCTAGGTCTCCTGCATTGCAGGCAGATTCTTTTACCACTCAGCCACCAGGAAAGCCCCATAGGTAAAATTAGTAATCCAATGTAAAAAAATTTATACCAATCAATAGCAAAAAAAAAATCCCCCCTTACCAAAACTCAAGGGCAGCAAGTAATACACAAAGAACGAAATACAGTCAGTAAACCATTTTTGAGCATAGAAAGATGCTCAACATTGCTGATAATGAGAAAACTTCAAGTTAAAAGATTTACTATCCAGTATATGGCAAAAATTTGTAAGTCTGGTAACTTCAAAGCTGTCAAAGATGTGGACACACACAAAATCTATTATATCTTATGAGATGGTAAATGAGTAAGCACTTTTTCAAATCAGCTGAAGGTTCCCATAATCTACGTAAAGCAGGCCAATTTTGTTTCTGTTTATCTAAGGTAAAGAATCCTCACAGCACGTGTGCACATAGGGTATATATAAAGATATTCATTTCAGTACTCCTTGTAAAAATAACATAACAGTCTTTTATAGGGTAAATGGATTCCTCTCAAGAACTTAGTCTAGGAAAGAAGTAACCACATGATTCCTATATATAAAATGATACATACATGAAGTATATGTGGATAAATATGTGGTAATGGACTTCCCTGATGGCTCAGCAGGTAAAGAGTCCGCCTGCAGTGCAGGAGCTGCAAGAGACATGGGTTTGATCCTTGGGTTGAGAAGATCTCCTGGAGAAGAAAATGACAGCCCATTCCAGTATTCTTGCCTAAAATATCGCATGGACAAGGGAGCCTAGTGAGCTGCAGTCCATGTGGTGGCAAAGAGTTAGACAGGACCGAAGTGACTTAGCTAGCTTGCACACAGTGTATAGGTATCTCTACTATTAGTTTCTTAACTTTTTGTAAATGTAGAAAATTGCATGGTTAAAATTTTTTTGATAAATTAAAGTGAACAGAATTAGAAAAGCCTGGATAAAAGTTTTTTCTTTTTTTTTTCCTTCTGAAGTGAAGTCGCTCAGTTGTGTCTGACTCTTTGCAACCCCATGGACTATAGCCTACCAGGCTTCTCAGTCCATGGGATTTTCCAGGCAAGAGCACTGGACTGGGTTGCCATTTTCTTCTCCAGGGGATCTTCCCACCCCAGGGATTGAACCCGGGTCTCCCACATTGTAGACAGATGTTTTACTGAATGAGCATATATTTTTCCTTCTAGCAAATGTAAAAGATTCATCAGAGAAGACAAATAATCTAAGTTGGACACGACTGAGCGACTGAACTGAACCATTTTTAAAAATTATTTTTGCTGTAAGCCATGGCCCACAATGACTCATAGCAAAAAAAGAAAAAAGCCATTTTACCTATTGACCCAATATATGCAAAATTTTTACAAAATATTGCTTAGCCCCTTATATGTTAGACACACTAGATTTCCTTTCGTTTGTTTTATCTTGCTTCGTTTTGTTTCCCAGTCTGTGTTACACTATGAACAGTGCTGGCAGTCCTGGCAGTGCTCTCCCGGCTAGTCTGTCACTTTTCTCTCTTTTCTTACCTTCTAGGAATGCCAATTCTGACAGGTTTTATTGACTTTGAGAACCACGAGCAGGTCATGGCCCAAAGTTTGAAGCATGGTGGTGCAGTGCCAAGAAAAAAGACATTTGAGTTAGATCTGGAATTTAATTCTGACTTTAACATTGTCTGTAAAATCTGTGTTGGCCCGGTTTCATCACAGGAGGAATAGGAATGACAGGGGCAGAGGGCTCACTCATTAATTATTTATTGAGCATCCACCAATTCAGAATCCTTCTCATATACTGAGGGGATCATGATGGTTGTTGTTTATTGATGTTCCCTTAATGAAAAGACTACACTGTTGCCATCATTTTACAAAATAACAAAGTAGAGATTCAGCAAAATGTAGACAGCAAAATATAGAACCAGTAGCAGTTACTCCCAAAGCTTTTTATAAGACCTAGAGATTCTCAAATGTTGTCCTCTGGAGAATGTCAAACATATGAACATTGAAAATAAAATGTTTTACAGGAAAGCTTATCATGGTATGTATTAAATCTGACATGTACTCTTCAGTTCTCTGGTGAACAACAATGTGGTAACACTTTCAAAACTCAAATTAATCTTACTCTGAATTCTTACTAATTTGTGCTTTGGCGGACCTCTCACCTTCTTTTCACCTCCCTTAAGTCACATTCAGAGTGAGATGCTGTGGTGTTTAGAAACTGAGAGGGAACTTAAGTCTTCAGGTTATTGTGCTTGCTACTGGGGTTTCCATGGTCCATCCTCCCCTTTGCCAAATGGGGCAAGGAGACTCTCTTGCAGTTCCTGGGCTGTGGTCCTTGGGGACCATGAATCTAATCAATATGCCAGCCTATCAGAGGCTTAGGGTGGTGTGGATCCCTACCACCTAACAGCTACTCCATAAAAACACAAGCAAACATGTACCCTCTCTTCCCCTCCTCTGTCAGCCTTGGGAGCTGGCTACCAACTCCTGACAACCTAGCCTTCTTACTGTCCAAACCTCAGGCCCTCACTCTACCATCTCGGAGCTTAATACACTTTAGTTCCATTTGTAAAATGAAATCTCCGTTTGGCCTAAAGAGGAAGGTTTATGCACCTTATTAATCCTTGGGTGTATATGAAGAGGAAGAAAGGGAGAGTAACTCTTATCATTCCTAATTATTCCACAGCTGCAAAGCAAGACACAATATAATCTCTCAGTGAATTATTCTGAAACACTCATGTGAAATACAGGCATAAAAACCTATAGAAGACAATGGTTCTGCATGTAACACTTGTGATAATAGCTTTTTCTTATAAAAATGCTTTATTTTACATTCCTAATTATGGGTTCTGTTCTAACAAGAAATAGTAATGCAAGTGAACAATTATTAATTGATTTATCTATTAAGTATTGAGATTTTAATGTTCTAATTTCCTACTAGGACATTAATCTAGTCAATTTTGTCTTTATATATATTGAGAATATTAGGTACATGCATATTGCTTCTTGCCGATCTTCTGGTTCTATTTGCAGTAATTTGTTGTCTGTCTTTCTGGCGGCTTTAAAGGTCTCATTCTCTTTGTTGTTCTACAGTTTCAATAAAATGATTCTAGAGGTTGATTTCAATTTATTTTATTGTGAGCTCTGCTATGGATTTAAAATGAAGTTTACTTGATATATGTCCAGTATTTGTAGGTCTTTAGATAGATTTTTAGGATATATCATGCATAATATTTCCAGAAATGATAAGGGCGATTTTATTTTGGGGCAAAATAATTTTTATTTTTTATTTTTGGTATATGCATTACCAAAATGAGGGATTAAACCAAAAGAAGTCATTGGATCTTTAAAACAAAGACATACGCACATATACAACAACAAACACAAACACAGAAAAGAGGCAAAGGGGGAAATTCCAGGATGACAAGTATGCGGCGATTGTAGAGCAATCAGACTAAACAGGAGCAGTCAGATTGGGGTTCCAGGAGATATGGTGCAGAAATAAACAAACAATAAACAGATACATAGACAAGTGATGGAAATGCTAGGTCACCCGATGTGAAGAATTGTATTCAGAGGAATTTTACTCCTGTGTTAGAAAGAATTAAACATGTTAAATGAAATAAAAAGAAAGCCATCATCTCTAATCAAAACAAAAAGGAACAAAAAACAAAGGCAATGGAATTCCAGTATATTACTAGGCTCAAGTATAAACAATTCTTATTTAATCAATAATGTTGATATGAATATTGATTCAACCAGAAGTGTTAGTGAGTGAAATTTGCTCAGCCATGTCTCACTCTGCGACCCCATAGACTGTAGCCTGCCAGGCTCCTCTGTGACATTCTCCAGGAAATGATACTGGAGTGAGTTGCCATGCCCTTCTCCAGATCTTCCTGACCCAGGGATCGAACCAGCATATGTTATGTCTCCTGTATTGGCAAATTTTTTTTTTTTTACCACTAGTGTCACTTGGGAAGCCCATTCTTGTGTGTATATATGAATACATATGTGTATTATTTTCAGATTCTTTTCTATTGTAGTTTATTATAAGATATTGAATATAGTTCCATGTGCTGTGAAGTTTATTTTACATATAGTAGTGAGTATCTGTTAATCCTAAATTCCTAATTTATACTATCTCCCTCCTTTCTCTTTTGGTAACCATAAGTTTGTTTTTTGTCTGTGAGTCTGTTNCCTGGGAAGCCCATTCTTGTGTGTATATATGAATACATATGCATATTATTTTCAGATTCTTTTCTATTGTAGTTTATTATAAGATATTGAATATAGTTCCATGTGCTGTACAGTTTATTTTACATATAGTAGTGAGTATCTGTTAATCCTAAATTCCTAATTTATACTATCCCCCTCCTTTCTCTTTTGGTAACCATAAGTTTGTTTTTTGTCTGTGAGTCTGTTTTGTAAATAATTTCATTTGTATCATTTTTTTAGACTCCACATGTCAGTGATATCGTATGATATGTGTCTTTCTCTGTCTTGCTTACTTCACTTGGTAGGATAATTTCTACATCCATCCATGTAGTTGGAAATGGCACTATTTCATCTTTTTATAACTGAGTAGTATTCCATTGTGTGTATACATACACACACACATATCAGTATGTAAATCTTCTTTGATATGATATATATTAGACGAATCTGTTCATTCAACTGTTGATGAACATTTAAGTTGCTTTCAAGTCTTGTCTATTATAAATAGTGCTGCTATGAACACCAGGGTACATATTTTTTTTTTGAGTCATACTTTTTGTCTTTTCCAGATATATGCCCAGAAGTGGTATTGCTGGATTATATGGTAGCTCTATTTTTAGTTTATCAAGGAATTTCCATAGCTTTCCACAGTGGCTGCACCAATATATATTCCCACCAACACTGTAAAAGAGTTCCCTTTTCTCCATACACTCTCCAGAATTTAAACAAATGGGATCTAATTAAACTTTAAAGCTTTTGTATAGCAAAGAAAACCATAAACAAAATGAAAAGACAATCTACAGAATAGGATAAAACATTTTCAAATGATGTGACCAACAAGGGATTAATTTCCAAAATAAACAAACAACTTGTATAGCTCAATATCAAAAACAAAAAAAAACCCTAATTAAAAAAATGGGTAAAAGACCTACTTAATAGATACTTCTCCAAAGAAGATATACAGAGGGCCAACAGACACATGAAAAAATGCTCAACCTTCTAATTATTAGAGAAACTCAAATCAAATTACAATGAGGAGAAAAAAATTACAATGATGTATTGACTCAAACTGGTCAGAATAGCCATCATCAAAGAGTTTACAAATCATCCTTTTTAATTTGCAAAAGAGATTCAAAGATCCTAAAACTTAATTTTGTAATGGAGAAAAACAATTGCAGGCCTTCAGTAGGAAGTTATGTCAATAGTGGGAAATAAACACAACCAAAGTTTAAGGGCAGTTTAATTTCCTGTGGACTAAGAACAAACATTGACAGAAGTAGGTGTTGATATTGTCTTCATTTCAGAAAATGTTACTTTCCTCCTGAAAGACTAGTAGGATAGACTAGTAGGCTAGAAATAGGAAAAACTAGATGTGAATTGGTTATTGAAGAGTGGTTTTGAATCCTAGAAAAAGCTCAGGCAGTTACTCTATTGAATATGCTTGCATAGAAATTAGAGAGAGTACTGGCTCACCTTTCCAGTCTCAGAATATTAGAATGTTTGCTCACCAATTTATTAACTTTTTTGACAACTGCTCCTAATGTGATTACATGTGGATTATTTTCATGGCTTCACTAAAGAGACATTAGATGCTTGCTTTTCTTCTTGCCCAGAAATTGAAGTTCAGCTTCTATTTGCTATCCTCATGAAAGCTTTGGTGTAACAACTTGAGGTTTGATTGTTTTGACAAAACTCTATTATCCAAGCAGATCTTCCGCCATCAGGCAGCTCTCTCTGAAGAATCTATGGTTCTTCTACAGGTGAGAGATTTTGCTCTATGAACAGAGAGCATAGCTAGAATCTGGTGGCTGAAGGTTGTTCTATTTCCTACTTTTTATTTTCTAATTATTTTGTTTTACTTATAGTTCATCATTAGTTACATCTGAGATCATGAGAATTCATTGGAAGCTGTCTCCTGGAAACAGAACTATGGTTTATGAAATATTTCTTTTGTTCCCCTCTCCTGTTTACATATTTCCTTTTCTGTTTTATTTTTTTAAATTTATTTTAAAAATGAAGTATAGTTGATTTACAAGTTGTATTAATTTCTGCTGTACAGCAGAGTGACTCAGTTTTACACATAGATTTTCTTTCTTGTATTCTTTTCCATTATGCTTTCTCCCAGATATCAGATGTAGTTGCCAGAGCTATATAGTAGGACCTTATTGTTTATCCATTCTATTGGTAATAATTTGTATCTACTAACCCCAAACGCCTACCTGCAGCATCCTCCTTGGTAACCACATGCCTGTTATCTATTTTTGTGTATCTGTCTCTGTTTCATGGGCTTCCCATGAAACAGAGACAGGTGCCATTGTGGTAAAGAACCCACTTGCCAATGTAGGTAGATGTAAGAGATGTGGGGTTCAATCCCTGGGTCGGGAAGATCCCCTGGAGGAGGGCACGGCAACCCACTCCAGTATTTTTGCCTGGAGAATCTCATGAACAGAGGAGCCTGGCAGGCTGCAGTCCGTAGGGTTGCACAGAGTCAGACATGATTCAAGTGACTTAGCACACACACACACACTCTGTTTCATAGATAGGTTCATTTGTGCCATATTTTAGGTTCCACATATAAGTGATATTATACAATATTTGTCCTTCCCTTTCTGACTTATTTTACTTAATATGATAATCTCTAGTTGAATCCACGTTGCTTCAAATGGCATTATTTTGTTATTATTTATGACTAAGTAGTATGTACTCTTGTCTGGAAAATCCCATGGATGGAGGAGCCTGGTGGGCTGCTGTCCATGGGATCGCAAGGAGTCAGACATGACTGATCAGCTTCACTTTCACTTTTCACTTTCGTGCAATGGAGAAGGAAACGGCAACCCACTCCAGTGATCTTGCCTGGAGAATCCCGGAGACGGGGGAGCCTGGTGGGCTGCCATCTATGGAGTCGCACAGAGTCAGACAGGACTGAAGCGAGTTAGCAGCAGCAGCAGCAGCAGTATTCTATTGTGTATGTGTATATAACTTTATCCATTCTTCTGTTGACAGACATTTGCCAAGATAGACAAATGCCAAGACATGCCAAGACAGACATGTCTTGGCTAAAGGCCATCTAAGATAGTGGGGATTCTTTGACACGTGTCTCTTAGAACAGGGTTTAGGAACAACTTCTTTTTCTCTTGCTCTACACACATACTTCGTTTTTTAATCAAAAACTTTCTTTTAAGATTTGGAAATTTGAAGTTTGTAAAGTTACTGTTACGGGCTTGGGAAATGATGAAAATACAGTAATATCAAATAACTTCTCCCACTGAGAACAATCAATCAGATTGTCATCATATATAACTCTTGGGCATTTTGCCTACTGTGTCAACTGTCTCAGGATTCTAGCCCAGGTGGTAGCTTTAATTATATCCATTTTTTTAAATCTCTTGGCAAAGGAAAATCTTTCTAATTATTTAATAATTTCGGTTCATTCTGGAATAAATTTCAGCATGTCATATTTTGCCATCAGTAAAAGCTATGTGCTAATTTCATTTTAATTGTCGCTCTTTAGGAGGCTGTTAAGACCAAAGACTGTTACTTAGAGCAGAAACGTACAGAATATGAATTGAAATCAAATGGCTAAATTCTTAAAGAATGTATTGATTTTTGCATTTCATTGCATTCTTATTTTAACGTATATTACATATGTTGCCATACAGTTTTTGTTCACCACTGTACTCCTTAACAGTTTGCCTGGTATGTGGTAATGTGCCCATCAAATATTTGTAAAAATGGTTATTGAATGAAAAAGTGGATATGCTTCATTCCAGATATGGTGGGTGTGTGCTCAGTCACATCTGACTGTGACCCCATAGGCTGTACCCACTGGGCTCCTCTATCCGTGGGATTTTCTAGGCAAGAATACTGGAGTAGGTTTCCATTTTCTCTTCCAGGGGATCTTCCTGACCCAGGGATCAAATTTGAGTCCCCTGCACCTCTACCACTAATGTTTTCTCCTGCTTCGTGCTGGTGATAAAAATGCTTCCTAATGTTTTAGATTGTACCAGAATAAAAACATAACATTTTAAAAAGTATAAATTCTTACCTGGACTCACGTATCCCAAACAGTGGTGAACCTAATAATTTAAGATAAAGTGTGATGTAGCAAGGAAAATTGTGCCAATCTAGCTTTTCTTAAGCAACATTTCTCACAGTATGTAGGTGGTTAGAGTGATACAGAAAAAGCACTTTTAAAAAGTATGGCTTGACTTCACAGGTTTCCAGTGCAATTATTTGAAGAGATTTCAGTTTAAAGAAATTCACTCTGTTACTATTGAGAGCTTTGGCCGAGCATATTTCATATAGAAGGATTTATATAAACCTGTTTCCATAGTACCTAGGCTCTCTGAAACCTTGCTTTAGAAGAAAGCAAATGAAATATGCAAGAATATTCAGGTGATTTCCATCAGGATATGTTCACTGAACACACTTGGTTAACACTGTGCTCTTCTTGAGAATCCAGGAAGATAAAAACACTGATGAGATAAAGTTCTTCAGTACAGGAACCCGAAGGATCATCAGCAAGTAAGAAAGAAATGGAGCTTCCTAGGTAGCACAGTGGTAGAGAATCTGCCTGCTAATGCAGGAGACACAAGAGATGTGGATTTGATCCCTGGATTGGGAAGATCCCCTGGAATAGGAAATGGCAACTCACTCCAGTATTCTTGGATGGAGAATTCCATGGACAGAGGAGCCTGGCGGGCTACATACAGTCCACAGGATTGCAAAGAGTTGGACATGACTGAGCACTCATGAAGAAAGAGATGTCTATGATAAGAATTACAATTTGGTGCCAGAACTGAGACTTAGTTCCTTCTACTGCTACAGAACCACCATTTACTAAAGAGGCCTTGAGCAAAATGTATCTATTGGTGATGAGGCAGTACAAAGCAAAATACGGGTACATTTTCCTGGCAAATGGCTTTTTATAGGAGTTTGGGTAGACATGGGGAGTTTTCTGTGCAAAGAATAGAGCATCAGTTCAGTTCAGTTCAGTTGCTCAGTCGTGTCCAACTCTTTGCGACCCCATGAGTTGCAGCACGCCAGGCCTCCCTGTCCATCATCAACTCCCGGAGTTTACTCAGATGCATGTCCATTGAGTGGGTGATGCAATCCAGCCATCTCATCCTCTGTTGTCCCCTTCTCCTCCTGCCCCCAATCCCTCCCAGCATCAGAGTCTTTTCCAATGAGTCAACTCTTCGCATGAGGTGGCCAAAGTACTGGAGTTTCAACTTTAGCATCATTCCTTCCAAAGAAATCCCAGGGCTGATCTCCTTCAGAATGGACTGGTTGGATCTCCTTGCAATCCAAAGGACTCTCAAGAGTCTTCTCCAACACCACAGTTCAAAAGCATCGATTCTTCGGTGCCTCAGCCTTTGGGCAATAGTAAAAATATGCAGAGAAATAATGAAGGGCATGGAATGTTTAGAATAATTGAGCAAATTAATGAATAAAATTCATTCACCTTTTTAATTTAAATAGCTTATAAAAACAATTCAAATACTTACATCTTGTTTCCGCTGACTGTAACCATCATATTCTTCCAGCCAATAGTACTAATATTATCTCCATCCTCTGAGACGATTGTTTTAAGAACGTATCCTATTTGTCTCCATATAGTCCATGCTCCAGGAACAGTCATGAAGGCTATAGAGGGGCATTGTGCAGTTAATTTCATGACCCAAGAATATAAATTAAGTCAAGGTTCAGGTGTTTATGTTCTTCTGAATGCAAGTTGTCAGTACTGCTAGCATGCCTAAGTCCTAAGTAACTGGATGGTGCAGTTATCTATATCTATACCTATATCTATCTCTGTCTCCCATGATCTGCTCTTGAAAAATTGGTGGTATAATTTGGTCCATGTTCAAAGGCCTGAGAACCAGGCAAACCAATGATTTATCACTTTTCATAGAGAAGGAAGATGAGATGCCCCAGTTTGTGTCAGTGAGGCAGTAACAAAAAAAAAAGAAAGAAAGAAAAAAGGAAAAGGACGAGTTCCTATTTCTTCCTTCTTCTGCTCTATTCAATCAATGGATTGGATGATGCCCACCCACATTGGACAAGACAGTCTTCTTTAATGAGTCTACTAATTCAGATGCTAATCTCATCTAGAAATNAAAAAAAAAAGAAAGAAAGAAAAAAGGAAAAGGACGAGTTCCTATTTCTTCCTTCTTCTGCTCTATTCAATCAATGGATTGGATGATGCCCACCCACATTGGACAAGACAGTCTTCTTTAATGAGTCTACTAATTCAGATGCTAATCTCATCTAGAAATACCCTCATAGACACAGCCAGCAACAGTGCTTAATCTGGGCACCCCCGACTCACTCAAATTAGCACAGGAAATTAACCATCACACGAGAAAAGAGGAAGGAAGACTTGTTTACCATTTCATCAAATCCATATGATTCTAAGTGGTAGAAGAGATTTGCAATAAGAAACAAACTTTGTATTCTACAAGTTCATTACTAAAGGGATGTTGCCTGTAAGCTTAAATTATACATAATGGCCCATCTCTGGGCTATTATGTCTACCTCTCAGGCATGAGTGTTAAGCTGAAATACCTTTGTTTAGCTCTTAGGAACGCATCCTGACCAGGCTCACCTGTGAATGACCTCAGGAAGGAAGAAATTAATACATCCCCTCTGGAGGGTGACCTGCATCAGAAAATGTCTAACTTGACTCCCCTCCCCTCTCCCACCTTTTGGTATAAAAGAAATCTGAACTCTCACTGAGAAAGCTGGGTTCTTTAGGACACTAGTCTCCCATCTTTTCCATCTGCTGACATTCCAAATAAAGTTGCTGTTCCTTGCCTCCACAACTTGTTTCTCAATTTATTGGCCTGCCTTGTGGCAAGCAGTATGAGCTTGGACTCGGTAACAAGACATTTTCTCCATTCTACTGATAAAATATTTACATCTTTAAAAGACCATATGCCTTATCTAAACATTACAGTGGGTCACAGTGGAATTAGGACTACAATGAAACTTTCTGTCCTTCGCCCAGAGCTTTTCCTGCTACGAGGTTTTCTTCCAGAGCTGTGAGTGTATTAATGTTTGTATGTTCTTCGAAGTGTCATCTGCCATCTGTGACTTATGTCTTGGTGTATCGCAGTCTGTATGACACCTTTGCTCAAAATGAGTCACTGCATCTCTGATTACTATACACTACCTTGGCCTGCAGCCAGATTCCTCAGTATTTTACAACTATGCCACATTGCCTTATTCAGGGTTTTTAAAAAACTCAGGGAGACTTTCTTACCATAGGATCCCTTTAGCTCTTTTAAGTTTGTAGAGGTAACCACAAAGTTCCAAAACTGCTGCATAGAGCTTTTGTAAACTTGAAGGTTTTATTTATTTATTTATTTTTACTGAAGTCCCTCAAAAATCTTTCCCTAAACTTCCCTCCTAAACTGTAAATGTTGAAAACTCTTTTGCTGGCATTCAAGTTTCTGTGGTCTGACCACAACTGACCTTTTATCCCTTTTTATGATTACGTATCAAACTCATAAGCATAACCTGTTGACTTTGCCATCCAGAATATTTCTCAAAACTCTATAATATCCCAAATATACCCATCCTTCAGATGGTTCAGTGATAAAGAATCCTCCTGCCAATGCAGGATATGTGGGTTCAAATCTTGAGTGGGGAAGATCGCCTGGAGAAGGAAGTGGCAATCTACTTCAATATTCCTGCCTGGAAAACTCCTGGCAGGCTACAGACCTAGGGGTCACAAAAGGTCAGACACGCATGCATGCGCAAATGCATGAAACAGCACTATCATTTGAAAGCTTTTTAAAATCTCTAAGTATATAAAAAGATCAGAGGCCCTGAAATTAGTGATAGGTTGGAGGACTGAAAATAATTTTATCTACTGGAGTATACCATATATGGGCACTGAGCAGTGAAATAGAAGCAGAAAAGAACCACAAAGAAAATGAATAGATACTCTTGGTAGATAAAGAGTTGCTTTACATATCACAGAGATTCAAATTTATTATTTAGACAAATGAGAGAGATTTGAAGAATTTTGAGCAGTGAATGAACAGTTTTATTTACATATGAAAAGGATCAATTTGGTACTGGAGTGGCAGATGGGTTGAGTGGGAGGGGTGTTAATAAGACAGGAGGTAGAAACACTTACTCTCTTTTAGTCTTTTGTCTGGACCGTTGTAATTGCCTCCTCACTGGTATTCCAGCTTTTTCCTTTGCTCTCCAGAGGGATTCAGTTAAAACAACTTCCAGTTATAAGATAAATAAGTACAAGAGATATAACATACAACATGATAAATATAATGAGCATTCAGTTCAGTTCAGTTGCTCGGTTATGTCCGACTCTTTGTAACTCCATAAAGTGCAGCACACTAGGCCTCCCTGTCCATCACCAACTCCCAGAGTTCACTCAAACTCACATCCATCGAGTGGGTGATGCCATNGTTGTTCCATGTCCAGTTCCAACTGTTGCTTCCTGACCTGCATATAGGTTTCTCAAGAGGCAGGTCGGGTGGTCTGGTAATGAGCATTACTGTATGCTATATATGAAAGTTGTTAGAGTAAATACTAAGAGTTCTCATCACAAAGTGAAACAACTTTTTTCCTATTTTTATATTTTGTATCTAGATGAGATGATGTTTGTTCACTAAACTTACTGTGATAATAATTTCATGATCATGTTAGTCAAATCATTATTCTGTGTACCTTAAGGGCCTCCCTGGTGGCTCAGATGATAAAGAATCTGCCTGAAATGCAAGAGACCCATGTTTGAATCTTGGATCAGGAAGATTTTCAGAGAAAGAAATGACAGCCTACTCCAGGATTCTTGCCTGGAGAATCCAACGGACAGAGAAGTTTGGTGGGTTATAGTCCATGGGGCTGCAAAGAGTCAGACATGACTGAAGTGACTTAGCATATACCCATGCATACTGGACAAATAGAATATTCATTGAATACCTACCATAAACCCTGGAGGTATAATGGTGAGAAAGATGACAAAGGTCTTTTTCTTATCAAAATACTTACTCTTGATTGAGTTGATGGAGGAGAAACATTTAACAATGAAATAAGCAAAAGTGATGTATGTCAGTTATTTCTTATAAAACTGGAAGAAATAAAAAAGATCAGATCATCACTTTGTTCAAATTGCTTGTGTATTCTCATATCACTCAGATTAAATTTCAGTGCCCATGACCCAGATATTCATGATGGTGTGATCAGCAACCTAGAGCTAGACATCCTGGAATGCGATGTCAAGTGGGACTTAGGAAGCATCACTACAAAGAAAGCTAGTGGAGGTGATGGAATTCCAGTTGAGCTATTTCAAATCCTAAAGGATGATGCTGTGAAAATGCTGCACTCAGTAAGCCAGCAAATTTGAAAAGCTCAGCAGTGGCCACAGGACTGGAAAAAGTCAGTTTTCATTCCCACCCCAAAGAAAGGCAATGCCAAAGAATGCTCAAACTACTGCACAATTGTACTCATCTCACACGCTAGTGAAGTAATGCTCAAAATTCTCCAAGTCAGGCTTTAACAGTACACGAACAATGAACTTCCAGATGTTCAAGCTGGATTTAGAAAAGGCAGAGGAAGCAGAGATCAAATTGCCAACATCCGCTGGATCACGGAAAAAGCAAGAGAGTTCCAGAAGAACATCTATTTCTGCTTTATTGACTATGCCAAAGCCTTTGACTGTGTGGATCACAATAAACTGTGGAAAATTCTGAAAGAGATGGGCATACCAGACCACCTTAACTTCCTCCTGAGAAATCTGTCTGCAAGTCAGAAAGCAACAGTAAGAACTAGATATGGAACAAAAAAACTGGTCCCAAATAGGGAAAGGAATACGACAAGGCTGTATATTGTCACCCTGCTTATTTAACTTATATGCAGGGTACATCATGAGAAACAATGGGCTGGATGAATCACAAACTGGAATCAAGATTGCTGGGAGAAATATCAATATCAATATCAATATCAATATGCAAAAGACACTATCCTTACAGCAGAAAGCTCACTAAAGAGCCTCTTGATGAAAGTGAAAGGGAGAGTGAAAAAGTTAATTTGAAACTCAACATTCAGAAAACGAAGATCATGGCATCTGGTCCCATCACTTCATGCAAAAGAGATGGAGGAACAGTAGAAACAGTGTCAGACTTTGTTTTGGGGGGCTTCAAAATCACTGCAGATGGTGACTGCAGCCATGAAACTAAAAGATGCTTGCTCCTTGGAATAAAAGTCTTGACAAATCTAGACAGTGTTTTGCCAACAAAGGTCCGTCTAGTCAAAGCTATGGTTTTCCCAGTAGTCATGTGTGGATGTGAGAGTAGGACTATAAATAAAGCTGAGTGCAGAAGAATCGATGCTTTTGAACTGTGGTGTTGGAGAAGACTCTTGAGAGTCCCTTAGACTGCAAGGAGATCCAACCAGTCCATCCTAAAGGAAATTAACCCTGAATATTCTTTGGACGAACTGATGTGGAAGCTGAAACTCCAATACTTTGGCCACCTGATGCGAAAAGCTGACTCATTTGAATAGACCCAGATGCTGGGAAAGATTGAAGGCAGGAGGAGAAGGGGACAACAGAGGATGAGATGGTTGGATGGCATCACCAACTCAAAGGACATGAATTTGAGTAAACTCTGGGAATTCGAAATGGAGAGGGAAGGCTGGCGTGCTACAGTCCTTGGGGTCACAGAGTCAGACATGACTGAGCGACTGAACTGAACTGAACCAGGGGCCACAGAGCTGTGTATGACTGACCACTAACTTCACACTCACTTGACTGACCTCATTTCTGTTCCCTACTCCCGTGCTCACACCGCTCTGACCTTATTCATCAGTCAATCCTATGAAAATACCAAACATACAGAACATTTATTTGTACCTCTTTTCTCCATGGCTGTATCTTCTCTCAGATCCTTCAGTTCTTTGCTCAAATAGAATCCCACTTGAAATGCTTTCCTGATTACCCTGTTTTAAAATGCACCCTCCTTAAAAATCATGAGAGGCATTGCTGCTGCTGCTGCTAAGCTGCTTCAGTCGTGTCCAACTCTGTGCGACCCCACAGACAGCAGCCCACCAGGCTCCGCCGTCCCTGGGATTCTCCAGGCAAGAACACTGGAGTGGGTTGCCATTTCCTTCTCCAATGCATGAACGTGAAAAGTGAAAGTAAAGTCACTCAGTCGTGTCCAACTCTTCGTGACCACATGGACTGCAGCACACCAGGCTCCTCCGTCCATGGGATTTTCCAGGCAAGAGTACTGGAATGGGTTGCCATTGCCTTCTCTGATTACAGGCATTACCTTGCCCTATTTTATGCACAGTGTGATGTAACCTAATGTATGCTTATTTGTTTGTTTTTGACCATCAGATTCCCCTACCCTTCCACCACAAAACACACACACACACACACACACACACACACACACACACACAGAGGGATCTAGATCTATGCATGAACAGAGTTAGTCTGCTTTTATTCATTCAACTAGTAATTATTTAGTGTCTTCTATAAGGCAATCACAGTTGTGAAAATTAGTAATGTTACAGTTAAAAGAAACAAAAAGAAATCAATATTCTGCTTACAAAGACTTTACATTCAAATTGTGCTCTAGCTTAGGTTGCTATAGGTCTTAGTTGAAGCATGCAGGATCTTCCATAGTGGCACTTGGACTCCCTAGTTGTGGCACACACAGCAGAGAGGACTCAGCAGCTGTGGCACAGGCTTAGCTGCTCTGAGGCATGTGGGATCTTAGTTCCCTGACCAGGGATTGAACCCATGTCCCCAGCAGTGCAAGGCAGACTCTTTAACCACTGGACCATTAAGGAGTCCCCAAGAAGTTATTTCTCGAAGAGATGTTCTTGTGCTGCCAAGATATTCCCTTTCAATCTCTAAATTCGATACCTACACATTTCTCATGATAAGTATGAGAGGGGGAAGAATAACAAATCCACATATAATGCTTAAAGCTGAGAAATTTGCAATGCCACTGATAATTTAAAAATATTGCCCATCTAATGATTCATGCATGAACATTATCTAACAAATATCTTAAACTTGGTATTGTGTTCTCAGCTTGATTTAAATTTAGTGTTTCAACAAAGCTCAGATGATTGATTTCAAATCTGTAAGGGTCTTGCTCATTAAGGAAGAAGCAAGGATCCCAAATCTTTGATCACTATCACCCTTCTCATCTTTTCAAGAAAGTGTAGTAAGAAATCACCCAGGCTCATGTTATATATGTATTTATTGCTCAGTCATATCTAATTCTTTGTGACCCCATGGACTGTAGCCTGCCAGGTTCCACTGTCCATGGAATTCTCCAGGCAAGAATACCAGAGTGGATTGCCATTTCCTTCTCCAGAGGATCTTCCCAACCCAGGGATTGAACCCCAGGTCCCCTGCATTGCAAGCAGATTCTTTACCATTGGATATACATGTCTATGTATAAAGATTGTATTTTCAGCTCATGTGACTAAGAACATGTGATTCTGAACATGACATATAATTGAATTTAAAGCCTGAGATTTATTTATATGTGAAGTATTACAATCTACTTTATTATATTAATAAAATTAATATAATATTAATCAAAATAGGCACAAAGTGCTTACCCTAGTGCTTCGCATAGCATAAATGCTCAATAAATAGTTCAATTTGTACTGTTTCTGGAGAGTTTTCCCTAACCAAGATACCATGTGTATTCCTCCTCTGCACATTTGTAGAACTTCTGCTATATCATCTAGCATAAATTTCCCTGTATTGCTTTTATGCGACTTTCTTTTGGAAAAGGTCCAAAATAAGGGATCGCATGGGAATGACTTCTTATTCAAGTTAGTTCTGAGGCAATTTTTCAGGCAGGAAAGGAAATGGTGCAATGATATTGACAGCAAACACTGGCTAATTCATAATTTTACTAAGGACCAATCTTGAGCTTCATTGGTTATGGCCATTGGCGAATCCCAAGGAAGCACATTGTGCTTTTTCAGCCTTCTCGGCATGTACATGTTGGACCAAGTGAGCCCAAATGAAACGACCTATTAGGAATGTATGCTCTCTTACCCATGGTGCAATAATCCACTGGTAAAAATATATGCTAGGAGTGATCTGGCACCCAGACTTTATGAGTCCTGATTGGAGAAAATGACTGATTAATAAACTTTCCTTTTACCCAGAGGAGGAACATAAATGTCAGTTTCCTTTAGAACTAGAATAGCAGTCCAATCACATTTTTATAATGGCACACAACAATTTCATTCTAACTTATTATGCCTTTCTGTTTGTTTTGCCATTCCATGAAAACACCAATTTTTGAATGGAATAATTTTGTAACCACTCTATTAGAGGCTCTGAAGCAGTGTGTAATAAGTATTATTAACTAACTGAAAAGTAAGTATAACAAAATATATTTTATTTCTGTAATAAATTCAGTTCACTAAAACTCCCCTTAAATGCAGGCGCTGAAACTAAATAAGCAATTATTACACACACACACACACACGCATATGCACTCACACACATACACGTACTCATAAAATCGTAGATATCAGATAAGTTAATGGATAGTTAGTCTAGATAAATTTTCCATTGTCTTCGGGGTTGAGTTGATCTAATGAAAACTGTCAAAAGAACTGAAATGGTTGCTGTAAATAGTCAAGCCATCCAAACAAATAGAAGTGTAATTAGTTAGCATTAATAAAAGTTCCAAAACAAAATAAAAAGGAATATGATCTCAAGTAAGCTGATAGCAGAAATAGGATTTTATAAAAATCAATTTAACACTAATTAAAGTGGGTGAATCTCTTGGTTTTAAATAGGTTGCTCACTGTTTATTCTTAAATTCTCTCCTATTCCAAGCCCCAACCCCCAACCTAACCATAAATGAAACCAACTCCAAAGGATATGGAAAAAATAGTGTTTTAATAAAGATAGTTTAAATGATAAAAGGATGTAAATATATCTTGAAAGTGAAAACTAAAATGCAAAGGGGAAAATCTGATTTTACAGAACTGCATAGTAATATAAAACCAGATTTGTATACTTATAAATATAAGTTGTGCGCATTATTCCTCTGCCAGGAAACTACATTAGACACATCTGTATAAAATATATTTCCAATTTAACCAGTCTGGAATGACCACATTCATTTTCTAGTTCACTGCAAGGGTAAGTAACATAATAAGCACAATGTATTCTCCAAATTTAATAATTTAACATGCTTGCTTAGTTAACTTATTATTACCAACGTAATGTCTTGGGTTTTGTTTCTTTCTGTGTAAAATACCAAGCACATTGAAGATGCTCGCAAACAGAATTAAGTTTATCTTCTTCAAACTGAGTTTGTGGAAACAGGATTTTTTTTGCTGTTAAAATAATTTTATTTTAAATAGAGTCCCATATTTGATAGTTAACCTTAAGCATTCAAGCTTGTTTGAAAAGTTGAAATGCTCATCTTCTAAATGGAATAAAATAAAACTAAATAAATATCTAAAAATAAGTATGTTAAGATGTTTATATATAGAGAAAATCAACTTTATAAAGAGAATGCATATGGTGTAATTAGAAAATAGGCTATGGTTGATGGAACACAGACACTATGGAGTTACTTTCTTAATGTGTATTTTTTAAATGCAGGAAATATATCCCACAGAGAGGTACTATGTCATTTCCAGAGGGGCTCTTTTGGGCTACAGCTGAAAAACCAATATTTAAATACATGAAATATGCAATACAACATGAAAAACAAATTAGTTGAAAACAGGTGTAATTTTCCCCGCCATATTCCTAGTCTCAATTTTCAGTATTATATCAGACTTAGTACAAAAGAGAAAGCCCATACGTACTGAGATCCATTAATGGGAGTGAGAACAAAAATGGGTGTTCAATATTTTTTCCAAATTGTCTTATGTTTCATACATTTGCAAACTCGTTCTTTTTGGAAAAAAGTCAGATTCTCTTAACTTCATTTTACCACTTTCAGATCTTTGCTCAAATACCCCATTATTCCTGAGACCTTCTCGGATCCTGCTATTTAAAACTGTACCCACAGCACCCCATGGCATGACTGCCAATGTTTCTTTCTTTTTCTTTTCTCCATTACTTTTCCTCACTATCTATGTTGTTTATTTTCTAATTTACTAGTTTATTATTATCTCTCCCTGTTAACTATAATTAGTGCAATCATTCATTGGTTCAGATATTAATTAGGAACTTTACATTAGGAACTTACATTCCAGAAGTTTCTTATCATCTAAGTCAGATAAACTTTGAAAATTTCTTCTTTATTTTGGAAATGTAAATCCTTTCCTCTTCAATATATTTATCTTCCTATCATTTAGAATTTTTCTCCCCTTCCCTTCTGTAGTCTCTTTTCTCTAAATTTTTCAGAGCCAAAGCTGGAAGACCATAGTTATTTCTTTATGTATAACCCAAAGGAACTATTATTTGTTACTGGAAATAAATCATGATTTGTTAAAACGTACAGCAATTTGTATATGCCTGAAATAGCAAGTGTATTGCAGTGCATTCTGTCACATGTTCTCATTGGAGGAACATGCATTTGTCTTCAAGTTGTGATGGTCACATTCTTATCAAAAAGATTTTTAGATGACAATATTATTTAGAATTTGTCTCCCATCTTTTCTTAATTTAAAAGAAACTCATTCTGTAGCAATTCATCTAATTTTAATTCCTAAGCATATAGGAATGGCGATGACACTATCCTGAGCCAGAGAGACATGGGAAAGTGATTGTTATTTTGAGGATTCCATAAGAATTCATTTATGGTTTGTTAATCTAAGGAAACCAGATGTCTTTTTCTGGGTGAAATGGTCCCAGAAGGATAACTACCCTATGGAAGGATATTGGAAGATTGCTATGTGCTTCATGTAATTTCTACAGACCAATCATGTTATGTAAGTGGACTTATATTGTCATATCTAAGCTTTGTGACTGCAAGATCAAATCAGTCCATCTGAAAGGAAATCTGTCCTGAATATTCATTGGATGGACTGATGCTGAAGCTGAAGTTCCAATACTTTGGCCACCTAATGTGAAGAACTGACTCATTGGAAACAACCCTGATGTCGGGAAAAACTGAAGGCACATGGAGAAGGGGATGACAGAGAATGAGATGGTTGGTTGGCATCACTGACTCAATGGATTTGAGTTTGAGCAAGCTCCCAGAGTTGGTGATGGACAGAAAGCCTGGCGTGCTGCAGTCCATGGTTTCAAAAAAAAATTGGACACAACTGAGCGACTGAACTGAACTGAAGCTTTGTGAATGTTTCGTATCTGTAGACTTTCAAGTGAAACTGATGTGATCTTCTATAATCCTTCATAGATCTGTGGCGTGCCTGCATGTGTGCTCAGTTGTGTACGAATGTTTGTGAACCCATGGACTGTATAGCCCACCAGGCCCCTCTGTCCATGGAATTTTCCAGGCAAGAACAATGGAATGGGTTACTCTTTCTTACTCCAGGGGATTTTCCCAACCCAGGGATCGAACCTGCATTTCCTGCATTGGCAGGTGGAGTCTTTATCACTAAGCCACCTGGAAAGTCCTGGGTGGGAAGCCACCTAGGTCAAGTCCTACTTGACCGTGAGAACTTCTTTCAATGGCCATGACAGTCGTCCTGCATTTAGTGTTGAGAAGACAGCAACAGTCATGGCTAACAAAGCAACAACTTCAAATGAATTTCAGGTTTACTAATTTTGACAATGTGCACTCTTATGTGAAAAAAGCTGTGACAGTTCTCTGTCTCTTGTGCTATTTATTGAGACTCCTGTTAGGGTTTTTTATATGCTTGATTTGGGAATTAATACCAGAACCTTTTACTCCAGTGATCACTGTTCAGACCCTGAGGACCACTCTCATTTGGTTTGAAATCTTGGAGAAATTTAACTACCAGGCCAGGTTTTCTGCAAGCAAAATATTTTTAAAGATCTCTTTGAAGTAAGTGATGCCCTCAGGTTTTAGCCTGGGTCAAAGAGAGCAGAACTAATCCTTCATCAAATTTGAACTCCTGGCTGGAGTAAAGTACATATGTATTGAACATTCTATAAATGTTAGTACCAATCTCACAGTGTTGTGAATTGAGCTCCAAACTTCAAAGCTCTTAAAATAGTTTCTGGAAAATAGAAATTACTCATTAAGTTAATTATTATAATTGTTATTAATATTAGTTACTGTTTCAAAAACTCAAGAGACAGTAGAATTTTTGTCCATTTTACCAGGTAAAGATGGAAAGAGCCATCTCTACCTTAAGAATCTAAAACCCTCTTTCTGCTTCAAAGTGCTAAGGATACAAGAAATAATGAAACAGACATGGCCTCTGCTCCCAGAAGATGTCTCTGTCTCTGTGGGGCAAGGTGCCTAGCACCCATGAAATTGTGTAATGCAATTACAAGTGCTGTGAAGGACAAGTTTAGAGAACTACTAAGACGTATCAGAGGGAACCTGGCCAAGATTGGAGGATTAAGGAAGACTTCTTGGATAAAGAGACACTTGAGATCTAAAGCATGAGTGGGAACTGAGTTCTCATTCCAGGGAGAGAAGGAGCATTCCAGGGCGGAGGCAGAGTGCTTGCATGTGAGGATACTGAGGTTGCACGAGAAAGCAAAAGAAGGCGCATATGATTAGACCAGTCACTGGGGGAAAGCAGCGAAAACCAAGACTGGAGAGGAATGTTGGGGCTGTCCCTGACAAGCTCAAGTAAATAATTTTATATTTTGCCTTCAGGACAATAAGAAGATGTTAAAGAATTTCCAATAAGACCCGAAAAGTACTGGCTTAATAATCACAGCACTTTGTCATTCATGTGGGCAATAAAGAGAAATCGAAACTAGTCCTGCTATCACTGATCCTGAAAGAGGTGTTCATATTTAAACATCTTGTGAACCATTATTGTGGATAATCTGTGAAGAGCTAAATAGGATAATACAGGTTTTATTAGAACACAGTTAATCATCAAGTAGTAGCCCATCTAATGTCTAGCAAATATAATAATTGTCTAGGTTATTGTCTACATTACTGTCTAGGTCAACACACGTAAATGGTTGAAAGAGGACCCAGGCTGTTGGTTTTCAAATCCCATTTCTGCCATCTATTCTTTGGGTGAACTTGGGTGAGGGATTTTTTGTTGATCAGTGTTCTCATCTCTAAAATTAGGTGAAAAACATTGCTATAATAATTAAATAAGCTTAATATATTCCAAGCAATTTGACAAATTCCTGGCCCATTTTATGCTTTTAAAAATGTTAAGAGAGATACAATCATCTATTATGGAGTAACTGGGGGGTACTCAGCACTCTATTAGGTCTGTCAGAGTATAAATAAGGGTGATTTCTAATTTATAGTAGTTTTTTGAGGCTAAAATGAAACAATATATATAAAGTGTCTGGCATGAGCATTAGCTCATAATGAACACTCAATAAATGTGAGAGCTTCAGGAAATTACAGAGGAACTAATCTAAGGATGAGTGGGGTTTCTCCAGAGGGTTAAGGAAGGAAGGAAGAATCCAGTGTGTACTTGAATCATCCCAGAAGTTTATGTCTTTAAACATTTTCTTCATAAAGTTATCTTAAGAATGTTGATAAGTAGACATCTGGGTTATGCAACAGGCAGGATACAAGGTTAGGCCATCAGGAAAGCAGGAACATCGATATACAAAGAGAAAAGATGTTTTTCTGGAAGGAATTAATTATTTAAAGAACTATGATGAAATAATTAGTATGCAAAAAATACGGTAATTTTTAGATTTACATTTATGTGGCAAATAATATGTCTGCCCCTGTCTCCCTCTGTATATTTTGTTTTGAATTTCCTATTCAAAGCACCATTATCTTCTCAATGTCTAAGGGTCTCTAAAGATTGTAATCTGACCCTGGAAAGTTAAAGTGTTTGTTGCTCAGTCCTGTTGCGATACCATGGACTATAATCTGTCAGACTGCTCTATCCATAGAATTTTCCAGGTAAGAATCCTGGAGTGGGATTCCCTTCTCCAGGGGATCTTCTTGACCTGGGGACTGAACTTGGGTCCCCTCCATTGCAGGCAGACTCGTTACTGTCTGTGTAGCCAGGGAAGCCTACAGAGAGATGGATCACACAGCATCTGACCTACATCAAGTGATTCAAAAGGAGAATAAACCGTGGTTGTGTTTGTGTAAGGATGATTCATTATCATAGAAATTTGTGTGTGGTATCTTCAGGGCACATTCTACAAACAAGATGACAGCTGACCACATTCATTCACTCATAAATGTTAAATGTTTATTAAATATCTAGTGTTTCAGTTAGGGCCCAGCAAGGAAAGGGGAAATCATACCAGCTAAGAGAAGATTTTATAGAGAGATTTGGGCTGAGAGATCAAAGGAAAGAGGTTTGGGTGGTTCAGAACTAGAAGTTCAATGGGCTGCCCCATGGAAATGGATAGAGACCATGACTTTTGAGGAGAAGGTGCTGCTCAGTGGAGATGCAGCCTTCGGAGCAAGGACCACACTTACAGGAGTGGGAATTACAGAGGAGTAAATCTAAGAGTGAGTGGGCATTCCTTTGTGGAAGGCTGCTGCCTCACAGGATTCGGTGTCTCTGATGAAGCTCTATGAAGCTGGTTGTGGGACTGTGGGAAAAAACTGGAAACCAGAAAGAAGTGCAACCAACGGAAAAACAAAGAAAGGAATTTGGTCCCCTCCGTCTTTTGGCCTTCCAGTATCTCTCAAGGGCTCCTGAATAGCAACACCTCATAGGAATCCTGCTCACAATACAGTTTGCCAAGATCTCATGGAGCAGAATTAGGGTAGAATTGGAGTAGAGGGGAAAAAAAGCTAAAAATCTAGCAGACCTACTATGTGCCACAAATCAAGCTGAAGCCACAGCTGTGAGCACAGCAACGTCTCCACTTTCATAAAGTGTATATTCTAGAAACAATAATAAAGTAAAAGAATAAATAATAGTATTCCAGATAAGTATACATTCTGGAAGAAGATAAAAGCAAGATGGAGCTAGAGAGTGGCTGGTAGGGTCATGGAGGAAGGCTATATTAGAAAGGTTGCCTGAGGAAAGAAGGATTGAATGGAGTTCACAAAGATGAGAAGCTCTGCAAAGAGCTAATGTGATCACGTTTCCAGCAAAAGAAATAACAAATAAGACTGTAAGTCAGAGGTATTTTGTCACGGAGAAGATGGCTGGAAATGTAGACATGAGACAGACTGCATGGACCATGAAATTAGGTTTAACTATTCCAGGTGAAATGGGAAAACACTGGAGAATTTTAAGCAATCTGATTTGTGTATTGAGAAAGTCATTCTGTCTGCTGTGTGGAGAATGGACTGCAGATGAACAAGACAGCTCATAAATGCTCACAGACATGTTCAATTTGGCTTGTCCTGAGTTAAAAAACGAAGCAACATTCAACCATTGGTAAATTTCTAATAAACATCAATTTCTGGCCTCCATTGGATGATCTGAAGATCTAGAGTTCCTGGGCTCACAACTTCGTGACCTGATGCTAAGTGGTCACTGCCTCTCTTGTAAAGGCAGTTTGCTATACCCACTCACCTTTCACTTTATCCCCAACAAACCTATTTTATTTCACTAATACTAGCTGCCTGAACCATACCATTACAATTTGTGACTTTCAATCTTTTTTCTTGACCTCGAGCAAATATCCTTTCCCACTTATTTATAGTACTTTATTTTCCTTCAGTCCTCAGGTGTACAGCATACACAATATGTAATTTTTCATTAGAAAATGCCCTCATCGGTCCAGGTGTGGGATACTCATATTTAGACAATGGAGAGCAAGAGCAGGAGCGAAATTCCAAAACATGCTCCCCTTTTTCATCCTCCCACATCTAGCCTGTTGTCTCCTGCCCCAGACCAGAATAGATCCTTTCCCCCAAATCAATTCAAACAAAAACAGAGACTGGTGTCCTCTCAGTCTTCCATTTCTTCAGTCTATGATCTCAGAGAGAATTACTATTCATGTAGGTCAGGAACTGGGCTTCCCATGTGGTGCTAGCGGCAAAAAACACTCTTGCCAACGAAGGAGACTTAAGAGATGTGAGTTCAATCTCTGAGTCAGGAAGATCCTCTGGAGAAGGAAATGACAACCCACTTCAGTATTCTTACCTGGGGAATTTCATGGACAGAGGAGCCTGGCAAACTGTAGTCCATAGGGTCACAAAAGAGTCAGACATGACAGAAGAAACAGAACCTTATGACACGTGACCACTTGATGATTTTACAAACATAAAGTTAGCATCCTACAGAGCTGTTTTAACACATGATCAAAGGGAATAACTGTTTCCCTTCAAAAAATATTTTTTAAAAGAGTTTGCCCTTTTGCGGAACTGTTGGCCATTAGGTATTTTCCAGCACACAGATTTCAAAGTATATAAAACATAAGACTTTGCTTGCATTTTAGCTTTTACTAATTTATGGAAGAGTAAACACAATTAGAAAGATCCTGACATTTTAACAGTAATGTTCATGTGTTTGAGATTANGGGAATAACTGTTTCCCTTCAAAAAATATTTTTTAAAAGAGTTTGCCCTTTTGCGGAACTGTTGGCCATTAGGTATTTTCCAGCACACAGATTTCAAAGTATATAAAACATAAGACTTTGCTTGCATTTTAGCTTTTACTAATTTATGGAAGAGTAAACACAATTAGAAAGATCCTGACATTTTAACAGTAATGTTCATGTGTTTGAGATTATTATTTAATCCATATATTCTTCTGCTCATTCAAGCATTATATACTTTCTACTAATTTTATAGTCCTCTATAAATTAATTATTTAGAAAGTATTGCATCCTATCCACACTGGAAATACAACTTGGATAACGTAACTTGATAAAAGCAATTCATGACAATCAGTTCAGTTCAGTTGCTCAGTCGTGTTTGACTCTTTGTGACCCCATGAATCGCAGCACGCCAGGCCTNTGTCCAGTTCTAACTGTTGCTTCCTGACCTGCATACAGGTTTCTCAAGAGGCAGGTCAAGTGGTCTGGTATTCCCATCTCTCTCAGAATTTTCCACAGTTTATTGTGATCCACACAGTCAAAGGCTTTGGCATAGTCAATAAAGCAGAAATAGATGTTTTTTCTGGAATATACATATCCAAATTATATATTGGACAAAACAATGTAATATTGCTGTTACATGTGCAAAGATGTTTGTGAAATTCATCATTATGGTCAATGTACTTCATGTATAATATAACATGGCTGTTTGAACAAAGCAATGTAGCAAGTAAATAATATACTTGCAATTTCATTCTCTTAACTTTTGATTAATACTTTTCAGTAATTTTCAAAGCATCTGAGGAAATTTTTATTCTCCTCTACTCCCAAATGCTTTCTCCAAGTAGATTATTTAGAGGAAGTGGAATTTATTTTAAGCATTTTCTATATAGATTTAATATTTGATTTATTATTCTGTATCTTTCTATCATTGAGTTCCAAAGAAGATAATTCAAGTGATGGTGTTTGTTATGAGCAGTTTATAATATCACTGTTTATCTATAAATCAAAGACTGTAACATGAAGAGTCAGAAATCAAAGCCATCCTGTTCTAAAAATAAAAATTTAAAACTATGACAAGCACTAAATTCAAGTAATATAGTTTTTTTAATTCTTTTATAGTTCAAAATGAAAAATAAGAAAAATTTTCACTTCTTCAGAATATGCTTGTTCATTTGAATCTCCAGAGATTGATACAATACTTAAAAGGTATTAAGAAGCAGAGATGCCACTTTGCTGAGAAAGGTCTGTGTATTCCAAACAAAGAAGTGATGGTTTCAAACTGTGGTGCTGGAAAAGACTCTTGAGAGTCCCTTGGACTGCCAGGAGATCAAACTAGTCAATCCTAAAGGAAATCAATGCTGAATATTCACTGGAAGAACTGATGCTGAAACTGAAGCTCCAATACTTTGGCCACTTGATGCAAAGAGCTGACTCACTGGGCAAAACCCTGATGCTGGGAAAGACTGAGGGTAAGAAAGAAGGGGTTGAGAGAGGATGAGATGGTTGGATGGCATCACTGAATCAATAGACATGAGTTTGAGCAAACTCTGGGAGATAGTGAAGGACAGGGAAGCCTGGCCTGCTGCGGTTTATACAGTTACAAAGAGTTGGGCATGACTTAGCGACTGAACAACAAGAACAACATTCAATAAGTATTAATGGAATGACTATTGAATACAAGTGTTTTTGAATACTTTTATAAGTTACTATATTGTGATTACTATAAAGTGGAAATAGATAGGTGTTAGAACTCATTGAGGAATGTCAACACTGGCATCAGCAAAACTTGAGAATAGTTTATTGACTCCGGTTTTTAAATATTCTTAAAATTATTTAGATAATTGAAAAGTCATAGAAAAAAAATAATTCAAAAAATAAACCAAAGTCTAGAGCACTATTTCTTCAAGTGTAGTTCTAGACTGTTTCTATTTGCAGTTTTACCTTCAGTTCTGGTTAATTATGGGCATGTAGTCAAGAAAGAGAGTAGGCAGGCAGACAAAGGGGCTGTGCATCCAGCCAGCTGAGGAATGGTAGACGGTATAGACACTCAAAGTGTTACCATTGACCAGCAGTATCATCAACACCAGAGAACTTGGAGATACAAATTAGTGGGCCCCTCCCCAGACCTACAGAACGCATGCAGCTCTGGAGATAGGTCCCTGTAATGCATGTAACAAATCTTCCAGGTGATTCTGAGGAACACTGGCTTAAGGAATTGGAATGGTGATGCCAAGGAAATAAAATTGAGGCAAGAGGAGGTACAACTGAGAAACAATTTTATTAGAGGAACTAGACAAATTCTGAATAATTCCTGAGAGAATCATAAGTCAGTGATTGGAAGTAACTCTCAGCATGGCAGATTTTGACTCATGATTTGGAAAGTATTTATTGACTCCCATTTGTACAAGTGTGTGCTCAGATGCTCAGTCCCACTCTGTGGGACCCCATGGCTATAGCACGCCAGGTTCCTCTGACCATGGGATTTTCCAGGCAAGAATACTGGAGTGGCTTGCCATTTCCTTCTCCAGAGGATCTTCCTGACCCAGGGATTGAACCCTGCATCTCCTGTGTCTCCCACATTGCAGGCAGATTCTTTTCCTCTAGCACCAACTGGGAAGCATCTGTACAAGGTTCCCTGTTATGGTCTAGAAAAAAAATTAAAATGTATGTTTCTGCCCTTATGGAACTCTCTGTGTTTTGTGAATGTGAAATTAATATTTATCCAAGTTGTGATGGGAAAATTGGGGAAAGACTTTTCTGTCAGATTAAACTGACAAGTGAGACTTCACTAATGAGGTGGCACTTGAGCTGAGCTTGATGGACTGGCCACATCAGACTAGAGTAAAATGGATTTCAGTAGAATTAGAGCTGCTGAAAGGTAAAAGTGAGAGAATAGAAAGAGAGGAAGAGAGACAATTGCCTAACATGGTTTCAAGTTGCCTTATCACAAGAGGTATCAGGAGGAGGCTGAACCTCTGTTTCATATGTTGAAGAAGAAATTCTTGCTTTTAGTTGGGAGATGTACTCGATGCCTTTATGTCACTTCTAAATTCAGATTCTCTGTTTCTATTAGCACTAAGCAAGAAAGTAAAGCACACTAACATTTACCTTTGAAACCCCTTCTTTAAAATAAAGCCTTTTCCCCCTTTAGTAATATTCCATCTTTCTCACTTTTGCCTTCCTCCTTGTCCAGCTCCCCAACCTCCCTGCTTCTCATTGGCTCATTTTTCCTGTATCCCGTCTTCTACCACTGGTAGCCATTTCTAGGGACTGACAGTTGATGTAATGGTGTAACATGATGCCTTACTTCATCCCACCCTGATAGTGTCATTTGGCAGTGACTCTTCAACAAGGAGACATTCTTAATACAAAAATTTGCATTTTATTGGAAATACCTGAAACAGTCTGGCAAATATGTGCGAGACGATTTTACCTAGTGGTTTTAACAAAATGTTTCTCAACCAACCAATCTTCTTTCTAACTGCTGCTGCTAAGTCACTTCAGTCGTGTCTGACTCTGTGCAACCCCATAGATGGCAGCCCACCAGGCTCCCCCGTCCCTGGGATTCTCCAGGCAAGAACACTGGAGTGGGTTGCCATTTCCTTTTCCAATGCATGAAAGTGAAAAGTGAAAGTGAAGTCGCTCAGTTCTGTCCGACTCTTAGCGACCCCATGGACTGTGGCCCACCAGGCTCCTCCGTCCATGGGATTTTCCAGGCAAGAGTACTGGAGTGGGGTGCCATTGCCTTCTCCTAGTTCACCATCATTGTTAAAAAAAAAAAAAGTGTAATTGAAAACAGGTTTAGAAATTATTAGAAGTGGAGTAAAAATTACCAGATCTTCATTCCTGTTGTGTGGACACCAAGAGACACTTCTGTCATATGATTCCATTTGGACACACAGGAGGGCAGATATACCAAAAGTGGATTAAAAAGTTTGGTAACTTACTGACATTACTTTTATTTTTCCTGATCCAAACATAGCAGTCAATTTAAAATTGATAAAAATGTTCTAAGAAAGTAGCAGTGACACCATGGCACCAGTATGTGCTCAAGAAACAAAACTGTACATTTCATAGGTTACTGTCAACTGTAACCTGTCTGCTTCCTTTTTAGCAATCCCTTCTCAGACACCAGAATCCAGATTTTTTTTAAAAGTTGAAATATCCTTGACTTAAACACACACACACACACACACACACACACACACACAGACCCTTTTGTAGTCTTTTTGAGTGCTAGCTAGGACTCTTACCCTTCTTTTCTGTTCCACTCATTGGTTCTTCTACTTGTCTGCATTTATGAACTCATTACATGTTGAATTCTCAGATCTAATCCAGCTCTCACAATACTGTGTCCACTCTTGTCCTTCTGTTTCCTAGACATGCATTTCAATCTTCCAAGGGTAAGGGTGAAACTGGGGTGATATTTTGTGTGTGAATATGTCTCTAAGTTTGGAGAGATATTTAGGGAGAGAGAACTGGATCTCCACAAGGTTCTAGTGATTACATAAGGAACATGAAGTAAGTCTCTGAACTTTTCCAAACCTAGACCCTACACAGTACACGGAAGAAAAGAATTCAAATCCATGTTCAGAAAATTATTTTGCTACATACTATGTTCCCTGGGTAAGTTGCCCAATCTTTCTGAGACTCAGTTTCCATTTCCAGTTTCAGCTTTATCACCTATATTTAGAATCCTAAAGAAATCATGCTAGTTTAATCATCCCAGGAAAAATAAGTTTTAGGTTTAATCATTTAAGTATTTATAATCCTTTGAGGTGTAAGGCTATGTGAAGAAATCATTAAATTCCTTGGGCAAACATGATGTAACATGGTTCATAGTTAACTTGTAAAAATCATGGGAAGAAAATTGCTCTTTAGGAAAGTAGTATCTCAAGGGATACATATTAAAGAAATGAGCCAGGTATTCCAGATCTCCACAATATAAATTATAATCAGTAAGAAAAAGTATAATTTTATCCTTCCCTAGAACCATTTTAAGTTAGAACCAATATAACCATGTAAATTGCTGATGATGAATTTCTTGCTTGTTTAATAACATAGAGCAATCCTTCAAGGCTTCACTCAACAGCCAGATCAAATCACATGCCTTTGCACACACCTATCCTATCACTTGACTCCTTACAAAACCAATTTTAAGAAAAAAGCTCATTGACAGACACACACAAATTCATATGTGTGTGTGTATGTGTATACACGTACATTTATGTGATTTGACTTGAAAGCCAAAAATAAAGACTAGATGTAGCCTAATTTTGGCTTGAAATAAACTATGAAAAGATCTTGCCACTATGAAAGTATATGTGTCATGTACCGTAAATTTAAACTCCTTAGCTTTTAAGCTCATTAACTTTTAATTAAAAATTAAATTTCTGATTCTTCTAATCTTTGTAAATACGGATGGACAGGACATTCAAGAACAGCATATATGTATTTAAAACCATTTCCCTAGTGTTTTATTTTGCTTTCATTCAAAGATAAATGTTTCAGAATAAAAGCATTCATAAAGAGGCTTGTTAACATTTAAACAACTCAGAGAGGGTTGCAAAATCTGAAGAGACTGCCTCCACAGCAATTTCTGGGCAACCCTTTGCAGACTGTAAACATGTATTGGTATTTCCCACATAACCCAAAGGCTAGTATTTACCATCAGTTAACAAGAAAAGACCCCAAACCACATATTATATTTTATAACTTTTCAATGTTCACTATAAATGAGAAGCAGAGTTCTATTTCATGCAAGATTGGTGTGTGCCCAAGCTCAACCTTTGCCAGAATTTGAAGACTAGATTGGCTGGTGCACAAATCTGCCTTCTGCTTTCTTTTCTGTTAAATGAAAAATTAAATGAATGGGTGCAGTTGTAAATGCTGTCAACAGTATTTGCGCTGTGTTTTTCAGATACAGTAGCACCATTGTTTGAGTGATTTATCTTCTAATTATTTGCCAAAACGATGTGATTAAATATCATGCTCCATCATGGGTTTCATGTAAATAGGCTAATTAGCCCCACTCTGGCTCCAAAGGTCACCTTCACAGAGCTTCTGGATTCTGAGGAGAGATCACTCTCTCCTTTGCCTCTTAATAGAAAGGCTACTTCTTTTTCTTTTATCCTATGTGAGATTTATGGCCTTCACTTCCAGCCCATAGAGTAGAAGATCAGGCTACATGCTTTCATTTATTCTTGAAAATTATTGCACATTCTCTACTCAAACTACCTTGCCCTTCAAGATGCCATAGGTGGAGTCACATAGTTCTGTATTAACATTTGGAAATGGCTTTTACCTTTCAGGTCATTTTATGGTGTCATTTCAGTGAGTTATCCATTTGGAATTTTACTTAGCTGTATGGATAAAATACTTTCTGCACTGGTACAAAGCAATTATTTTGATTTAGGTGTAATGAATATATTAAGTTTGCAAAGTTTCTACTCAATTGTTTTTTCCCTTTTACTAAGTGTATGTGTGGGGGTGGGTGTTGCATCCCAGGTGGTGCTAGTGGTAAAGAATCTGCCTGCCAATGCAGGAGCAGAGATACAAGTTCTATTCCTGGGTTGAGAACATCCCCTGGAGGAGGGCATGGCAACCTACTCCAGTATTCTTGCCTGGAGAATCTCATGGACAGAGGAGCCTGGCAGGCTATGGTCAATAGTGTTGCCAAGAGTCAGACACAGCTGAAGTGACTTAGCAAGCATGAAGCATGCATAAGTGTAGTGACAGGGTAGTGATGGTAGAGGAGAAGTGACTTGATTCCTTAAAAATGATCAATGTAATACATGACCCTGAGCACTTCAGTGAATTATTTGAAAAGCCATAGGGTAGACCTGTAGAATCAAGCAGGAGAATGTCATGGAATAATTAAGGAGGGGGGCTTATATGCTACATCAGATTAAATTCTTTAAACCTATCAAATACAAGTTCTCCTTTTAGCTTGTAAACTTCTTTCAAATCAGTTTTTAATTTGCAGCGTACTCCTATCACATGTTTGTTTTTTTAAAACAAGCAGGTCAAAAAGACTAAAATTTAGCAAGCTGTATATAAAGGGAAGTACACACACCAGTCCTCACTAGTTGGATTCTCCTCTCCTTCAACTGAGTCTTTCAACTCAAAGCAAAGTCAAAGGTTCTTATTAGATATATTTTGACTTTTATTTTACTGCAAGCAGATCTAGCCTCTCAGATGTGCTCAAATCTGTAAAATAAAGCTTATCGAAAGGTAAATAATGTAGTTACTTTTATTCTGAATTTGTTTTAATCTAAATTGCCTCCAGCTAAAAGTCATCTTATCTTTTTGCACAAAGCCAAATGATCACAGTCCAAATCTCAAGAATCTTTTATGCTTTTTATTATTATTGTTGTTTTTTCTAAGTCATCCAGAGGAAGGAAGGTCTCTGCAAAAGCTCACTTAGTGATTCAAATGTTAAGTTCCTCTGATTTGGAAAGAGCAGAGTAAGCAAAACAATAAAAGAAAATATCAGTGAAAGCTTTGGGCTTCATCATCCTTTAGAGGGTTTTGAAAGGCAGCAAGACTGATTCCAGTTCAGCAAGAATTTGTTTATTTTGCTTATCTCTGGACAAAACTAATAGTCTTAATGGTTTTCAAGAGCCTTAACTGGTTCTGGGTTGATGTGGCCATTTGCAGATTAATGTGTCTATTTGCAAATGATCATATTTCCACAAATCATTTGTAACATATACACTGTAGGTTGTTACAAGATTTGCAGTCTAGTGAAATAAATACCATCCACTTTTAAATCCTCAGAGCATATTGTCATAGCATCAAGCAAACATATGTGAATGCCTTTTCAAGTTTTGCTCTCGGTGACAGATATCTCTGCGTACCCATGGGCAGGGCAGGTAAAAACTCCACACAAATTAAAAAGAACCATAATTCCTTAATTTGATGACATTCAGTTCAATTTGAAATTTCACAAAGTTTAATCAAATGAATATAAAGAAATGGAAAATACAGTGCTGAGGAAACATTGAATGAACTGGAATATTTTGTTTACATAGAGTTAAACTATCCTGGTGCTTCAGAGGGTTTCCCTGGTGGCTCAGACAGTAAAGAATCTGCCTATAATGCAAGAGCCCAGTGTTTGATCCCTCCATCAGGAAGATTCCCTTGGAGAAGGAAATGGCTACACACTCCAGTATTCTTGCCTGGAGAATTCCATGGACAGAGGAGCCCAGGGGGCTACAATCAATGGGGTTGCAGAGAGTTGGACACAACTGAGCCACTAACACTTTCATTTTCAAACATACATAACTGATGAGTTGAAGTGAAGTGAAATGAAGTTGCTCAGACTTAAAGTGAAGAATCCAGGAATTATGTAGTACTTGGGTCCTACTCCTCTGAAATAGCTAAGACTTCTGCCTTCAATGCAGAGATTCAATAAGTAATGTTGTAGACAAGTGATTAAAAATCTTGGCTACTCATGAGATTTACTGGGGCAACTTTTGAAAGTCTGCTGGTGCCTGAGTCCCATCAGATATACATGAAATATCTGGGCCCTCAAATTTGTTTTTATTAATAAGAGAGGGTTAGGTGATTCTAATGTTTGAATTGAGAATCAAAATTTTAGATCAATGGTTCTCACACCTTAGTTTATTTTATGTTACTTGGAAGCCTTGTTAACATAAACTGCTGGGCCTCAACTCTAGAGTTTTTGATTCAGTAAGTCTCTGATGGGATTCAAGAGTCTACAGTTTTAATAGGTTCCCAGGTCATGCTAGATGATGCTAATACTATTGTTCCATGATGCTAATACTGCTTTGTGAATCACTATTGTACATAATTCTGACTGACCTAAGTCAATCAGTATCAACTGACTGAAAAACCACATAATACCGAGAGACATAGCAATCACATATATTTTGGTTGATTGGACAAAAACCCCCAAATTCCCTGCCGCCAGATGTAACAAAATGTTGAAAAGAAAGCTTCTGCTGAAATCTCAAAAATGACAGTGGTCAAAGAGACTTGAACTTGAAGAAGACAATTATGAAGTAATCACACAACTCTTAAATCCTTCCCCACATTGAGAGTAAAAAGGCTGAAAGAAGATTTTAAAATATTTCTTTAGAGAGAGCCATACAATAAGACTTAATCCCCACCTTCAAGGAGAGAGTTAGTGGTAACTGTTCTACTGGGAACATATTTCCTGGTTTGCTCCAGACTGAAGAGTTTCCCAGGACAAGCGAGTTTTAATGCTAAGACCACGGACAGTCCTAAGAAACTAGGATGGTTGGCCACCCTCTTTCTGTGCCCTTATGTCAATCCTAANGTCCTACTCCTCTGAAATAGCTAAGACTTCTGCCTTCAATGCAGAGATTCAATAAGTAATGTTGTAGACAAGTGATTAAAAATCTTGGCTACTCATGAGATTTACTGGGGCAACTTTTGAAAGTCTGCTGGTGCCTGAGTCCCATCAGATATACATGAAATATCTGGGCCCTCAAATTTGTTTTTATTAATAAGAGAGGGTTAGGTGATTCTAATGTTTGAATTGAGAATCAAAATTTTAGATCAATGGTTCTCACACCTTAGTTTATTTTATGTTACTTGGAAGCCTTGTTAACATAAACTGCTGGGCCTCAACTCTAGAGTTTTTGATTCAGTAAGTCTCTGATGGGATTCAAGAGTCTACAGTTTTAATAGGTTCCCAGGTCATGCTAGATGATGCTAATACTATTGTTCCATGATGCTAATACTGCTTTGTGAATCACTATTGTACATAATTCTGACTGACCTAAGTCAATCAGTATCAACTGACTGAAAAACCACATAATACCGAGAGACATAGCAATCACATATATTTTGGTTGATTGGACAAAAACCCCCAAATTCCCTGCCGCCAGATGTAACAAAATGTTGAAAAGAAAGCTTCTGCTGAAATCTCAAAAATGACAGTGGTCAAAGAGACTTGAACTTGAAGAAGACAATTATGAAGTAATCACACAACTCTTAAATCCTTCCCCACATTGAGAGTAAAAAGGCTGAAAGAAGATTTTAAAATATTTCTTTAGAGAGAGCCATACAATAAGACTTAATCCCCACCTTCAAGGAGAGAGTTAGTGGTAACTGTTCTACTGGGAACATATTTCCTGGTTTGCTCCAGACTGAAGAGTTTCCCAGGACAAGCGAGTTTTAATGCTAAGACCACGGACAGTCCTAAGAAACTAGGATGGTTGGCCACCCTCTTTCTGTGCCCTTATGTCAATCCTAATGAAAGCACTTGCAGGGATAAAGACATATCTGTAGGTGAGACCACAAATGTCTTGAATAAGCCTCCAGCTCAACAGGTAAGCCAATGGATAAGCCAAGGGGGAGTTGACAGATTTGGGGTCAGCTTTTATTCCCAGAGTTATGATTAAGTATGCAGAAGCTTTTCTTGTGGACAAAATATGAGCACATGTGAGAGAGCCAGTGGGAGTCACATTAGGTCCTGACCAGAAGAATTTCCTGAATAGGTGAATGCAGTGGCAAGAAGAGAAGGAATGGTTGGATCTAGGAATGAGAGGAGTTGATAATGAGCTCTAGGAAGGTAAATCACTGTAGGTATGAGGAGAAATGATGGAGAGGGGTAGGAGGCTCTTACTCACTCATGGAAATTCCCACAAGAGCGAGAGCTTTAGATACCTGCCATGCTTGGGGAATGCAAATGCATCTCACTATTTTGAGAAAGACACAGCTCCATTCTTATCCTTCCAGCCCACAGAAGGCCCTAGCGGAAGGATGGGAGAACATGCTACTTTAAGTCAAATATGGGTTTTGGTTATTATATAAAACTTTACATTTTATATCACTGAACAGAAAATTCATTTGTGCTCTTAAAGTAAATTTGTCATTTAAAAGTCATGAGACAACCTGAATTGTATTCTAAGAACAAAGAAAGAAGTTTTTCCATTTGACTAATTTTAAGGTAAAGGGTAGTAAAAAAGGGCTTTATAGTTTTATTCCATGAGTTCATCTTGTCCAGCATATTGAGTATACAAATATACATTTTTTTAAGAAAAGGAAAAAAGATGTATAGATGTATTGGTTCGCTAAATGGAAAGCTAGCATTAGTTCTAGCTAGGTTGAGGAGGATTAAAAAAAGTGGTATCAGTGATTTCCAACTCTTGGTTCTTTTTTTCCCCTCTGATAGTGGAATTCTAATGCATACTATTCCCACCTGAGTTAAGATGTTCAGAAGTTTTAGCTTTAAATCATCTTTGTGAATCAGTTCCAGAACTATTTTCAGAGGTCCCTGACAGGTCCAACTTGTTCATTATTATACCAACTATTATTAAACAAATTCAGTATATTCCATGACCAGTCCTGGGTCCTCTAAATTGGGAAAAGGATTTGATCAGCTCTAAATAAACCATAATAGACAGGGGATTCTTTTAACAGAAGAAGAGTGAAGAAGCAAAAGTTTACTGGACAAGCAAAAAAAATACATTGTTGTTGCAGTCTATACTGTGTTAGTACATAGTAGTTGCTCAGTAAAATTTTGATACGTAAATTAGTCATCTATAAGCATCTCTTCCTTCATTATTTGCAGTGAATTGCTCCTAGATCTCTTTGATGAGTAAGTGTGTTTGGGTTATAATGCTGAACTTCAGGCTTGTAATTTTTATATCACAAAACTTTTCAGCTATTAGTATGTAAGATTAAGCAATAGAAGTTTCCCAAAGATGCCTTATAAATCTACTAAAATTCTTAATTCACTTAGTCTCTTCAGCACATGTTAGTTGCATTCTTTTCACATGCAATTAATGTTGCATTTCTATTAAATGTNGCTGAACTTCAGGCTTGTAATTTTTATATCACAAAACTTTTCAGCTATTAATATGTAAGATTAAGCAATAGAAGTTTCCCAAAGATGCCTTATAAATCTACTAAAATTCTTAATTCACTTAGTCTCTTCAGCACATGTTAGTTGCATTCTTTTCACATGCAATTAATGTTGCATTTCTATTAAATGTAGCATTAAATATATATATTTACATATATATATAATTACATTAAAGGCAGAACTTTTCAGACCTTCAGATTTAGGAAGAGAATGGGAGAGAAGATAGGTGACTTCCTAGATTATGGTACTTTGTGTAAAAGTGTGACATGAGCCCATTAATAATGGAAATTGCTCTTAAAAAGAAACTGGAAAGAGTTTCAGCAAGAAACAGTTGTGGCCATTTGGAATTATTTCAGAAGAAATTGATGACTTTTTTCTCATTAGCTAGCAAAAATCTCTTTTTATGGATTATATGATTATTCTCTAGTGACTTGATCAGAGCTTGAACATAATTTTGTACTACAGGCAGAGAGTCAGGAGCATGTTCTTAAGCAGCCACTCCAAAAATTGGACTAGTGATATAATTAAAACCTTGACTACTGCTTGAACTAATCTTCTAACTGTAACATTCAAAGGAGAAGAATCATCCTTAATTAAGTGCGTGGAGAGGGAGTAAACATTTATTTTGCTCTGGGGAGTATATGTATGCATATATATTTTCCTGAATTCTGGGGATGAACTTGGATCAGATAAGGTAGCTAATACTCTGGCCTCCCTAATGCAAAGAACTGACTCATTGGAAAAGACCCTGATGCTGGGAAAGATTGAAGGCACGAGAAGAAGGGGATGACAGAGAATGAGATGGTTGGATGGCATCACCAACTCAATGGTCATGAGTTTGAACAAGCTCTGGGAGTTGGTGATGGACAAGGAAGCCTTGTGCACTGCAGTCCATGGGGTTTCAAAGAGTTGGACACAATTGAGCAATGGAACTAAACTGAACTGAATTGATGCAATGATAGGTAAAAAGGTAGCAATATTATTTAACCTTTGATTATACTTTCAGTATTTGTTTACTGGGGCTTCTATAATAAAATACCATAGACTGGCTGAGTTTATAGAGGTTTTTTTTTTCCCCCCATGGTTCTGGAGCTAACAAATTAAGATGTTGCAGGTTTGGTTTCTTCTGAGGTCTCTCTCCTTAGCTTGCAGATTGCTGCCTTCTTGCTTTCCTTATATGGTTATTCCTCTGTTGTCTCTGTTGTTTTGCCCTAATCTCTTCTTATAAAGCCACCAATCATGTTGAATTTTACCTTACTCACCTGTTCCAAGGTCCCATCACCAAACAGACACATTTTGAAATACATATATGAATTTTCAGCTCTATTGCTTTCTAATTTATAAAGAACAAAGCTCTGAAGATTTGTAGGAAAAGTTATTTGTTCTTGCTTCAGATGTGCTATTTGGCAAATTATTCATATTATCCACTTTCTACTGATGAGAAAACTCAGACTCTAGAAGTTGAAAGTCTTATCCTGAGTCACTGGATGGCCAACAAGCTGAACTTGCATTAAAATGTAAGGTTTTCTGTAACTGTACCTTCTATTCCATTACCACAACACTTTCTAACACTTTATTTCAGCTGAAGGAATTATAATACAACATTGAAGTGAAAAATGAAGAAGGAAAAAGAGTTGGGTAAGACAGGATAAATGCTACCACGTGGAAGGCCATTTTGTGAAAGAATGGCACAGAAAATATATGGATATGGTGCCCAAAACAGAGTGCTGATAAAGAAGGAAGTGGCCTTTTCACATGACTGAGTGTAGACGCTTCTGTCTGTTAGTTCATTAGCCAATAGTTCCAATGTGGTTCATTTCCTCCAACTTTTCAGGCCAAAAAACCCCAATTTAAAAAGTAGGTCACATCCCAAACCACAGCTCTTTCCTTGTATCTTTATGATCAGCACCATCTTTTGGTCTAGTACACTTAACAATAATGACAACAAAAATAAATATGGAAAGAAGAGAGGTCCCCATCTGCACACGGTTCACATATAAGCTGCTATGTTATTTATAACACATTTTTAGAGCCTTGCTTAATTGATAAGTTATATCTGTATATGTGAATTTGAGTGAACTCCAGGAGATTGTGATGGATAGGGAGGCCGGGCGTGCTGCAATTCATGGGATCGCAAAGAGTCAAGACACAAATGAGTGACTGAACTGAACTGAACTGAACTGATCTGTATACTTGCCAAATAAAAATGCAATATCTTGAAAAAGTAGAAATTCAATTTACCTTGTACTGTATGGGAAAGAGGGCTTCCCAGGTGGCGCTAGTGGTAAAAAAACTGCCTGCCAATGGAGAAGATGTAAGATACACGGGTTTGACTCCTGGGTTGGGAAGATCCCCTGGAGGCGGGCATGGCAACCCACTCCAGTCTTGCCTGGAGAATCTCATGGACAGAGCAGCCTGGCAGGCTATGGTCAATAGGGCTGCAAAGAGTCAGACACAACTGAAGTGATTTAGCATGCACTCACGCATGTATGGGAAAGAAAGTAGAAACCACCTTAGACTGGGGCTGTTATGAAGAACTTTCTGCTTCTGTGTTTTTCATATTAAAATTGCTGAAATTTTGGACACTTGGACTAATCATATATGAGAAAAAGATGAGTCAGATGTGACAAATAATTTTTCAGATAACTCCTTTTTTTGTTGTTGTTTTGTGAGGGGATAAACTAATCCCCAAAATGGGGGGAATGCTAATATTTTCTCTTTAACTCATCTTTAACTTTTAGAAATACAGCACATTTGTAAGGTGGGATGAAGTCTGGCTTTTAATAAAATAAAGAATAGTAGCACAAAGCAGGAAGTTCATGAGAAATTAAGACACAAAGCTGAAGCAGGTCAAGGGATAGATAATAGATTGCAAGGTTAGACAATAAATCTTACAGCTTCCAAGCTGGCCGCCAGAAAGGATGTAGCAGGTTATGAAGCAGAGGCCCAAGAGGAACAATATTCCTTGCTGCAATCAGAGAAAGAGAGGATAGTAATTATGTGCATATGTTTGTGTTTTACAGTGTTCTGATATTAATCAGGGTGTATATCTATATATGTAAATATCAGATCAATGAAAACCCCTCCATGTGTGTGCATTTAGCTTCATGCACCTCTTTAGTTAGATTTATAGACAAATATACACAGAAAAGCTAATTGAATATGAATGAGAATCTAGGTTAAAGTAACATAGATCAAAAACTGGCTGCCACAGATTTGGAACTCAAGCACTCAATGCCTACACGTTGTAGGGTTTTTCTCACTATATTATTGAAATTGGGAGTTGGTCCAAAGCATAAACAGTAAAGGACTGAATTACCGCAACATGATCTTGTTGCAGACACTCAGAAGGCCACCCAGAAGCTCTTGTTGATGTAGGAATCAGTCCCCTAAGGAGCCCAACAACTCCCAAATGGCTCATGTGGACAGGGTGACTCCCAGAACCTCCTTCTTATTCCTCAGGACTATTTGAGGTTTGGAATCCGGCACCAGAGAACCCATGCTGGGTAATGTGCTGAAATAGATCTCTGGGAATATGAAGAGAATGGAGTAAATGAACTCATGTATCTTATATTCTTATCTTCACGAGTCCTTGTATTAAACCCTCCTTCCTTGAGAATACAGTTTGGTGATCTAATGTCTAAATTTCTTTCTTTTTGGAATGAGATTGTCTTCTTTGTTTCTCCCTCTCTCTCCCTCATACACATTTTTTGCACTGATCAAATTCCTAAATGAGACTATAACGTGGAACATGCTCAAAAAGAAATCTTTCTTAGCAACCATTTCTACATTAGAACCACATGAAATAACATCTGTGCACAGAAGATGAAGACCATTCTGTAGAATGTGGAGGATTTTGAGTAGCTGAGTTCATTTACTGACTGGTTGAGATGATTTAGCGATATCATTGCACCTTGAAAGCAGCTTCTCTGGGCTTATTTCATGTGGTTGAGCTCATTAGTCTTGTCAGTTACTTTGGAGGTATGTGCACAAAACCTGTTTTATATTGTGGGGAGGCCTCGGGAAATAATCCTTTGCAACTCTTATTCAAAACACAATTTTGAAAATGTAACACAAAATGTGTGCTGTATTTACTTAACATGATTGTGATTGGTCTAAAAATACACACAGATTTTTGTAAGTGCATTTTTTCTTATACTTTAATGTAACTGACAATACAAAATGGTTTCTATATCTCTGTTTCTGCCCTCCTCCCATCCTTTATATATCATCAGGATTTGATTTGATGATTCAGAGGAAATGCAAACTTTGTTAGTTTATACAATAAGGTTTTATTTTGGAACCAATGGATATTTAACCAATGGATTTTAAAATATCCAACTATTTAAACATTTTTTAACATAATCAGTAACATGATATTTTGGTGATTTAAACAATTTACTTGCTAGAGCTATAAAAATTTCTCAGTGATGTAGCTATTACTCTTTATGAATATGACTTAGCAAATAGCAAACCTTCACCTTTTCAAGGATTCAACTTGAACTCTTTATATTAAAGAGGGAGTATTGTGGAAAGAACCAAGGTTTTGAAACTCTATGGAATAGCAGTCCTAAAGAACATTTATTAGCCTTCATTTCAGTTTAGTCGCTCAGTCGTGTCCGACTCTTTGCGACCCCATGAATTGCAGCACGCCAGGCCTCCCNTGCACTGATCGCTGAAGAAGGCTTTCTTATCTCTCCTTGCTATTCTTTGGAACTCTGCATTCAGATGCTTATATCTTTCCTTTTCTCCTTTGCTTTTCACTTCTCTTCTTTTCACAGCTGTTTGTAAGGCCTCCCCAGACAGCCATTTTACTTTTTTGCATTTCTTTTCAGACTTGGCTGTAATTTCCTGATTGGGAGAAATACAGATACCTTGAACTGCTTTTAAAGATTAGAAATGATATACATAAAGTGTCTGATATAGTACCTGGATCACAGTCTTTGAACTTGTAGATTCTCAGTGAAAGATCGTATTCATTAATTATTATTTTCCATCAGGTTTTCTTTATATCTTCTAGATATATACCCATCGAAAATTTGCATTCACTGCTTCATATGAGGGCATATGCAAATTGTGCTCATGTATCTGTTTTTTAAAGACAACTCTAGTGATATATCTTTGATATAAAAATTGTGTACATCTAAGGTGTATAACCTGACATTTTGAGGTATGTGTACCTTGTGAAACAATCACGCCAATCAGGTTAAATAACTTATCCATTACCACTACATAATTATTGTGTGTGTTTGTGCATGAGTGAGGTAGAAGATTTAAGATCTATCCTCTTAACGCATTTCAAATATATAGTAGAGTATTGTTAACTGTTGTCATCATGTTATACATTAGATCCCCAGAACTTATTCATCTCATAACTAAAAGATGGTACCCTTTGATCAACATTTCCTTAATTCCTATCCCTCTGTCCTTGGAACCCACTCTTCTAGTCTCTGTTTCTCGGAGTTCAACATTTTNAGTATTGTTAACTGTTGTCATCATGTTATACATTAGATCCCCAGAACTTATTCATCTCATAACTAAAAGATGGTACCCTTTGATCAACATTTCCTTAATTCCTATCCCTCTGTCCTTGGAACCCACTCTTCTAGTCTCTGTTTCTCGGAGTTCAACATTTTTAGGTTTCCTCATATAAGTGAGATCACACTGATCTGTCTTTCTGTGTCTGAATTATTTCACTTAGCAGGATGTCGTCCATATTTATTCATGTTGTTACAGAGATCAGTCTTTCCTTCTTTATTATGACTGAATAATATCCCATTGTCTGTGTAGACAGTATTTTCTTTACCCTTCATCTGTTAACAGACATCAGTTTCCATACCTTGTTATTGTGAATAATGTTGAATGTCATGGGAGTGCAGATATGTCTTCCAGATCAGATTTCAGTTCTTTTGGATACATTGCCAGAAGGACTGTTATCTGTTCTCAGCAGCCATTTGCTATCTCCTTCATGACTGAAGAAGCTAGAGGTCACTGGCTTGCAAATTCCATTTGCCGAATGCGTTATTATCTTCCTTCCATAGGGCCGCTGGCTCCATCTTGAGAACAGCAAAGGGAGATTACAGGAGAAGCTAGTGGAGGACAGAGGCAAACATTATGTGTACAGGAAGCAGCTTTAACTCTCTAAGATGATTTTTAAAATCTCAAGTCACTTCAAAGGAAAACAAAGAAAAAAATGGTTTGAAAAGGTGTCAGAAATAATATTTAAACATTGATAAGGTTGATTGATTATTATTTTCTTTTATATGCGGCATGTTTTGTGAGCACATCTAATGAGCATTTATTGACTCACATTCTCCATTCATTACCAGGATTTATTGACCCTAGAAATTAATATTGACTGGGGCAAAACAGCCACTGACTTCTCTTGCAGGTCAATAAATCTGGCAATGGAGGAACACCAAACCAGGATATTTTTTCTTAGTGTTGTTTTTTCCTTTGCCCTAGAAAGAATGTCAGTGCAGCTGCCTGCTTCCAGTGGGCCTATCGTGTTTGTAAAAAATTTAGCAGTGGGCCATTTAGAGTCTGTTTTCAATTTACATTGTGCACTAATAGACCTGAATATAAAATTTCCTTCAGATGCATTAATATATGTAGGTATAATGAAGCCAAAGCATTTTTACACAGTTAAATTTCATAAATAATGCCAGAAGAAAGAAACAGAAAAAGCAGTAAATTTAATACATTTGACAATAACCTACAAATTTTAAATAATTTGATTATGCATCTCAAAAGATAAAGCTGGGATCTAGTCAAGTCATCCCATCTTTAGGGATTTCAATTCTTTCTTCTATAAAATGAAATATTTGAATTTTTCTTTGAGATCTCTCTCAGCTGTTAGATCAAGAAACTATATATGCTTTACAAAAGCTAGAATTTGTACAGATGGGTTGTTCTTTCCAACTGAACTCCATGAAAAAACCATTTAAGATTTGGGAAGAAGTTACAAAGAAGTAGGACAAATCATTATACATACATGTTATTCTGAACCATTTGCTTTGTATAAAAATGGAGATCAGGCAGCTTCTTGATTTAAAGAAAGAATGTAGAAGTGGTAAAGTATGGGATCTGAAGTTTAAAGATCTGGTTTTGAAGCCTAGATCTGTTCTGAGTATGTGAGCTTGCATGTGTGCATATATGTGTGAGTTAGAATAAATTAGCCCTTTTGTGTATGAATCATTTCTGAAGTACTAAGCACAATACCTTACAAAGTCACGTGCTTTTCACTGGCAGAATTGACATTCAAAGAAATTGAGTTGCTTGCCCAAGTGAGCCTCTGGGCGGTCCTTTGGATCCATCTCTGCCAGCTTGATCTCAAGGTATTGCTCTGGGAGATCATGCAGCTTCCCTGAGCTCCTGCTCTTTCTGTTGCAAAGTGAACAGCCCCATCTCAGGGAGAGAAAGACCTAGAAGACTGCATCACTGGTAGAGTCCAGCATAAATGTCAATTGTGACTAATGATTACAGTGATGATCATCTTATCTTAGAGACTATCATTTGGAAATTATTTCCCAATAAAAGGTCATCATGAGTAACACAGAACTTAAAATTGTAAGTAAATCTAGTATTCAAGCAGATCTTTGTAAAATGCTAAGGAAATCCCTCTGGCAAAAATGTGAAGTATGTGCAATGTACATATATGGACCTTTTGCCTTTTCCATCACTTAGTGTTACCCATTTTCTGCCCCTCATATAGATATTCAGGTCATATTTCCAACAAAAGGAGGGCAGCAGACTAGGGAGTCAGGGTATGGGTTTTGCGTTCAGAAAGACCCATGGGTTTGAATCCCAACTTTGCTGCTTATCAGTTGTTAAATTTTAAAAAATAGTCTTCTGAAGTATCAATCTCCTTTCTTCAAAAATGTGGGTAATATTAGGACTGACCGCTTATGATCTTTGAGAGAATAAATTCAACAGGGACATGTGAAGCACAATGAGCATTGCTTCATTCACCCAAGTTCCCAAGGAATGTTGGTTACTATTAATAACAGCTTAAAGATGTCTTCCAAACTTTTTAAGAAGGATCAGTGGCCTTCACAAGTGATCAGATTCTTCCAATCTTTTTAAGAAGGATCAGTGGCCTTCACAAGTGATCAGATTCAAGAGTAGTGGCAGAGTCGAGTTAGGTTATATTAGAAACAGAAAAGCCTTTCTTTCCCTGTGATTGTTCCTTGCAGACATTTATCCTGCCTAGAGGCAATGCCTGCCCTGGTCATGAGTTCTCTTATGTACTGGGAAAAATAAAAAGGTACACGTATAAATGAGAATTGAACCCTCTGTCTGGCCATATCATTTTTGCAAAATTACTTATTTTGAGATCTTTCTATAACTAGAATGTTCTTTGCGGTCCCTGGCAATGCCTCAACTCTGGGAATCTTTGCTTTAAAATAGTCAGGCTGTTTACTGAGGCATCATGACTCTGAAGGCATGAAACAGAGGAAATGAACAGCAGTCTGGGGTGTCTGGTGCTGGTCTTAGCTCTATGAATAAGCTTGTGGGGACAAGGGTAAGGTGTTTATCTAGCAAGAGCCTCATGTTCTATATCTATGAACTGAACAATGGTGATCTTTTCCAAGAGTATTTTTGAGGGTAGAATGATATCTTAATCATAGGTGCATGTAGGGGCTTGTCTTCTTTCTTCCACCCTCCTTTTATTCACTTGCTGTCTTTGTCTCTCCTTTTATTCATTCTTTCCTTGCCAAGTTCCAGATGTTCCCAGACTCTTAGCTTCCCCTGCTGGAACATTTCCAAACATGCTTACTTTCTAGAGGAGCTTTATCACAAAGTTATATAACTGCTTATTTAATTGCCTGGCCTCTTCTAAGTTCCACTCGGGCAAGGTTTCTGTTTCAATTGCTAAATTTTAAATGACCTTCATTCACCAGATTGCCGGACACATGGTACACACTCAGTTGCTATTTGTTATGCCAAGCTGTGATGGAAACCGGGGAAAAAATAATGAAAAAGACCTGGTGACCAGTCTCTAAGAACTCACATTTGCTGCCTTTAGATGACTCATTGAGTGATTCTTGACTCAATCAGTCGTTTATTCCACAACTATTAAGGAGTATCTACTACATGGCAGGTGCCATATAGAAATAAAGGGATGGGACAGTACGTATGTTACCTTTGCTCTCAGTGACTTATAGTCTAGTGAATAGAGACTGTGAACACAAAAATGAATGAACAAAATGACTCCGGACAATTGCTCTGAAGGTGCCATAATAGAAAGATAGATTGGACAATGAAGGCTATGAAGGGTTACCTCAGGTCTTGCACTTTGGCAAAGGCCTTCTGCGGAGATAATATCTGAACTGCGAGTGGTAACATGGTGGGGCAGCATAGAAAGCTATAACGGGGATACAGTTCTGGTGGGGGAAGAGCACATAGGAGTCTTATGTTTGGAGGAAGTTTGGGCTGGATGAGGGAAGAAGGATGAGGCCTGTGTGTGGGGATGTGGTACTGGGATACGTTGTGGAAGGTGAGCTCCAACAGGCAGACAAAAGCTTTATAAGTTACAGCCCAGATATGTTACAGATCTCCTCATCTGGTCTTGTCAAGGTTAATTTTGTGCTCAGTGAAATCACTGGGAACAGGTTCTACAAGCAGCCAGCTTAATAATTTACACTTAGTGTGAGCTGAAGAAAAACTTAATTCATGAGACCCCTGCAAAACAAAAATATCAGCCAACCAACCAGTGGACAATGACTCTCCACCAAAACAAACAAACAAACAAAAAAACCAAAAAAAAAACCAAAACTTGTGGTTTAAAAAGCAGGGAAAAGAAAAAAAAAAGGAAAGAAAACATGAAAGTATGGAGGAGAGTCCATTTCTATCAGCTGATTTGTCTTAATGAAAAGAGACCTTTTGCAAATGCCTGTTTTCCACACAGCTGGATATCTCGTGTTAGAATGAAGGCTGGCCAAGAACAAAGGAATATCAGTCTTCAGCAGACTATCCCAGAAACTGTCCTTTGCTCTTCACTCCTGGGAAATGATGGACGGACACAGATAAGAAGGAGCTGGGAGTCTACGGTCCATCATTTTGTAGAAGAAATAGTTCCCGCAGGATTTTCCTAGCCAAGGAATCTAGAAAGTGAAGGAAGCACATTTTCCCCTGCTGTTATGTTTATAAACACATCTGTCTCTCTTTTCAAAAAATTTAAATAAATGTGTTCTTTTTTCCAGAAAGAAAAAAATCCTGGTGCTGACACCTTGCTCCCTCATTCCTTTCCCAGTAACTTCCACATTTTTCAATGATGTTGTCATTAGGGAATGCCAGGGGAAAAGCTGAGTGCTTTCTGTGAAAACTATTTCACTAAGGGAAGCAAGACAGCTAAGTGATAAGATAATTTAAATGGCAGCAGGAAAGACAGTTAATACAGCTGAGGGTATAAATGACAGAAAGAACAGAAATGCGAGGTTTTGAAGATGTGAAGTAGGCATCAGTCCAGGAGACCGTGGGAAAGGGCACCCAGAGTATGCTGTTATTTTGCATTTTTCTGTCTATCAGAACAGGAACTTCTCAGGCTTGGAAATAGAAAAGACAACTATTGAGAATTAATCTTTCAAATAAAAGAGCAGGAGGAAAAAAAATCTTTGGGTCCCTCTTCTGGGTCAGACACTGAGACTGTATTTTTCTGGCATTATTTATTCCTCTCTCAATTCAATAAGGCAGGTGTCCTTACTCCATGTTAGTGAAGGAAGAAATTTAAAGGCACTCAAACACCATCCTGATGGTTTTCTGATAACTTTGGTTACATCTAGAATTTTTTTTTTTCAGTTATACATGATACATGGGCACCCCATTCCAGTACTCTTGCCTGGAAAATCCCATGGATGGAGGAGGCTGGTAGGCTGCAGTCCATGGGGTCGCCAAGAGTCGGACACGACTGAGCGACTTCACTTTCACTTTTTAAAAACTGGGTTTAGTTGCTTTACAAAGTTGTGTTAGTTTTTGCTGCACAGCAAAGTGAATCAGCTGTATGTACACATATATCCCCTCTTTTTAAAAGTTCTTTCCCATTTAGGTTACCATAGAGCATTAAGTAGAGTTCCCTGTGCTATACAGTTTGTTCACATCAGTTATATATTTTAGACATATTGGTGGGTATATGTCAAATTCCCAATTCATTCCACCCCCACCCTCTACCTTCTTGGCATCCATATATTTGTTCTCTACATCTGTTTCTTCCTTGCAAATGGTTTATCTATATTTTTCTAGATTTCACATATATGAATCAGTCTATGATACTTGTTTTTCTCTTTCTGACTGACATCACTCTGTATGATAGGTTCTAGGTTAGATTTTTTGACTCTGATTTCCAGGCCATCCTTAGGTGCTGTGGTCATTTTTCTAAAATACAGTGATTTTAGAGAAGCTCTAACTCTGGGGAGCTCATACTAGCAATATGCAACAATAATGAACTGACAGTTACATTTTTTAAGAAAAGAATCTAAGAGAATTGATTTTTTTTTTGAGTGCCAAATGTTTGTTACATAAATTGGCTTAAAATGAATGAAAGAATACAAATGCAAAATATAGAAATGACAAAGGGCAGCATGTCAACTTATCATGAAATACTTTGTAAGTTTGGAATGAGATGCTATAATTATATATTAATATTTTCCAAAAGTGATTCACTGACAAAAAATGATAGTAAAATAATGTGAACATTTAAACAGATATCCTACCACTACTGCCACACATGAATAATTTAAATAATCATTTAAAAAAGTGGTTGCCCATATGTTGCTTTTTTGTTTGCTCTTGATTGAATCAGACTGAAAAAGTACTGATGCCTGAGATTGGATATCCCAGGCTCCCCTGTCAGCTGGTTTCTGGTTGGCTGTCAGGGCCTGGGAGCAGACTGGAGAGACAGGAAGAGGGAAGCCAAGATATTTCTCCCTTTCTCTCATCTCAGGTGTCCCCTGAAGACCCAGCAACATTTCCTATATGGTGCACATTCTCCCAGGCAGCCCCACCTGGTCTTTCTCCAGTTCGAGAAATGCTGCCACCTTCCTCTGTCTTCTGGCCCAGAGGGTGGGATTTCCTGCTGACCTAGCAAAGGTCTCAGTGGCCACACCGTGCCGCCTGCCCCTTCCCTACCCCCGCCC